>JAFBJQ010001146.1:0-135227 GCA_016785345.1 Trinectes maculatus
TACATATTTTATATTAGCGAAATAAATCAATTATTTCAGCCAGGGCTACACAACAACTCTGCTTTCCTCTTAGCCTCTGCAAAAGAGAGAACTACCGGAACTACGGCAAGTATATATGGACAAACAGTGTGGCAGAGTGAACACAACCAAACTCTTTTAAAGGGGCAGCACACTCCCCGCCTGGTATAATATACTACACCAAACTATGTCCCTTTCAATAACAACACCACTTCTGAAGAGTCCTGTGGGCCATTCATCATGTTTAGCTTGGCTGTCCCTTAAGAGCACAATATCTCCAACTTGCAGGTTGGGTTGGTCTGCTTGCCATTTTCTTCTTGGCTGGAATGTTGCCAGGTACTCTTGATGCCATCGTCTCCAGAACGAATCAGCGAGCCCCTGGACTTGCTTCCATTGGCTCCGGTAGAGGTCCTTAAGATCAAGATCTCCGCATGGAGCAGACACTGACTCATTTTTTTGTGTTAAAAGCATGGCAGGAGTGAGTATAGTTGGCATGTCTGGATCTGCCAAAAATGAATCTATTGGACGTGGTCGGGACCACTCAACAGAACATCGTTAAGGGAGACGCCATCATGCTTGGCACTGGAGTCAAACACTGTTCGTACCTGATCTGGCTTGCGTGGGTGATAAACTCCAAAGATTGGCAAGTACCAACACTCTTGTTCCACACTGAGTGGTGGGGCTGGTCTAGCATGGCCCGCTTTGAAGATCTTCCTCATGACATGTCTTCCACAGACATGGCAGGTTTGTCGTCATGTCGTGTTTGCTGGAAAACTCCTTCACCAAGGCTATCATTTTCATCAAACTGGCCTTTTAGGTCTTTAGTCTTTGGAGAGTGATGGCATGGTGCTGATGCATCAGGCTTCTCTTTAATGTGGAGACTGTTAGTGCAAGGGTCAAACTGAGAGGAACGTCCGTTACTCAGCACATGAGTGCGATAGGCATTGACATAATTTGATTTGTTGGTC
The DNA here is from genome assembly GCA_016785345.1 of Trinectes maculatus. Taxonomy (NCBI): domain Eukaryota; kingdom Metazoa; phylum Chordata; class Actinopteri; order Pleuronectiformes; family Achiridae; genus Trinectes; species Trinectes maculatus. The sequence continues at coordinate 987 of JAFBJQ010001146.1, forward strand.
CTTCCTAAACAGACCTCACCTACAATCATTCAGCCCAAGTCAAGAAGCTGGGAGCGTAGGGAGCATTGTGGGGTCCGTTTCATTGATCACGAACCTTGTGAGCTTGTGGTATATCTCGGCCAAGCAGTAGGAGTATGGGTGCTGAGGGGTCTAGAGCTGGGATTTTGTCCATGACTCGCTTGAGGTGTTTATAATGTTTGGTGATCCCAGGTGTGGGGATTTCTGACATGTCGTCTGGGAGCGTATCACATTCAATTAGAGTGGGGAGTAGAATGTGAGTTTTACCATCTAGTGACTCCATGATGAAATCATTGGCACGCCGCCCTGTGGTTTCGATGACTCCTGAGCAGGTCTTCAGGGTGTATGCTGCCCTGCCTTCTTCAATTCCAAAGAGGTCAAAGAACTTGCCAACTTTGCCAAGGACTTATTGCTCTGTTCGTCAAGAACAATGTAAACGTTGACTGCTCGTTCTCTCTGGCCTGCTGGATAGACTCGAACGAGGCAGATTTTGGAGCATGATCTTGACCTGACTGTAGACCCACAGATGTCAGTGCATTTTGTTGTGACCGTCTGAGGAGCTTCTTCCTTCAGCTCCCCACCTTGATCCCTCGTGGCTGTAGAGGTCTCAGTTATCCAAGGGGCCGGTCCTGGATGTAGTGTAGTGACGTGACGGTTGCTACTGCATTCTCTGCACTGAACATTTTTTGCACAGTCTTTGGCTAGGTGACTGGTTGAGGCACAGCACTTATAGCAGATATTCTTCTGTCGGAGGTAAGCTTTCCTTTCATCTAAAGATTTGCGTCTAAAACCACGACACCTCCTGAGAGGATGTGGTTTGTTGTGGAGTGGACATTGCTTATCTGCCATTTCCTCTGCAGGCCTCTTATGACTGTTGTCAGGGTTAACTGAGATTTCTGTCTTCTTAACGGAAATGGGAGTTTCTACTTTGCGTATAAAGGATTGTTCTGTCTTTCCAATACTCAAACCACCTGTGAGTTGAGCAAAGCTTGGATCGTTGAGTATTTTGGATTGATCACAAACAAACTTTGCGAAGAAGGAAAAAGGTGGATATGATGTGATGTGCAGTATCTTTCCTTGTAATGAGATGCTAGCTAGACCCACTTGTCATGCAGGAAGTATGGAAGTTTTTGGACAATTGGAGGGATGCCACGAGATGTGTCCAGGTACCTGAGACCAGGTAGGAATCCGTCTGCCCTGGCAGCTTCCAGCTCCAAGAGGAGGTCTCCCAGCCCTCTCAATCTTTGCTTTTCTCGATTTGAGATTTTTGTAAAATCATCTACCTTCTTAAGGAGTGCATTCTATATAGCTTCAGGTGATCCATAACAGTCCTCCAGCCTTTGCCATAACATGGTTACACCTGCTGCTGCATCGCGGATGTGGACTGCTTGTATTGTCTTTGAGATGATTTTGGCCCAAGCCATTTGCATAGCAGATCAAGCTTTTCCCTTGATGTCAGGTTTAAGTCCACTGCACAACTATGGAAAGATTCTTTCCAAGCCCAATAGTTTTCAGCCTGGTCATTGAACTTCAACAGCTCTGAGCTTATAATTTCACGACGTATCAAATACTTGGCCAAATCAGTGGTAGCTGATACATTGGGTTTATTGGTCGTGGGAGCAGCAGAGACATGTGACTGAAGAGGTTGGTAACTATTGCTAATTTGTCTAATATCATGCGGCTGCATTCTGTGGTTGTCTTGGCGTGTATTTAAGCAGTGCAGGCGTTCTGGTTTCAGGCAACGGGTCCTGGATGAGCTTTGAGCCTGAGACTGCCATGGATTAGTGTTCTGCTGGAATGTTTATTGAACAGGTAAGTCGTGGTAGCTGAGCTCATAGTTGCCGATCTCACTTGACTCGTCTTTACCTTCCCCTCTATTCTTTTCAGCCATCTCACCGTTGTCTATTGTTAGCTGGCGCGCTGGTGCTGGCATAGGTTCCAGTAGCTTTGAGTCTTGGTGAGGCTCAGGCCTCATATTCCTTGTGTTGTTACATTCAGCTTATTCCTTTTTTAGGCTAGTACCATCTAGCTCTCCAATCTCATTCTCAACAGCTGTTTCTAGCACATCTGCTTCGGCGTTGGCAGCTGCAGCCACACTCTCCATGCATGAGCTTAAATCATGTCTGCTCCTTTTTGTGCAAACAACACTTTCATTCGTGCAGCCTCTGCCTTTGCACACGCCCTGGCTGGCTCTGTAAGAAACCTTTGGGCGTTTGTCTTTTCACTATTCTGCCCTTGCTAGGATGTAGCTGATCTCTAGCTTAGCAGATAGCTAAACAGTTTCCTTCAATAAACATTCAGGAGTAAGCAGGTACGTTTTAGATGTTTACAGTGAGAAATACTGTGAAACTGCAATACAGAATACAAAAAATAATGTTACAAAAATAAACAAGGTGCACGCTTGTGATTGATTAAATGCTCAGTAATCAGTCATCACCAGTTATACCCCACCGAAATGTAGCTTAATTAGCTTAAGGCTAACTTAACATTGAAAATCCCATAGACGGGCTAACACATTAGCATGACCCGCGGTTCTCAATAACAAACCCGAAAAGCTCTCAATAAGATCACGGGTAAATCACACAAATTAAATCACTTACAGACATTTGCTTCTTAAGGTTGTGGAGAGAAAATTGAATCAGAGGTGGACAGCACAACAACTCTGCTTTCCTCTTAGCTTCTGTGAAAGAGAGAACTACCAGAACTACGGCAAATATCAAACGGCCCCTCAAATATTCTTGTTGCTTTCTGTTTTGTCATCTCTACTGCAGAGTTCCGAAATGGAACCTGATGATAGCGGGGGGTCTTGTACCCAGAAGCAGAAGATTTCCTTTCTTGAGAATAACCTGGACCAACTTACAAAGGTTCACAAACAGGTGTCGAAGATTTTTTAAGTTTTACTCATGTAAACATGGCCACCAATTTGAACAGTTTTTTTAATGTTAGAAATACAGACAGCAGTTTTCAAAGATAATTTGTCTTCCGCCTAAAACAGGCTGATCATGTAATAACCATGCTTTTAAGTACAGTAACTATTTGTTTGTAAATTATGCAGTTCTTGGTCAGTCAGTAATATTTTCTTAGGTGGCAGGTGAATCCAAAAGATGGAATTTGCAACAAACTATTGTAACAGACAGGCTTCTGTGTATATTTTATTTTAGTCACGAAAACTTCAACAAAAGTGTTGTACTCGCCCTCCTTCCAGCTGGTTCGTGACAATGCAGATCTGCGTTGTGAGCTTCCAAAGCTGGAGAAACGTCTTAGGTCTACTGCTGAGAGAGTTAAGGCCCTGGAGACTGCATTGAGGGATGCCAAGGAAGGCGCCATGATAGACCGCCGCCGCTACCAGCAGGAGGTTGACCGCATCAAGGATGCCATGAGGGCAAAGAATGCCATGCGCCGGCCCCATGCAGCACAGATTGGTATATTTGTTTGTGTCATTAATAGAGGATTGGTGTTTCGTAGTATGTCAGTGAAATGTCTGAGATACTACTTATTTTAGACTGTTTCATTTAATGGCCTAGTTTCATTAAACCTGGCCCTATCTTTTACTTGACAAGCCAAACCAGTGAGACCGAAGCAACTGCCAGTTTGCTCTCCTACAAACCCATTCTACACCTACATCCGTGCTACTGAACATGCCAACACCTACAGCAATGCCCTCTTCCAGAGCAACCTGACGCAGCCAAGCTTTGCCAGCATCAACTGCAAACCTAACTCTGTCCAAAGCAACACGTGAGTTTAAATCGTTACACTTTTTCCAGACAGACATTTGACAGTTTTAATGTCAGGTCTGTTCACAGTGACCTATTGGCAAGATAGGGCAGAGTCTGCAATAGTTTCCTCACTTTGTTTTATAGAGTGCAGACACACTATGTCAAATTGATAAATTTGTATATAATTTATATATAATTCTAATTATATATATACATACGCACGCACGCACACACACACACACACACACACACACACACACACACACACACACACACACACACATATGTTTTCTCTGTGATGTTTTACACAGAGTTTCTACAACACTGGGCTACACGGCAGGCAGGTATAATGGGGACGTACTAGAATCTTACCCACTCAACATTGACAATGGTAAGTAGAAAAACACATTTATATGCATTTATATGCACAATAATGTTCACATTACATGTGTGCGCTCCTATATCAAATGTGTTTCTTGATTATTATATGAAATATATGTATTGTATCTGTGTGTACATAGTTTGCGTTATTGTTTACATTTTAAAATAAGATATTAAATTATCATATCAATAAATGAATTAATTAATAGTAGTTAGTGTTACTAACTAATTAGCTTATATCAAGCTGTGAATTCAAACCACTGATTTGTTTCCCACAGGTAACAGCATCAGCGAAATTAGAGACATCAATGACAACAGGTGAGATGCCAAAAAAAGGGAAATTTGAGCTGCTTCTTGTTTTATACTCACTTCAATTAATTAAAGACTACAGTAACAGCTTGTCTGCTTTGTAAATTAGAAAAATGTCTTTGAATTGATGTGAAGTGAGAATTTTAAATTCATGTCTTGTAGTCAGTTGTAGTGGAGTTACTTGTCAGGTTATCTCCTAGTCATCCTGGGACTGACATCAAATGCATCATCTCGTAAAAGCTACATACAATAAATTAAAATGATATAGTTGGTTGTGTAGTGTGTTTAGCTATTGTTTGTCTTACATTTATAGGAGTGATGTTCACTGTGGCAGTGAGGTGGACGATTCAAACAGGCACTACGTAATTCAGCAGGAGACAGTGGCAAGTTAATGCCATGGTAACTACTCACTACAGAATCATACAGAAAGCCAGCCAGTCACCCACTCATCCACACACACACACACACACACACACACACACACACACACACACACACACACACACACACACACACACACACTCACACACAGAGAAGAAAGAAGTAAATATAAGTATCAGAAATAAATAATGCATTGGTTTACAGGTGCACTCCAGAAACCTGTGACATCACTGTTGGGTGTGTAACATGCAAATAACTTAGCGCTGACCATATTTCACCTCACGAAAATGTTTAGAGGTCAGAGGTAAAACCAACCACCAAACCAACCTCAACCAGAGAACATAGCAAAACCCAGCTTTTCAGTCAGAAGTGTTACACAACACAAGTTTATTAATAAACATTATGTCAATTTCTTTGTTTTTCAGCTAACCTTTTCTCATTGTGTCTCTCCAGCCCAGCAACCAAACACTGTATCCATCCAAGGACCCTCCCCTACCATCTGCATGCAGCCCATCTCTCTGTGTATCAGTGATGAAGATGAAGATCTGTAGCCCTGTATCCCTCCCACCCCGCTACCCCGCACCCCCAGCTCAAAGGGTAACCACACATATTATAAGGTTTGGGGTCCAGTCCATTCCAGTCAGTCCACACATGTTGTAAATTATAGTTATGTATACTCATGTAGAGGTTTTGACGAGCAGTTGCTTATGTAAATTCACAGCCTCGTCTGCACACATCTCCATAAGGGCATCATATGGATGAGATAATTTGGGCAGACATGAACATTTTTCTCCGTGATAAATAAGATTGTAGTGCGTAGCGCCAGGAGACCCAAACTCTGCATGCATATCACTTAGTGGGTAACCTTTTAAAATATTGCATGTTATCATTCCACTCAGGAGCTGGTATGCTGTACATGAAACATCTGTTTGACTTGAACAGAAAGAGAGAGCTGCTGTCCCTTAATCCCGATTCTGGGCGTAGTGCTTTTGAGTTTCTATTTGAAAGTAAATTTGTCCCCAACACCAAGTCATTTTGGTTTTATTAAGAAAACAAGACAGAAATCACATCTGGGTGAAATAAAAAACACAATTCCAAGAGTGGAGGGCACAACATGCAAAAAGTAAGAGACCCAGCCCACACTTAATCTGTATAGAGGAACCCTTTTGTAATTGCTTTGCTTTTTACTGTTGTTCCAGCTGCAAGATGCTATTGTGTACGTCAGATAATGCTGTCAATATCCATTTCATGTTGCCCCCTCCCTGCATTTCAGCTACACCTTGTGTGTTCTTACTAAACTTTAACAAAAGCTGTTTTTATCATGATCAATTTAAAATGTGGTGACACGCATACATTTGTCATTACTACCTCTGAGGCCACTTATTATCACACTTAACACAGTATACTAGGATAGCACCTTTTCAACTGCTATACATGATCAGATCTTTGAATCTCTAGAGCAAGTTGCAACTTTATTAAACCAGAAAATATAAGTAAATGCAAATACTCCTTTAAAAGTTGTAGTTTTGTCCTACTTCACATTCATACATACACAGATTCCCCTCCATTAAGTAACAGGCTGAAAAACAATTCCCAACGCAGAAGAGTAACAGTATATCTGTCGTAGTTCCATTATTAGAAATAATTTCTGCTAACCTTTTAAGCATTTGAGTCTGACATAATGATATCTGCATATAACACTGTTCACATACTTTTCCTGCTTATTCTAAATTTTGATTTTAAGGAGAAGTTTAGGAACATCTCAGATCCTGGTAAGAGTCTTTGGTATTTGCTGTTTAGAGAATTAGTCCAAGTGCGATTAGCCACTCTGGCATGGACAAACTCCTTTACAGTTACTTGTAAGTCATGCTGTAATTCTTATATAAAAATCCTGACCAGCCAATCAGGATCTAAGTGAGCAGCATGTCTTAGGTTTAGATGGGAGGAGAAGAGATGTGTTTGGACTGAACAGAGTCACTGAATTAAGGTTAAGGGCCAATTAGGAGTTAGTGGGAGAGATCAGTACTAGTTAATTAATAAAAGGACTTTTGTTGTCTGATTATTAGAAGCCTCATAGACAGTATGACAGCACCAGTCTGTCTCATATTCTTACTGTCATTAACGGCATCTCAGGGCTTCACATTCACAATCACAAAGACCATGGGCCACCATCACTGTCTTCCTCATCACCTTAAAGAAATGTGTTTTCATGTGAACAATCAGGTGAGTGTGTGTGTCTTTGAGGCTGAACAAGGGCATGAGGGGTGATTGCTCTAATATTTCTGAAATAACAAAAAACAATCCTTTAGCTGCACCCTCGGACTACTGTATCTGTCCAAGCAGACCCCCTGTTTGACATCTTGCTTTAAGTGTAGTAAATACTTTTAGGGGAGGGGAAATGTGTACTTTACTGTTAACTACTGTTCCACTGTCTGATTTCAACATATCTAAAATGTATCTTCTATGTAATGTTAATCTTGTAGCATATCATGACACCGTAAAATATAAAACAGAGGTACATGCTAATTTGGTCAAAAAAATGCTTTATTTATTTTATTTATGTAGCGTCAACATGATTGTGTGAATCACGTTCCAAAATTCCTGCATATATGCTGTATTATATGTGAACCATTGTGTTGTAGTTAAAAGTTCAATAAACTCGTGGAAAGACGATTGTAGAAGTGAATATTTTGGGTCCAAAGGGTTGTATGCAAGCCATGGATAATATAGTAGATGTAAAAGGAAATTCTAAAATGGATTAAATTCCTTTAGTTAAACGTTGCTCTGTAGACTAACTCTATATAGTCTATAACTCTATATATTAATCTATGATCCTAGATAATCAAAATTTGAATGTTTCGTCTCACTTTTAAAAACCCTGCTAGCCTGTAGTTTGAAAGAGGATAGCTGTCTGTTGTAATAATAATTCATTTCTCCATAAACATTGTCGTGACCAAAGTTTCCCATTCTTGTGCAGTTTCATATTAGCTATTATTAGCTGCTCGTTATCATTGTTATCGTGAGAAAGGAAGCAGTAATGTAAACAGTACTGGCATATGAGGCATCCTCATACTGTGATCTACGCTGTGTGCGGGTGTATGTCCTTAGAACAGCACACATTCATCTGAAAGGAGGTCATCACATTGCCCATAGAATATTGACAGGGCTACATCTGGAAACGGTGGACAAAACGTGGATGATGCTCCTGAATGGAAATGGAAATGAGTAAATTCACATATTTTCTTACACTCAGTGTGCAGCTTTATCCTTTTTCCATTATATTACTAATTATTTTTCTCCCGTTTAAATCACAATCAAGCTTTCTTCCTCTTCCACCTGGCTGGGGGGGGGGGGGGGGGGGGGAGAGTAAGTAATAAAGTTTTTTTTTTTTTACAGCTATAGTCTGTATCAGTGATGCAGTGTTAGTTGTGATGTAGTGGTGAGGATCTAACACGGCGTGTAAACTGGCAATGTTCAGCTTACCACCAACACAGTGTGCATCCCCACCACGCTATCCCGCAGCCTCGTGGGCGAGAAACCGGAGAATGGGAGGCATCCGGAGGTCGTCGCACCCCTGACCGAACCAAAGTAGCGGACGGGGGTCTGTCTACACCTCCACGTGGTCTCATAGACGCCGGTTGACGGACTAAAGCAGATTCCAGCCCCCGACTGTCTGTGTGTCAGCGCCGCCACAGCATGTGTGCTGCCACCCTGGCACAATTCTCACTCTGGAAATGAGGAGCGACGGGCAAAGACGGTAAAGCGCATTCACTTTCGTAAAATTAATGTCTGCTGATGTGCAGATGACTGATTCGTGATTTTAAAATGACGAAACTGCACGTTGGTATTTTAAAATTTTAAACCAGACTGATGTTAAGAGGTAATGTGTTTCAGCTGAATATTTTTTATTGCAGCCAAATCGTCTTTATAAACAATATAAATTTTATTAATATCGTATAAATAGTAATATATAAATAGTAGGTCGCTGGTTCGTGGATCACGGGGATCACATGTTGTCTCCTGGTCCCCAACTGCTCTGGCTGGAAAAGCCCAGTCCTGTGGAAAATTGCAAATGTGCACACATCGCCACAACTATAAAAGAGGCCATTGGAGTTTGTTGGGGCGTAAAGGTAAAGTTGGTTAAATAGTGAGGATTTGTTTCAGTTAGACAGGTGTGTGCGGGTACCTGTATTATGTTTTATTTTGTAGTACAGTGTGTTGCTGCAGCCCCGTTATGATTAAGGATATTCCTCTGTGACTGAAAAAGTATCTTTCTAGACGCAGAAAGCTAATTTGACTGTTGCTGGAGAATCCCGAGTATCATTTAATTCCAGGAATTGTTTACAAACAATATTTATGCTTAATTTATGTCAGATTTTCAAAAAATATTATTTTGTGGTCAAACTAACAAAACTGACATTAAGAAACAGATGAAGCCATGGAGAAGTTAGTAGGTGAGTCTCCTGAACTATTTGCTCTGCTGGCGCACAGTTGCAGAAACCTAAAACTGATGATGTGACACACAATCTCAGACATCCTGGACTGTGCCACTGATCGGGATCAAAATTAGCATGATAAAAGGTTTGACTTGTTCTTGACAGGCTGATATGAGGTTGTATATTGTGTATTTTAATGTTTTTGGATGTTGATACTTTGCACATTTTATCTGTAACTTCAATATTTTTGATATTATTGGCTAAATGATTAGATAGATAGATAGATAGATAGATAGATAGATAGATAGATAGATAGATAGATAGATAGATAGATAGATAGATAGATAGATAGATAGATAAAGTAGAAAACACAAGATAAGTAGGTATATAAGGTGCAGTGGCAAAATTATGGTAGTAGTACTGATGATATGATGGTAATGTTATTGTTACTAAGCAGTATATAAAATATATAGAAATAGTACAGTATATATATATATAATATATATAATATAACATAATATATAACATATATAATATGTAGATAATATGTAGATAGATACTGTTACTTCATTTCTATAACCAGCTGTTACTGTCTGTCTGTGTTGCTGCGTCTTCTCTACTCTGGGGCTTCTTCTCTGTGAGGGCCAAGTTATAAATAAATGGCTAGAGGTTTTTTTTATGTGTTGTTTAACCAGCTGCTGGAGAGTTTGTTTATCTCCTTTGAGTACAAGGGTACTCACTGACCTCTAAATACTGTTCTCAGGAGTGACCAACACTTAACACCTACCTTTTAACTCAGTGGTTTCAGTCTTTTTTGTTGGGTCAGCATGGCCTAGTTTGTGTGTGTGTGTGTGTATGTGTGTGTATAACAAATGAATAACTCGCAAATGAATGAATTCAGAGCTATGTTGTAATTATACAATCTAGCTTTCTAGCTTTAAGTATGTACACACACACATATAAAATAAGCACATCAAGTCAAGACATGCAAATAAAAATAGTAACAATCTACAATAAAATATAATAGATAGTAATAGTATACTGTATATATTTACAGTTCAGTGCAATAGTACCGTCCTGATTTGATGCTGATGATTCTGATGACTATGGTGATGCCAGTAAGTTAGACCAATGGTCTGGGGACACCCGCGAGCAGTGGCTGTACAAACAAACAACTGCAGCCTTACAGTTCATTCTGAGTGGCCCATACTGCTCATTGTGATTTATGGCTCGCAGGATCAGCTCCAAAATAGGCTGGTCGGGGTCACAAAGTCAGTTGGATAGTCAAAATAGAAACTTTCTGTCTCTCCACTACGGGTCCTTTGTCTCTCTCAACCAAGTCAGCTGTGCTAGTGGCTGCCTGGGTACAAATCCAGAGCTAAGCACAGTGGAAAGTTCCTGGAAAAAAAAAATTGATTTCCTTGTCCTTAAACAGTCAGGGAAAAAGATGCTTGTTGTTAGCATTTTCTATCTCCATTCTTAAATTTTCATCCCATTTTAATGTCAAGTGTTAACTTTACTCAAGTAATGCTTGATATAAAAAAAAATTTTAAAGTTGGTTCACATTTTTTTAAGTTGAGGAAAGAAAAGTTTGGGATTTCAATTTCATAAATCCAGTCTAGCCTAAATTCCATTACTAGGCCAACATACTCTATGAAACTTGCTTGCTGGCAGGTTTTCTTTAAAAAAAACACGAGTTTCTCCTCCTCTTTAGCTAAGGCCTGCAGACTGGAAGGCTTTTCTCAAAACCCAATTGCTATCTTCACCGGGGATGATCACACCCCGTTTGGATCATTCCCTAGTTGCTCTTTGTTATTTCTCTATTAATTTTGGTTTTGTTTTCACATTTGACATATGACATTGGTGATTCTAAATTGCAAGACATGTATTTGTCAGGCTTTTAGAAATGTAAAACTTGAAACATTTACTGTACACATTTATGTTGTAACAAAAGACACAATTTAAAATAAAAAAAAAACACTTAACACTTTTATAACATTTTTATACACTGTTGCCCATAAATTTGGAATATAATATTCTGTACCTCTTCTCATGAAATAATTGTGATAATGTGATTTATTTTTCCTTTAAACTTTATCAATCAATTGATCAATCTCTTCTACACATATCACAGTCAATATTAAACCTTTGAATGTAAGACAGCGTATTCAGGCTATTCAGGTACAGGGGGTCCTCGTGTTACGACGGTCTCGAGATTCGGCGTTTTCGTGGTTACGACACATCTCCCATGAACTTCCTTGTTTCGGCTTAAGCGGTTTGCCCCGTAAATACGTACAGACTTCGCACGGGAACTAGTTGGTGCTGGCTCTCCAGCACCTCCACAGCTAGGCTACTCTGCGTTGTGTTTACTTATGTGAAATGGACGGCTGGCGGGGGGTGCAGCGGCAGCCGGTAAGGAGATGCACACGGACACAGATGGGTTTGGGATCGTGGCAATACCGTAGGTTTATTCACAACACAGGGTCTACACGGTTGATATCAGAAATCTAAAGGAAATGGTCATTACACTCGCGATATCAACCCCTACGGTGTGTCAAGAGGGACAAAAGGCAATTCACCACAGTAAACTCTTATTGTAGTGTGGTGTTATAGCGACATCTAGTGGCGCAATGTATGCACAATGGTGCAATGAATGTATGTTCCGACTTCCGTCGAAATTCGGTTACGACACATTCTCAGGAACAGCTCTCCGTCGTAACTCGAGGACCCCCTGTATTAACTTTCAGGGCAGCCCAGGTTTGAGCTGCGCTTGCTCACCGGAATGCATCCTCTGCTATGTTAACTGCCTAACAGAATGGTAATGAGGTGCTAGCTCCCCAAGGCAGAGCCTGGGAAGATGCATGCTTGACATGCTGAGGATGCTGGGGGCAAAAATAGAGAGCCAAGGCTGGAGCTGCAATTGTTTCCTTCCTTTCCTCTAGCAGCCTGTAAAGATGCTGTTCCATTAAGGCTTGTCTAACAAAGCACATGGACTCGCACATACTTTTTTTTTAACTCTCTCTTAAACACTGTTAACACCACTGTTAACTTTATGTTGCATCCATACAGTCACAAAAACTTTGAATAGAAAAGCAACTCTACAATTTTGTTTTGCGTTTTTTATCTTATGTGAAGTGGTAAAAGCTGAAAAGCCAGATTTTAAATGTGTCACTTGCTGCATTGTGCATTACTTAAATGTTAACAAAAATAAAACGAAAAAATGAAAAGTAAGTATGAATCAACAGCATGATTAATTATACATTTCTCTTCATGATGTCTAACTAAAGAGAAGGCCTCTTATGACAGTGATGCTTAGATAGATAGATAGATAGATAGATAGATAGATAGATAGATAGATAGATAGATAGATAGATAGATAGATTATATATAATATAACATAATATATAACATATATAATATGTAAACATGTATATGTAGTAAATACACCCACACATATATACACACACACACACAAGATATGATATAATACGATATAATACGATCTGTAGTAGAGGTATAAGTACAGGGGGTCCTTGAGTTACGTCAGAGATCCGTTCCTGAGAATGTGTCGTAACCGAATTTCGACGTAAATCGGACCATACATTCATTGTGCCATTGTGCATACATTGTGCCACCAGATGTCGCTATAACACCACGCTAAAATAAGAGTTTACTGTGGTGAATTACCTTTTTCCGCACTGTAGGGGTTGAGATCACGAGTGTAATGAGCATTTCCTTTAGATTTCTGTTATCAACCGTGTAGACCCTGTGTTGTGAATAAACCTACGGTATCGCCACGATCCCGAACGCATCTGTGTCCGTGTGCATCTCCTTACCGGCTGCCCCCTCCCCCCCCCCCCCTCCCTATCCCCCCCCCCCCCCCCTCACATAAGTAAAGGCAGTGTGGAGGTGCTGCAGAAAAAAAAACTGGCAGGCGCGCTGAGAGACAGAGAGAGCCGGCACGAACGATTTCCCGTATGAAGTCTGTACGTATTTACGGGGCAAACCGCTTAAGCCGAAACAAGGAAGTTCACGGGAGATGTGTCGTAACCACGAAAACGACGTAATTCGCGACCGACGTAACTCGAGGACCCCCTGTACTTGACTATACAAGATAGATAATAAGATAATAATAATAATATACTATGAGTATAGAATATGTAATATGTAACTAGAGTGTGCCAGATGACAAGATTATTGTACAATATGATATATAATATCAATAAGATTTATATAAACACATATCACATATGATATGAATGAATATTCCAGTATGTTGAGCGGAATGTTGTACAGGGTACACAGTGCAAAGGTGGAGGTTGGTTTACTGCAGTTCTGTGATGGTGGCTCTGATAGAGGTAGATGAGTTGTAAAGTCTTATTGCAGTAGGGAGGAACGATTTCCTGTATCGTACCTTAGAGCAGCGGGGTTGGATGAGTCTGTGGCTGAAGCTGCTCTTTAACTTGTCCAGTGTTTCGTGGAGGGGGTGGGAGGGATTGTCCATGATCGCCAGCAGTTTTGCCAGCATCCTGTCCTCCACCACCTCCTCCAGGGTGACAAGCTTAGAGCCTACAACAGACTTGGCTTTTCTGATGAGTTTGTTCAGTCTGTTGGAGTCCTTTGCTTTGATGCCTGCACCCCAGGACACCACAGTAAAGAAGATGGTGCTCGCCACAACAGAATGATGGAACATCTGCAGCATCTTGTTGCATACATTAAAGGACCTGAGCCTCCTCAGGAAGTAAAGCCGGCTCAGGCCCTTCTTGTAGACAGCCTCTGTGTTGGTGGACCAGTCCAATTTATTGTCCAGTGTGACATCCAGGTACTCGTAGTAGTATAACTGTTGATGCTGCTGTTAGAAAGAATACAGGTCACAGTACGACTAGCCCTGGCTACTGCCAATTGTAGATTTTGATAAAAAAAAATATATACAGGCTACCCAAAATGCAACTTGTTGTTGCATCCATAAATAGAATGTGTTGTTCTTTTTTAGTTGTTGAGTATTGGGGGTATGCGAACAAAGTCGGGATGTAGAAGGTGGTACGTGGGAAAAAGTTTGGGAACCACTGATATAGGGCAAAGTAAAACTCAAGCATGATAAGGACACATTTGGCAACTAGATGTAGGGACACACAGACTTGTAGCATTAACATGCTACAAGACAACAACGTAAATCATTTCAACAGTGACAGTGTCTCATCTGACACTCACATGTGTCAACAGGTCCCCATCTAAAGAGTGAGTGTTACAGCAAAGCAGTTGTCATTATCTGCAAGGGTGAATAGTGGATTTTGTGAGGACAACGTCAAAAGAGTTTGGCCAATGACACCAGTTGAATCAACAGCTTCTCTGTTCTGGTTAGGACACGTTCATTTCCTCTTTGTTTTTGTTTCCTTTTTCCTGTGAGGATAGAGGAATATAAATACAGGCAGCACCCTCTAAACCCAAGCTGGCTGTAGGGTTTATGAAAACTGAATATCATTTCATTCATAATTGACCGTTTTCAGTATTTTAGTGTTTGTGTCATTTTGATAAAGTGTTGAAAAACCTCTGGAAGAATGTGCTGTAAGGATTCTGTCCCACAGTCTGTGTCACAGAAACAGAAAGAGAGACGTTTGTGTCAGTCAGTCTCTCTGTCACACTTTGTCTCCACTTTGACATGACTAGGTCAAACATATAGAGATGAGATATTTTTGCTGTTTCACAACAGCTGCCATTCGTATGATGTTTCACCCGATCACATTGGCTCTGCCCTTTCCTCTGCTCTTATGTTTCTTCTCTCACTTCAATTCCAGTCACCAAAATCTTTTAGAAATCTTAATCTGAGTTGTTTTTTTGTTTGTGTTGTGTGAAAGCAGCTTCAATGTCAATAATGTGATATAATAATATGCTAGACGACATTAAAAGTATCTCAACTCTTGATATGTCATATTCATGTGCATCTAGTACACAGCAAGTGTGTATTGAAAGTGTTAAACAGCAATTATGATGAGGTCAGAAGAATGTACATAATGTAAAGGTGTTATAGTTTGTGTTTGGAATTAAAATGCTACACTGTTGTTTAATGGAATGTGATTTGGTGGTAATGCACCAAAATGATATTTGCCAACACCCATTAAACAACAGAAAAAGAAAAAAAAATAATGATAGTGATAACAACTTTATTTCTGACACATTACTTGTACTCAGTGTCCTTATTATAATATTTATAATACTGTAATATACTCAAAATGGTACCAAGTGAAAGAGATAAATACAAGTATGCGCATCGCGCACACACACACACACACACACACACACACAGATGTATAATTTTGTTTTATCTGGCATGTATAATTTTTGTTGGTATCAGGAATAATGCTTCCTGTTGGCATTAATAATTATGATGATGTTATCCAGCGTGTGCATGTGTGTGTGTGCGGGTGTTTTTCCTGTGTCTAAGTGATTGAGTGTGATTGTTTGCTGTGACCTCAACAACACTGACTTGACATACACTTTTAAATGCTCGTGAAGAGTTTAAAGATGTGCTTAAAGTACCAGCTCATTCACAATTACCTGACTTTTTTTAAAATTACTTAAAAACAGGCCTTGCTGCCTCCTTACTGCTGTTTTATGCCCACGCTCAAACCATCCTGGTGATCAAGGTTGTCATGATTAATGTTTGTCTTCTACAAGGTTCAATTAAATGGTCACTTTAAAGCTACTAAATATACTGCCTGGCCTTCTTGTGGTCATGTACAGTAGGTCTGCTCAGTCTGTGTTTATGTCCAACCTATCTGTAATTTGGTTTATGTCTCTGCTTGAATGTCACCAAGTGAGTTGAGGTAGAATGCCAAAAGAAAAAACAGATACATAGAAAACAAATATTGTAGCTTTCTTTGTATCCTTTATTGTAAAAAAAATGTGTAGCTGATAAAAAATATTATGGAATGTGAGGTATGTAGTTTCAAATTTTACTGGCATCTGTAACTACACTAGAGTTACTGTGTCATGTATCTGGTGCACAGCTATGCTGTGCTTTACTGATTATTATGTGGTTTGTCAGTTAAGATTGTCAGCCACCATCAAACACGTCCTAGTTGGGTTATATACTTAAAGAACTGTCAGTTTCCTTCAGAAATTTGATAGATCCCAAAGCACTAAATAAATAAAACTCCTTTCACATCTTCATCAGTAGCGTCAGTATCAGGAAAACCTCTTCCTCTGAGTATGCAACCATCCCCATATTCTCCTTATGTGACATCCACCATTATCATTGCTGTGGGGGGCTGTATGCTGGCTGGTGTTTTAATAAGATAATAGAAGAGAATAAGACAGATAGGGTTGGGATGTGCATAGCTGCATCAGAGAAGGCTGATGGAGATTAAGAGATGCTAAACACACAAGGACATAATAGGGATGCAGATCAAGAATCAAAAATGTCTACTTAACCACACACTGACAATCATGCAAGTCACAAGTGCCATGTTTCTCTCAGGTTTTGCTCTCAGGGGACATAAGTCACCGAGCCTTAATACACCACTTTGTGTGTCCAGTTTGTTTTTCCTCATAACTACAGATAGGAAGTTTTGATTGGTGGGTTTCATGTTAGGATGACAGCAACTACTAATTTTGCCCTGCTGCGTATAATAAAGGAAGAATTGGACGTTGGAGTTTTAGAAGAAAATTGATGCTGTTGTCATATTTGTCTGTTAAGTGTCACACCACATCAGAAAGCGCACAAACCCAACTCATGAACCATGTGACTTTACACCTTTTCCCTGCACTGACACTGGTGTAATCTCAGACATTGCGTACATTGGACAAACAGGGCACCAGCTATCCATACTATGCCTTGACATTAACGCATCACCCTTGCTGCAACCATATATCTCCCACAGAGCGTCCATACATGAATATACATTAACCCCTGGGGTGTGCTGCAGTGGCCCTTGCCTTGCTAAATAAAACAGGGCCTAAATCTGGGTAGTGGGCCATGAGTTCAGGTCAAAGGAAAAGTGAAACCATAAACCATGAGGTTGGCTAGCCTTGAGACCAGCCATCAGACACAGTGTTTGCTCAGATACTTGCTGCCAGACAGGATGACTGTATGTTTAATGATGAGCATAGAGTGTTTGCGTAGCTATTCTTTCAGGAGGTCACAAGGTTGAGGACAAGGCCTGTGTATTTCATGAGAGACGTCAGTCAAATGAAAGTGACTCACTACAAGTCTCCTGTGCTCTTACATTATTGCACATTACAGTTTCACTGTTTGGTGTTCTTTTGGTCATTCAGCATAATTTTCTTTCTTTCTTTCTCTCAAACAACCCAGCATACACTGTAAATGCATATTTTCATATTTTAAAAAACTGATAATAAAATGAAAACCCCATTAGCCAATTGAATGGTAACATACCATTTTCTACCCTACCAGAGATGCAACATATATATTTAATTCAAAAGGAATTAACATTTTATTATCATTGCACTGTTCTGTTACTAGTTACTTCATGATATGCTTTTTAGACTGAAATGTTGTGGTTAATTTAACTTTGTTTAGCTAAACTTGCATATAACATGTTGTGTTATCGAAATGTTGCACATCACACAGAACTCAGCTCATCTATCTTGAAACTGAAAAACGATTTGCTTAAGGCTCTTCAGTGTCTCTCCTGTGTTTTCAGAAGCTTGGTTCTTTGGAGGACTTTACCCTGAACCTGCTGCCTGTGCTATATCCACCCTTTGAGGCCACCACCCCTACTTCTGTGAGCTAGCTCTTCTACATCATTGCTAGTCATTATACGGGCAAGATCCCCTGCAGTGCCTATTGGGCTTTCTAGTCCCCAGTTCCAAAAAAACATCCTATCCTTGTATATTCAGCTCTGAGAAGTTAAAGGAACTCATGACCAGGGCAGCCATGGAATACCCCTGCTTGTCACAGAGCCGGGAGTAATGAGGGTACAATGGGAACAGGTAGCCCAGCCTGATTTCACAGACGTGCCACTGTTTGCTGGGAGTAGTATGGCCTCTGTTCCTTCTTCGGATCCTTCTTTAAAACCTCATTCCTTTCCTCATTTTTCTGAGAATTCTTCGTTAAATTGTTCATTTGCTCTTTTTCCTGCAAAGGAATCTGCACCAAAGCAGTGTAACGTGAAAAGTCAAAATTCAATTTCAGCATCTTCACATCCCTCTGCTCTCTCTGTGAAGACAAGAATATGCCCCGCAAAGCATGGCATTGCTGTGTCACTGTGCCTGGTTGATAGTAACACTTCGAAATTAGTCAAAGTGAAAGATGTTGAAGCAGAGCCTAAGCCTATGACATGGGTCTCCCAAAATATTGGGAACAGCCACTTCCCTGGGTCTGATCCAGATGCAGTGACAATAAGAAGTGCTGTTCTTGATACATATACGGCGACCAGTACAAATATATTTAAAGGTGCAGACAAGAATCTTGTTGCAGGAAATATAGAGCAAGATAAGCACAAATTCACAAACCTGCAAGACAGACTAGGTGTGTCAACAGGTCAAGTTGCCACTGAAGGGGAATACATTGATATCCTGCAGGCAACTATGCTTTTTTCTAACGCTCAGTCGGTAACAGAGGAACAACAAAAGGGACACACACAAATGCAACCATGTGCAAAAACAGAGTTATATGGGCAAATGCATAGGCAAGTATATGGGCAAATATCTACACACCCAGAAAGACACAGTCACTCTAGATTAGAGGCTCCTGCATCATCAGTGTCCAACATGTCTTCAAATACGGGACCTCTATCTGTTCCCCAATACAGCCAACCCCACCACCCCCAGCTTGACTCTCTTGAACCTGCCCAGTGTGTTGGCAGTGTCTGGTTCTCAGAGAAACCCTGCACTCCATGCATGAGAAGGAGACAAGGTGGAAAGACTTCTAAAGCTTATGAGCTACGGTGTAGATACCGGGACTCTTACCAAGCTGCTATACAAAACCCTGTCATCTTTGGACAACAGAAAGAGAGGAGGAATATGTTAGCTGCAGTGGAGGAAGATGGTGATTTCTCACAGTGTGACGGCAGACAGAGACAACCAGGGACTGAAACTGAGGATGCATTGTGTACTGTAAAAGGGGTTTGGTATGACCCAGGGATCCATAACCAGTCCTCCTACTCCCCTACTGTCAGTGGAGCCATTTGTCAGGAGTCAGGAGAAGAAAACACAGTTGCATATTGGAAACCACTTAATTCAAACACTGGTCCCTGTATGGAGCACAGCGACACAAATCCTTCAAAATATGCTGGGCTGCAAGCTGAAAAAAACACTGTACCATTCAGGGAACAGGTGTATTCTGACTTTGGGAGAGCAGCAAGCAGAAACACTAAAAATGTTTCATGTTCAAATGATCTTCAACAGTCAAATATGATTTCTGCCAAACTTCAAGGATTACAATTACAAAAAAGGACCAGTGCCCCAGTATCAGAATATCTTCCAGCCTCACATAACAGACAAGAAACAGTGTCAAATGGAAGATGTTCTACCATTTCTACAACAGTGGTGGACACCTCAGAGAAGTGTGCAGTGGTCATCGTTGACGGTTTAAAAGTCCGAAGAAGAGTGAATGATGTCTCTTGTGACGAGGTTCCCCAGCTGCATGTGGTCAAATGTAAAAACAGCACAGCCTTTAGGCTGGTGTCACCCAAGATCAACAGGAGAATGGTTCTTTCAGGTACAGAGTTGGGTTCTTGTTCTTCATTTGGGTGTAGTTACATATGAAATTTATATTTCAGCTGCTTCCCTACATATCTACTCACTTCAGATGGTGCTCAGCCTGGCAGTGCATCTATAAGCAGTAGTGATTGTCATCAGATGGAGAACCTGCCTCAGACAGCTTCAGGAAAAAAGATGCAGATCTGTAAGCCTGCCTGTGCTGCTCCCAGACTTGATCATCTACCCATTGGATCCCCAGACCCCACAGCCCACCCCCTCTATCTCGGAGTTGCATCTCTCACAGGTAGGACAATTTAAGATGTAGTAAATTACATCATCAACAACAACAACAGTCATTATAACCAAGCTACATGGTAGAGCAGCTTTTAAGAGCAAAATTAAAAATTCTCAGTGCCCAAAATAACAACAAGAAAAGATTAATTGTCCATTGCCCATAGCCTATGTGAGAGTTATATACTTCATTAAAAAGAATTGCATCTGTATGTTTGAATTGTAAACATGCAGAATAGCTACTTTAATAAAAATCCAATGAAATCTGATTTTATTTGTAAGAAAGAAAGAAAAAAAGAAACACCTTTAATGGTCCTACTGACGGGGAAATTAATTTTCTGCATTTCACATGCATATATGTACAGATAGTACAGGTTTGTACAGTACAATACAGTCAATACACAACACAGCATGCACATGCATGCACATGCGGAGCAGTAGACTACACCACGAGGAGCGCCCCAGGAGTAAAATTGGGGGTTAAGGGCCTTGCTCAAGGGGCCAAGGTGGTGTACGTCGGTGGACAGATGGCAATGCCTCTCCCGGTTTTTTAATCAAGGGTACAAACTGGCAACCTCATATTCCCAAGCTTGATAGTAGCCCAGGTCTGGGATGGGGGCACATCACCCAAGTCTTTGGTCAAGCTGGGATTCGAACCGCCGACCTCGGGGCCCAAAGCCTCTTGGTCCCAAGCCCAATTCTCTACCCCTGCCACCGCACCCCCCACACACACACACACACACACACATACACACACGCCACCCCCACCCCCAAAAACAACAGGGGGAGAACGCAGTCTCCCATACCTGAATTATGCAGTTGAGATTCCCACATTTGGGGAATTTGCAGGGGTCACCTCAACCGAAGTGCAATGGCAGAGCGTTGCCCTGGGTGAACCACCTTTGTGATCATGGTATCTCCCCTGCCAGGTAAGTATAGACCGGGGGTCGGCAACCCGCAGCTCAGGAGCCGCATGCGGCTTTTTCATCCTTATACTGCGGCTCCACGTGGCTTGGGAAAATAAATGATAAGTATTTAATTTAAGTGTAATTTATTTGTGTTAGTTCCTTTTTTTTAATTTTAGTTAGTCTTAAAATATATCAAATATCACACTCGCGGAAGCCAGTATACCTGCCAAAACGCCATCTATTTATCGAGACTTTTAACCCCAGGTAGGCCAAGTATGGAGAAAAGTAAGAAAAGAAAAATATCTGAAGAAAATAGAACATTTAACGATGCATGGGCAGATTCATTTGCATTTACCTCTGACAAGAGTGGCCTACCATTATGCCTAATTTGTGGAGAAAAACTGGCTAACAATAAAAGTTCAAATGTCGCAAGACATTTCAAAAATAAACACAGAGCCTTTGAAAACTATCCTGAGGGAGAAGAGAGAAAAAAGGCTGTTTCAGAATTGATGTGGAAGGCTGATCTGACGAAAAATCAATTCAAGAAGTGGGTGAAGTCTGCAAATTCAACCACATATGCAAGTTTTGTGGCTGCTCAGGAAATAGTCAGGAATGGGAAACCGTTCACAGATGGACACCAGAAAGGAGGGGGAAAGAAAAGAACTACAACAACACCAAGAGCCGAAACCAAGCACAAAACAGGGCAGAAAAACACAGGAACATGACAGAAAGAGACCTTCAACTCGGCTTGTTGCTTTTTTGTTATTATTTTTTCAAGAATTGAGAATGTTCAAAATGTGTTCATTACATAAATAAAATTTTATTTTCTATGTAGCACTTCATGGATTTCATAAGCAACATACTATAGTTGTTTATACAAAGTGTAAAGGTAAGAAAAAGCAATATATACAGTGTAATCCTCATTTTAGATGTCAAAAAATATTTGAGGCTCCCAGTATTTTCTTTTCCATGGAAACCGGGTCCAAATGGCTCTTTGGGTATTAAAGGTTGCCAACCCCTGCTATAGACCATATTCACAAATAACAGTTTTCCTCATATGATCTTGTCTCCCTCTAACACATCCAGGTGGCAGAGACAGGACAGGCAGGGCAATAGTTGAGCTCTATGGAGACCACCAAGGATGGAGATCAGCTGTAACAAGCCAGGGACTCTTTCAGATGCTACTTTACTTCCACTTGATCACCAGGTAAGCGTAACATGCAAGTACCAATCGATCAATTAATAAAGCGAGAAATAAATTGGTTACTCAAGTAAGTGAGGAAAAGATTAAAACATAATCACTGAAACTAAGGTATATTATGGACATTCTGAGAGGCTGTTTGGCATCTCTATGGTCTTGTTCATTTAGTTGTGCTAACTGATTTGCACTAAATTGCCTCTGTGTCCCTATATGTAGGAGAGAAATCAGAGAAGCTGGAATGACACTTATATTTGATGCAAAGAAGAAGAATCCACAACCGCAGCTCTACCAGGCCCTGATGGCACTTAAGGTAAGAACCTCACAAGATTCTGTATTCCAGCCGAGCAGCGCTGTTAGCCTTCATGTGTTAAAGCAGAACTTTAGAGCTCCTGGATATAAAAAGCATAAACAAATGTTCTCCAGTTAATGAACCAGTTGTGAGTAATATGACCAAAATGTCATTCCTACACTTATTGTATGTATAATTAAACCTATGTTCATGAACATTTTTTAAAATTGAATTACTGCATAATTTAGTTCATATTTGTACATGTTTTCAAGCATTAATATCAGTTTCATTATTTTATAGTGTGGGCAAGTTGGAATCTTGAAACTTTTTGACTTTTGTATTCTAATTTATTTATTATAAGTACACGTATGTTTAATAATATTGTCATGCTCAAAAATATATTCAAGTGGAATTAATTAAGTATTCGACTGTTGTAGGAACAGAGTCCAAATGCACTCAACAGTTTAGTGCTGCTGGTGAACAAGGGCAGCAGCCTGAGGCCCGAGCAATGTCCTGGGATCAAGGTGAGTCACAGACTTCATCAAATATCCTAATGGTAGTTGGTTTGACAGGACATTGATTTAATCCAGATGAGAAAATATGGATAGCCATGTAATTTTGGACAAACCGTTACTTCCCCAAAGGATGATTGTTACTGGTTTTTAAGTAAAATGTTGTAATAACAGCTTAAATGCCATGCCACTGGACTAAGTGAGCTAGATCATCGGCAAAATTCTTGGCATGAGAAAACAAAAACAAATAAATTGTATTATAAAGATTAAAAAAAAACAAATTAATGATTTGGACGCTGGGAGTAGTGCAACCCAGTCAGATGTTAGAGTCATCATTTATCGTCATTTTGTTCTGGCAGTGCTGGAACTATGAAAATGTGCTGTTTTTTAAAAACTGACAGTTTTTACCTTGAGCAGACTGACACTGTGTCATCAATGAAAGCCTTGCTGAGGCTAGTGGAGGGGAACCAGCTTAGCTCTCTCCTTGATGGTACGCTGACTCACAACCACTGCAACTGGATGGAGATGCACCTGGTGAGAAGGTCTACTTGACTTTCATTTCTGTTCCTCACCTCTCTCTAATAAGGTGATGCACTATTTGTCTCCCTTCGCTGCTCACAATGAATGTCTTCTTGTCTTTCATCCAAAAGAAGCTCTTTCCATTTGTATCTGATCTTCACAAAGCATCCAGCCTGCTGCTAAGGGCCATCAGTAAGTTAGAGGAGCCCCAGAGGACAGACACTGTCCAGGTATCTAAAATCTTATTCTTCACTCATTATACATCATACTGTATATTGTCTGAAGTTACTGAAAATATTGTGGAAAGCACAAAGAAACTTTTCAAGATAATCTTCAAAGAATAGCAGCTCAGGAAATTGAATGGATATTTTTCTTGCCTTACAGACTGTGAAGCAGTGCATAGAGGACCAGAGGACTCTGATGAGGGATGTGCTAGAGGACAGCAGATTGGTAAACTTGCAGAGGAAAGGTGGGGCCATCCTAGCAAGGCTGAGGAGGGAGAATGACCTTAAATACCCCAACTGTGAGGATGTCAGGTAAACCAGAGGAAAAACCTCTGCTCTCACCTGCTATGTTTACATGTACAGAAGAAGACATCTAGGAGTTGGCCAGATGTCTGATGTGGGTTTAGCTGCTCATACACAACCTTTTGATCTATTAGTTTGGGGAAACCATGCCTGCAACAGTTTTAAAAATTGTTAATGGAAAAAATCATTGAAGTTGTCACGCTGTCCCTATTATGTAATTTAGCAGTAGAAGGAGACTTAGATACATTAGATGAAGATCATTATAGTAGATTAATTCAGTAACAATGTTGAAAAAACAACAGGGCACAGTTAGAAACAGTAGAAAACCTCACGTTGTAAAGATAATCCAGAGATAAAAATAAAGATGGATGCCCTGATACCGGTATCTATATCGGACCAGATATTGGTCCCAGGTACTTGTACTTGCACTTGGTCTGGAAAAAAAAGGTATTGAGACACCCCTAAAAATAAATACAGTGAAGGAATTGATAATTACAAGTTTATATATTTTAAAGCCTATCTATAGGCTATTCTACAATATTATAATAAATATTTCTTATTCCCATGTGCAGGGATGCAGTGGACTCAGTGACCACCGCGTACAACCACATGGAGGAGCAGGCTCACCTCTTTGTGCACCAGTCGAATTTGACATTGCAACACCTGGAGTTCTTGAAGCAACTTAGAGAGATAGAGGAACACGTCACACAGGTACTGTCATGTGTCTACGGAGCTCTAGAAGAATTTTTTTTTTCCATATATGGATCCAAGAAATTATAAGTATCATAGAGAGCTTGGAGCCCCATTGATCAAAGGTATTAATGATGTATATTGCTATAATAAGTACTAGAACGTAATGATTTAGCCAATTAGTACTTACCAAGTAAGGCAAAATAATAAAGTTACATTTTTCACACAAATACACTTGATGTGTGCGGCTTTATTTTGGTGAACTGTATTTAAAGTCATTGAATTTGGTAGGCTTTTTGTCCCTGTACCTGAGGCATGTTTGTGACTAACAATAGTTAGTCATAAATTTCCCCATCAGAAATGTTTATCTTATCTTCATGTGGGAAGAAAGCAAATTTCAACAGTTTACACTTTGCACTGACATTGGCCATTCCCTGATTCTGTTTTAAAATCATACTGATCAAAAAGAGAACAATACACTCATACTTACCTTTTATAAATGATCAAACCAAGAGATTTTTTTGTATAACATTGAAGTTACTAAACTAAACTAAAACACATGGAATGTTTTGGGTCTTTTCTTGCAGATCCAACAGTGGTATAATGTAGATGGAGAGGGCCACCTCTGGGAAGCTATGTCAGTTGAGGGCTCCGGAGAAAGAATGGAGCAGATCCTGAACAGTTTCAATGATTTTCTTATTGAAGCTATTGTGAGTCAATGTTTGCTTTTGTCTGTCACTCTGACTGTCTTGTATTATTGACATTTGTATTTGTCCACCTGTCTGAACCTCTCTCTCTTCTCCATCCCAAGGACCAAAGACAACGTGCCATGTCATTAGTGTCAGGGGCAGAGCAGCTCCAGCAGAGGGGAGGCTCCTACCCAGAGACAGAGACATTCAGGACTTTTGTTTCCACCTTCAAGTCAGGACTGGAGGACTTCATGTGTCGAGCAGAGGCCTGCAGCAGAGAGCTGCAGATCACGGTCAATGTGTTTGATTTTTGCAAGGAGGTTTGTGTATAATTGGTATTTCGAAATTTGGTACACATGTTAAATTGATCAGTATCAGTATTAAATACTAAATACTTGTGCAGAAACTAGAATTGCATAGTAAACGCAATGTTGTGGTGGTGCACTTGCAATCAAATAATAATTCTAAATAATAATTAAACAACTTTACTGGTCATTACTTATTAGATTGAAATTGCCCCCTATTTCGATGGCACTCAAACCAAATGTTTTTAGATAACAGCCTGTTTTGTTGATGGTTACAGGTGGAGGTTCTGACCAGTGAATGTGCTGATTACCTGGCACAGAGTCAAACAAATACTCAGCTGATGCAACTCCAAAACCAGGACTTGGAAGTTGCCACCTCAGTTCTTTGCCAATCTGAATGCTCCACAGCTAATGGTTCTGGCCCAGTCACCACCAGTGTTTCACTGCCAGGCACTGACAACTCAGTCCTTCAGACTTTTCAAGACCGGTTTCTTCAGTTTAGCCCAGAGAGATTTCAGGAGATGAAGGCTCAGGCCAGTGCACTGCAAGGCTCCAAGGGGATGCGAGCCTGGAAAGCAGCCTGGCTGAGGTTTCAGAATGCCAGGCAGCAGGTTCAAGAGAGGATAAAAGACGTAGATAAAGTTTATGTCCGAAAACCAGATCCTAGCAGCTCGTGTGAATGTGTTGATGTGGTAAACACTAATATTCAGGCACCCAGTGGCCAGAGTTTGGTGGTACAATCAACCCATGGGCGTCTGCAACCACAGTGGGAGGGCATCATGTCAAGAGAAGTGGATTTAGGGAAGAGAAAGCAGATTTTGGGCAACAACAACATTAATTCAAAAAATGTAGCCTGCTGTAACATTGTCATTAAGCCTGAGGATCACAGTGATGCTGAAACCACCCAGGGGTCAAACATCACTCCACAGTCACCCAACAGGTAATACAGCTTCTTTACCAGCACTTTATGTCATTTCAATGGCTTGTAATTACACAGAGTAGTTTTTTAACATGGGACTAGTTCCTGGTAAACTCAGAATGTAATTTTTAATAGTTCAACAAGAAGAAGAGAAAGAGAGGTGAGGAAGAGGCAGGTGAGCAAATCGAGGAGAGACCGGGATGCTTCTGCTCTGTCTCAGTCCCACACCGTTGGCTGCCAGTGGTTTCCATGGAGACAAGGTCTCAGAGTAAGGTCTTTGAGCCAAGAGTCATGCACTGCAGGAGTAGAGACACCAGGTTCCAGCACTCCTCCAGAGCAGCGGCTTCGGCCGACATCGTCCTGCTCATACCATGGTCAGCCATCTTGTCAGGAAGCTCAGATGTTCCAGATCTACCGCCATGGGAGCTTCTGCTCAGAAGACTCCTGTATGAGCAATCAGGGTGCTGCAGGAGCTAATGGGACTTTATGCTGCAAAAACTCCAGCCCGCCCATCAGGAGGGATGAGGAGGTGGTTTTTTTGGAAAATTCACAGGAGGGTGCCAGCAATGCCCTGTAAGTTTATTACAATATATGTGGTTGAAAATAAATTATTGATTGCATAATATCTGGATTTTTAGAATTACATAATTACATTCTGTATGTTCAGTACATTGATGGACTTTTAATTTTACTAATCTTGCCTTCAATTTTTTGTCTCTTTGCTTATTTTCTTACAAACATGGATTACTGGATTAAGTGCTTCAGTTGAATGTAAAAATTGTTTTTCCAAATCCTAGCTTTGTCTGATAGTATTTTATCCAGGTGGCCTAGGCTACAGTAAACCAAGTAAAACCATTTAAATAAACAAACAACTGTGCCCTGGTTACCAACCAATCAATTACAGTTTTATGAAAATAAAATAATGTGTCCCTCAGCAAGAACAGCAAAATACGTTGATACATACAAAGACATACACAACATTAAATTGCCTTTGTTCTAGCTGACTCAGCAGTGCCAGAAACAACCCAAAATACTTCCCTTGTCTTGCTATATTTGGATATACCTGAAACAAAAAAGACATTGTCAGATATACAAATGATGATGAGATTTGTTTATATTATTATGTAAGAATTAAAATATGTATAAACTTCAGTGGTACAAGGTAGCTGGTCTGGTTTGAAGTTTAATAAATAGCTATTTATTATCTTTTTATCACCAGGAGGCTGCAGCATGTCCTGGAGGAGCTGGTAGTCACAGAGAGGGAGTATGTCCGCTCACTGAGCTACATCCTGATGCACTATCTCCCTCTTCTGGACCTACCAGATATTCCCCAGGACCTCAGGGGCAAGCGAGGCGTCATCTTCAGCAACCTGGAGAAGATTTACAACTTCCACAGCCACTACTTCCTGCCAGAGCTGGAGGCTTGCCACAGGGAGCCTGCAATGGTAGCCCGCTGCTTTCTTAGACATGTGAGTATAACTGCGTAACTCTGGTCAGTATAATCATATTTGTTGAATATTTTATCACGTTATTTAAAGTGTTATTGTTTTGAAATTAAAGCATTATATTTATTTTATAGTAATTTTGTAAATTAATATCAAAAATATCTGTATGTTGTTTGAGTACTTTCTTCAGATGTCATGAAATCAGAAATAGACACAAAGCAACCTTACCAAAACATTAAATTGGTGTCTTTTATCAAATGTCTTTTCTAATATGGTTGTCTCTACAGAGTGAGAGTTTTGGCATGTATTCTCTGTACAGTAAGAACAAACCTCAGTCAGATGCTCTCCTCCTGCACTGCTGCCATGACATCTTCAAGGTGGGGTCTTTCTCCTAAGATAACACTTTGCAAACAGTTAATGATTTAAGTAAATGCTTAACATATCTTTAACATGCCTGTACTTACACTTCTCCACACAATCTCGGTTTTACCTACACAGTCCATTTACTTTTCTGGAATGCTGTACTGCTAACAATTAATTTGACTTTATTAAGACAGGACAAGATTAGACTAGAACAGGGATTCCCAAAGTGTGGTATGCTAGCTGCCGCTAGGGGGGACCCGAGATGAAAATGTCAAGACACTTACTTACTTAGAAATAAACAACTTAATTTTATATTATATTTCATTATACACCAAACTCAAGGGAATCATTTGTCAACTTTCAATTGCAGATGTAATTTTTAATGAAAAAATAAATACATGCTACCCAAAATGCAACTTGTTGCATCCATAAATAGAAGGCGTTGCTCTTTTTTCGAACAAAGTTGGGATGTAGAAAGTGGTAGGTGGAAAAAAAAGAACCTCTGGACTATGCCAGACTAGGCTAGACTAGACTTGACTTCTTGTTAAGATTTGAAAAAGAATGATTTGATGATTTTACTTTTCATGGTTTCAATAGTCACAACACCCCTAACTCTTTGTGTTTTAGTTCCTTGCATTGCTTTTCAGCTTTAGTGTGTACTGTGTTTCTATCTCACAGAAGAAGCAACAGGAGCTAGGGGACACAATGAACCTTTCATCTTATCTACTGAGGCCTATCCAGAGGATTAGCAAATACAACCTCCTGTTGCAGGACATGTTGTCTCTGGCTGGGACATACAGGCCAAAAGACATGATGCAGGCAACACTGATGGCATCTTCTGTGTGCGCACAAAGTATGTGTGGCCCGGGTGTGTATATGCCTGATCCAACAAGCAGTGAGAGGGATCGTGAGAGAGCTGAGATCCAGAGTGCTGCAGATCTGGTTCGATTTCAGATGCGTCACGGCAATGATTTGTTGACCATGGATGCCATCCAGGATTGTGATGTAAGATATTAAATTAATAGAGCTGTCTTACTTGAAACACATTAATGAAATTATGTTGTAAGTTCTTTATTCTCTCTGTTGTCTGTACGTCTCTCTGTTATGCCAGGTGAATTTAAAAGAGCAGGGTCAACTGATTCGACAGGATGAGTTCACAGTTTTCTTCAGAAAAAGGAAATGTGTCCGCCGCATCTTCCTTTTTGAAGATCTAATCCTTTTCAGCAAGACAAAGAAGAAGGAAGTTGGCAATGATGTTTATGTCTACAAGCAGTCATTTAAGGTCGGCACTTACAAGGAGGCACTTAATACTTCTTTAGACTATATCTCATGAAGTCAAAACACTTCACTGTGTAAGATATATTCACCAATGTAATTTCACTTTCAGACAAGTGACATTGGGATGACCCATAACTCCACTGTGAACGGCCTGTGTTTTGAGATCTGGTTCCGCAGGAGGAAAACTGAGGACACCTACACCCTAAGGGCAACCAGCATGGAGATGAAGAAAGCCTGGACAACTGACCTGGACAGGATCCTTTGGGATCAGGCCAATCACAGTAGAGGTTGGAACATCAACAAAACAGTGTTTACTTAACAATACAGTTTACAAAGTGAATCACAGATCTGATTATCATTGTGACTGTACTTTATGACCCAGAGCTACGTAGGCAGGAGAGGTTATATATGGGAATGGGCTGCAAACTTTTCACGGACATTCAAACCACTGATGCAGTCATTTGTGACCGAGCTGTCAGCTGTGCCCTGCCTGAGAGAAGTAAGTTTCACAAAAAAACATCATTAACATTGAAAACATACACTTAACATCTGCCGATCATTAAGGTATGAACTGTAGCAGCATTTCACAAGGTTATAATCAGACTGTGTCTGAATGCTTCAATTCATAATATAAAATACCTATAAAATTAGTTTGAATTAAAATTAACCAAACATGTTCAGCATGAGACCTCTTAAAAGTGGTGTGAGTTAGCTTGCTGATATTGACATTTAGCCTCACAGAGCCACATGCAAGACTGCAATGCAAATCATCGTTTAGTTTTTATTCTAAATGTTTTTCTAAATGAAAACAAATTCAAAACTTTACGTTTTTAGTGTTAATTGAAATATCTATCTTACAAGATAACAACGATTCAAAATTCATAATAAGGTGAAATAACTGCAAACCATTCTTGTATCCTAATTTCTGACTGACTCAGAGCATCATTTTCTGATTGATGAAATCTATGTCTGTCGTCAGTCCCTGTGGCATGTTATTTACACAGGGGCTTAGACTATTCACGACCACACTCTATTGGCTCTGGCAGCACAGCCTCCACCACCCTGAGCCAGTTGTCTTCCTCTTCCGGTCGGGGCTCGCTGCCCCCAGCTGGTTATCCTGGGAACCAGTCACAAGGAGTAGAGACCAATCCTGCCATCTGCTCCTCCCCTCAGGCTGTGACTAATAATGAACTTAACAGTCATCATCACCATCAGCATCATCGACTTCATTGTAACTGTGAACACTGGAAAAGTCATCATCCTCTGAGTGAGTCTGTTATTACTACCTTTATTAAATATGTGGTCCGTTTGCTTTTGTTGCCCTTCAGACTTACTTTTTTTAAGAGAAATCTGGTTAAATCCATTTCCATTGAATTCTATATGATTATTAATAGGGGTCTCCCGATACTGCCAGTCAAAATAACTGAAGCTCTTACCCTCTGCCTTGCCTTTGATATTCTTGGTTACTTTTTATCGACGAGTACCCAAACTACAAAGTACAAAGTACTTGTACTCGGTGTGGAAAAAAAGTTTCAGGGCAACCCTAATTATTAACCTTAAATAGTGTGAATATAAAATTTGATTTTAAAATTGTGTGCTATTTGTTAGTAGCATAAAGAATGACATTTGTAGCAAACACCAGTGTATGCACCACCAAAATCAACATTCTGTCCACATAATACAAATGTTCACTTCATTCTGGATGCTATTTTGGAACTTTTTTTGTGTTTTTGTAAACAGTTGTCTGCCAGACATCCTCTGAGGAATGTATCAATGTCTTCAGCATCTCTGACCGTAGCTGCCTGCCTGCCATTAGTGGAGAGACAGTTGACGACGGCACCTCATTTGTATCCCATCATTCAAAGCCACATCCTCCCCTTTGTCAGACACCCAGCCTAAGGAGAAGCAGCTTACCCGTAATTAAAAAATAATCTACACATCTGGCTAATGTACATGTGATGGTATTATAATATAATATAGTTGTTTGTGAGGATAAAGGAGGAATGCTAGCTTGTATGGTTATACAGCAGACAAGATGCGGTGTCGGTCAGGACACAGGAATGATGACAGGGGATGATGGCCGATGTGAGGACTGTTGCGATTTATTGCACACTCAGTGTTGTCACATATATAGTTCAGTTTTTGTGCATCCACTGAACACACGGAGTAGCACAATAAACACACTCCAAAACGAAACACATCCTTCTAGGGTCGAACACACTAAACTAACTAAAGGTCTCACAGGCGTGGCGAGGTGGAAAAGGAGGACAAGGAAAGATCGTATTGTACTGACTGTTAGCTGTGCTGCTAACTGAGAGTAATTGCGTCACTTCCCTAAAACACGCCTTCAAAATAAAACCTTTAATACAGCCGCCCCCAAATGTGCATGGCACATTTGCATCAAAGAAAGGCTCAGTCAGTCTTAGATGGTCTAGAGATTGGAAGAGGATCTTCCTCCCCAGGTGGGAGAGCTGGTAACATCACCAACCGGGCTACTGGCCGTGTGAAGATGTGTCCTTTAATGTTGACATCAGCTGATCTGACACAACCATCCTCACTGCGATGGACCTTGACCACACGCCCAACTGGCCACTGGGCCCGTGGTAGTTGTGGCTCCACCAACATGACGACTGCTTTATCCTGCAGATCAGGAGGAGAGGACTGCCATTTCTGTCTCGTCTGAAGACCAGCTAGGTATTCTCTTATAAACCTGGACCAGAATTGATCCGCCAGGATCTGGGAATGCCGCCAGCGGCGGCGGCTCAGGATGTCAGACTCTGGGTACACCACCTGCGGGAGCGAACCATCAGGCCGCCCCATGAGCAAACTGTTTGGTGTCACAGGATCGATGTCGGCTATGTCAGCTGATACATAACCTAACGGTTTTGAGTCGCAGATGGCCTCTACTTCCAGGAGAACGGTGAGTAGCACTTCTTCAGGAACTGGTTGTGATCCGACACATGTGTAAAGTGCAGACTTGACTGACCGGACTTCCCGCTCCCAGACTCCACCGAAATGGGGAGCAGCAGGAGGGTTAAAATGAAACTTGATCTTCTGACGTGCAAGCTGCTGCTGCAACGCTGGAGCCATGTTCTCAAAGGCTTCCCTGAGCTCTCGTTGGGCTCCTTTGAAGTTGGTCCCTTGATCTGACCACAGTTCAGCAGGAGTCCCTCTTCTGGCGAGGAACCGCCTCAATGCCATCAAATAGGCGTCGGAATCCATGCTCTTAAGGAGATCCAGATGTATGGCTCTGGTCGTCAAACACTTAAAGATGATTCCCCAGCGTTTCTCTTGACGTCTGCCGACCTTTACCATCATGGGCCCAAAACAATCCACACCGGTGGAGTAAAAGGGGGGTTTGTGTAATCTGAGGCGAGCCTCTGGCAGGTCAGCCATCCATGGCATAGAAGGCTGACCCCGCTTACGTTGACACTCAGCGCAGGCCCGTTGATGCTTACAGACTGCCTCTCGCCCTCTGATGATCCAGAATGATCTCCGCAGCTCTGAGAAAACTCGCTCGGGACCTGGGCGATGCAAATCACCGTCGTACTTCTGAATGAGCAGGTGTGTCACTGGATGAGTGGCATCAAGGACAACAGGATGTAGGGGAACATCAACCTCCTCCAACCGTCTGAGCCGCCCACCAACTCTTATTAGGCCAGAGGTTGGATCAAGGACAGGGGCTAAAGTGAGTAAGCGGCTTGAAGGTGACACTGGTTTTCCTCGAGCCAGGAGCTTGTAGTCCTCGGGAAAGGACTGCTTCTGAGATCTCAGCAGGATCTCGGTTTCTGCTTGCTGATAATCCTCAGCTGTGGGTGGGGTACTACAGGAAGTTGTTCCCTGCAGCTCTTTGACAGTGGCATCCCTGAGTTCTTGCCAGGAACTGTATCTTCTCTCATTAGGCCCACAGTCAGTAGGTGAGGTGACTGTGGCTCCGCAAAAGGCAGCCTTTCGAAACTCTGTGTGATCCTCTGGGGGTTCGACGTTGGGCCTCTCTGGCCAACTGTCTGGGCTCCATAGCAGGAAGGGAGGTCCATGGGACCACCGGTTTGGATCCTTAAGCTCTTGGAGAGTTTTACCTCTTGTCAGGTCATCTGCAGGATTCTGGTCTGAGTCTACATAGCGCCAGGTACTGCCCTCCGTCAGGTCCTGTATTTCTGCCACTCTTGCCCCGACAAACACCTTGAAGCGGCAGGATTCTGAATGGAGCCAGGCAAGTACCGTGGTAGAGTCAGACCATAGGGTGGTGTGAGCCACTTCCAAGGTGAGTTCCTTGGTAAGAAGACTGGCGAGTTGAGCTGCTACAAGAGCGGCACACAGTTCCAGGCGTGGGATGGAATGGACGCGTTTGGGGGCTACTCTGGAACGAGCAAGGATGAAGGAAAGGTTAATCCGGCCCTCTTTGGTTGCTGTCCTTAGGTAGGCTACAGCTCCGTAAGCTTGTTCGGAAGCATCTGCAAAGATATGCACTTCACGAGTGACAGCTTCAAGGTCAAAGTCGGGGGGCACATATGCTCGGGGAAATGTAAGGAGAGGTAGGAACTGGAGCTCATCCTCCCAGTTGGACCAGGCTTGAAGCAGAGCTGCAGGTAAGTTCAGGTCATCCCAACCTCGTTTCTTATCCCACAGTTGCCGAATGATGAGCTTCGCTCTGGTGGAGAAAGGTAACAGGTAACCTAAGGGGTCGTACTGCGAAGCTAGGACCTTTGTAGATGTTCCTCAGGGTCAGAGCATCGTAGGTCACTGGCCTGTTCTTGTAGCTCAGGGAGTCTCTCTCCCAATTCCAACTGAGACCCAGGGTCGACTCTTGTGGACTGGCTTTGTCCTGTGCCAACCACAGGTCTAGGCTCTGTGATCGGGCCTCTTGTGGCAGGTGTTCCAGGACACTTGGCTCATTACAGGCCCACTGCCGTAGCTCAAAGCCTGCTGAAGACAGAAGCTCTCTAAGGTGATCCACCAACTGCTTGGCTTCCTCTGGAGTCCGCATGCTCTGTAGGCAGTTATCGACATAGAAGCAGTGGTCGACAAAGAATCTCAGGATGTCTTCAGGCTGGCAATGATCAGTAACATGGCGCTGCAGTGCATAAGTAGCACAACAGGGGCCACAGGTTGTTCCGAAGGGCAGGACCTGCCACTCGAATACTCTGGGGGGCTCGTCAACTTTCAGGTCACGCCACAGGACCCTTAGCAGAGGGCGATCTTCTGGAAGGAGGCGGACCTGATGAAACATCCCCTTGATGTCTCCACTTACTGCTATGGGATGCTCCCGGAACCTCAGTAAGACGCCCACCAAGGAAGCTCCAAGGGTGGGGCCAGGCAGCATGTACTGATTCAGAGTCTGACCGAGGTATTGGTGAGAGCAATTGAAGACAAGCCGATTCTTCCCGTTGTGAGCGACTAGGTGATGGGGAATGTACCAACACTCTTCAGGTGGTTTCTCTTGGGTGACCTCCTGAATTGCCCCTGCTTCCATGAGCTTCTGCATTTTTGCTCTGTAGATTGCTGCTCGCTCAGGATCCTTTAGGAGTCGCCGCTCCGTACTCTGCAGAAGAGCCATGACTGACTCCTTAGGGGCTTGCAATGGAGGCATGGCTGCATGACGTAGCAGCGGTGTAGCATACCTCATCACTCCGTTGACTTCTGTACGGACTGTCTTGGCGTCCAACAGTGCAACCGCTTGTCGGTCCTGTTTTGACCTAGTCACTTCTCTTTCTGGTCGATGAGGTACAGTGTCCACCTGCCAGAGCCTCTCGACTTGGCGGTACAGCTCGTCCATCTGTGGTGGGAGGGAGGTAAAAAGACACTGCACAGGATCAGCGGGCCACCCCATGGAACGGACAGGACCTTGGAGAGTCCATCCCAACCGGGTGTGGACTGCTGGAGGGCCACCAGGCGGTCCAAGTCTGACTGGTTCCACCGGTGTGATGAGATACGACTGATCAGAGCCGAGAAGGAGTGATGGCCTGGCATCCTTCAAGGCAGGTATGGGGAGGCCACGGAGGTGTTTATACTTCTTCTGAAGTTGTTCTATGGGGTAAGTGTGCTGGGCTAAGCTGAGTCGACTAGCTGTGAAGGCACCGTCGATCTTATAGCTAACTTTAGGGTTCCCGACTGGAGAAACATGGAAGGATATTTTATGTCCATGGAGCACCTGGATGTCCTGCCGGACCGTCCGCAGAGGAAGATCTTCTGGGGCCCCCTTTATTCCTAGTGATTTGGATGCAGCTGGTAACAGCATGGACCGCTCTGAACCATCATCCAGCAGAGCAAAGGTGCTGAGACTACGCCCTTTGTGATGAAGGAGCACCGGGACGACCTTCAACATGACCCGATTGCTGCCTCCAGGTCGGTCGAGGTAGAGGGAGTGAGAGGCAGAGCTAGTCAGGCAGCTCTCTTCCTTCCTTACAGCTTCCTTATTGCTTCTCTCAGGCCTCTGGT
Source organism: Trinectes maculatus (assembly GCA_016785345.1). Taxonomy (NCBI): domain Eukaryota; kingdom Metazoa; phylum Chordata; class Actinopteri; order Pleuronectiformes; family Achiridae; genus Trinectes; species Trinectes maculatus. The sequence continues at coordinate 37,264 of JAFBJQ010001146.1, forward strand.
TTATCTCATGAAGGGCTAGGATGTGTTTCCCTTGGCAGATTCTACAGGGTTTCTTCAGCGTGCACTGAGCTGCTTGGTGGTTCCGTGCACAGCGCCAGCACCGCTTGTTGGCTTGAATCCACTCCTTGAGCTGCTCTTTAGAGAGTTTGGCGACCTCACTGCACTGACTGAGGTAATGGTCGCTGCTCTGACAGTAGGCACAATAAGCTTTCTTCAGAGGGATTTCCTTCACAGGGTTGGACGTAGAGACACCCTCAGTTGGCTCTCCGAGACCGTGTAGGACTGTCACCATGTGTTTACTAGGACGAGTATCAGACCTAACAGGCTGTCTTTCCTTGTGGGTTCTTGCACTGACTTGACCGTCGAAGCTCATGCACCAGGACTCGTAACTGAGCCATTCTGACAGGTCGTGCAGGGTGTGTGTGGTCCCTGGCTGCTTGAACTGATGGCGACGGAAGTCAGCTCTCTGTTCCGCTGGAAGCTTGGTCAGGAGACGGGCTACATGGGAGCCACAATTGAGTTCAATCTCTCCCTCTGAGCCTAAGGTCTTGAGTAAACCCACTAAGGACTGAATCTGAAGAGAGAACCTTTGAAATGCTGCAGAGTCACCACGTCTGATTTCAGGGGCTTGTAGGACACTACTTATCTTCTTTAAAGCTAGCTGATGAGGCTGGCCAAATCTATCGTACAGAGCTCTCATTGTGTCAGTGTAGGGGGTGGGGGAATTAAGATTAGCGTCAGCTATTAGCCTAGCTTCCTCCAACTTCAAGTGATCCACAAGGATCTGGTACCTGAAGAGCTCTGTAGAGTCTGGGGGGAGTAAGTTCTCCAAGGAAAGGCGGAGTCTAGCAAACTCACTGGGGTCTGGCTGAATGAGCTTGGGGATTGTAGGTTTGGGGCCTCGATACACTAGTTCCGACACTGGAGCTTGTCCAGGATGGACAGTGGGGAGAGAGCTGAGCATTGCCCGGGGGCCTGTTGGGGGAGGTGCTGCTTGTGGCAGTACTGCAGGTCTTGAGCCCGTGTGGACAGGAGCAGGGTGAGAGGGTGACTTAGAGGGCTGCAGCAGGGAATGAGGCAAGGTCTGGGCATAAGGTGTAGGATGGGTGGACTGATAATGTGCTGAGGTGACCGTAGGGAGCTTATAGGTTGACTGGGCTTGATCTGGGGGACTATGAGGGGGGTGGTTCTGTTGGATGTCTCGTTGTCCCAGGTTGAGTCCACTCATGTCTGTCAGCAGATTATCATCAGGTTCAGGCCAGGGCGGAGGAGCAGGCCAGTCCTCCTCAGCTTCATCCTCAGGCTGTAGTGAAATGGGATTGGGCTGAGATGTTGCAGCACTGGCTCCTATAGGTCTATAGCGGCTGTGACTTGCAGCTGAGCCGAAAGACTGTGCCATATCCTCCCTCATTGAGCGGGCTACATTAATCAGCTCCTTCATCTCCGTCCGTGCCTCATGTAGTTCCTTTAAGGTAGACTGGAAAGCCTGTTGGGATTGTATCAGCTTCGCATTCTCTTCCTGGATGGCTCTGACATCAGGATGGGGAGAGGGGTTTCTGTAAGAGCTCCACTGGGGTGAAATGGGAGCTCCAGGTGGGATATCTGTGGCTAGGTTTCTCCTCTGGAGGCGACCTGGGGCTAGCTGAGGTGTCTCGTAGTGAGCAGCATCCCTAGGAGAGCCACCAAAGGGAGGCTGAGGTGAGTAGAGGTGACTCAGCGTAGCTTGACCATACTGGGGGGAGAAGGCAGCCTGCTCTGAGGGAGGGGAAGTAGGTGGTGCTCTCCACCGTGGTGGGTCTCTTGTGTGATCTCTCATGTGGTCCACCTCATAATCCTGGAGCCTGGCAGGTAGGCGTGTCTGACGCTTGGGTCTCACATCAACAAGGGGTTCTTTATCTGGCTGCATCTTGAAGGCTGTATCCGGCTCGAAGGACCAATGTTTGTGAGGATAAAGGAGGAATGCTAGCTCGTATGGTTATACAGCAGACAAGATGCGGTGTCGGTCAGGACACAGGAAGGATGACAGGGGATGATGGCCGATGTGAGGACTGTGGCGATTTATTGTACACTCAGTGTTGTCACATATATAGTTCAGTTCTGAAATAATAATAATAAATCACATTATTCAACACATCTGAAAATAATGAATGTGCTTACATAAGTAGAAAAAATATATAACACTCTCCTGCACTTATATAATAAGAATAATAACTCAAATGACCCAACAGAATTACACATTTGGCATAATAAGGAGATAACTTGTCCAATGGCGCCATCTGCTGGCTAAACTCGGATACTGAATAATGAACAGCGGCACACATTGCAAATGGCGGCTCCCTACGCAGTAACGAACACCATCGAAACTACTTACTTTGTGCATCTACTGAACACTTGGAGTAGCACAATAAACACACTCCAAACGAAACACAACCTTCTAGGGTCGAACACACTAAACTAACTAAAGGTCTTACAGGCGTGGCGAGGTGGAAAAGGAGGACAAGGAAAGATCGTATTGTACTGACTGTTAGCTGTGCTGCTCATTGCTAAACTGAGAGTGATTGCGTCACTTTAGTCACTGTATGTACAGTATAAGCCAAAAGCCAAGGAGTCATTCGTGTTGCTTTTGTAATATAGCAGTCCATTTGATTAAAAGGTTTAAATGTGCCCTATTGAGTAATTTAAAGGATATCTGTTTTTTTGGATTTAGTGTCATCTAGCTGTGAGGCTACCGATTGCAACCTAATGACTAACCCTTGCCTCATGCTTACCATTCTTAGCAAATCTGTAAGAAACTGCTAAGGGCCTCTCAGTTAAAAAAAAAAAAAAAAAAGATAACCAGTGCTTTGGCTTGTGTGTTCTACGCATCTGTGGAAACATAGCCATGCAACATGCTGGATTCAGTAGCAGAGGACTTGCTCTAATTAGGAACATTAATTACAAGTAATTATCAGTCAATCAAATTTTATTTGTACAGCCTATGTTCACAAATTACAATTTGCCTCATAGGGCTTTAGCAACGTGTACAGGGTGTGACATCCTCTGACCTACACCCTCAGCAAGGGTGAGGAAAAACAGCCAAAGAAAAACCCTTTTAACAGGGGAAAAATGCAGAAACCTCCGGGAGAGACTCATGTGAGGGACCCCTCTCCCAGGGATGGACAGAAGTGCAAAGGATGCACTGTATAACTGTATTGTTATGTTAGCATAATTATACAAGTAAACTAAGTGGATTGGTGTTAATTAATATTATAGTTGTAATGTTTGCGTCAAGGTGTTCAGTCTGAGTCCGGAGCATATTCCACGATCAGCTGCCACCACAGTCAATGTTCAGGGAGTGAATTATGAACATCACATTTCTGCTCATTGGTCCCTTTTTATCACTGTATATACGAGTCAACTAATCCCTCAAGTCTGCTTCTGATTAATAACCACAAAGACATATTTGGCATGGTAATTATTCAATGAGATGGCTAAAAGTTATGAACAGTAACTAATCTAGAGTATAATATTTAGTATTATAAGTAGCCTAATGTATGTTATCTTCCATTTCAGAGTAATGGAATTATAATCACAAAATCAACAGAGGTTTAACCACGGATTCCCACAGAAGGTAAGTACTGTATGTGATATTCTTTATGGGAAAATTACCTGATATAAAACTGATATAAGGGTTCTTTTTCTGTTATGGTCTTTTCCTCTGAAAGGTTGAGACTTTTTTTCCTCAGAAAAGTTGAGACTTAAACAGGAAAACAAAACCGACAGTCACAGTATATAATACATATGATTAAATCAAAAAGTTGCAGTCAGGTATGTATGTCTGTAAACGTAATTATCTATTTATGTTAACTAACGTTTGACAATTACTCCCAGAAGATTGAACATTTTGAATTTTGGTACAATAGGAAGAAGAAAATAGGAGTTATTATTATTGTTTGTCTGTGAATAATATGTGTTATAAATATCGTTACAGGTTATTGGTCAAGTGGATCTGTTTAGTGCCTTTGGGGAACTTCTGGCTACCCTGCAAGCACATGATTTATCTGAAGGAATAAGTTGTGTGACAACCCAGTCATGAGACATTCAGATTTGTCTGGTGACCTGACGTTTTCAGTGTGATCAACTGTCTTCTGTTTCACTCACATGTTACATGTCTTAATGAGTAGCAGGTATATGTGTCATGCTTCAATTACTGAATACAACGGTTTATGGTCAATAGATATATTTGTAAGTTAAATTTTCTGTACTCTACAACCTGTAAAATATATTGGCATGCAGGAACAGAAGGTTGTTGTGGTGATCAATATTTTGTGTGGAACAGACAGAAGAACAGAAACAACGTATAAAGGCGACCATTGCAGCTCTGAGACAAAAGGAGAGTCTCTTTTTTTCTGCTTTTCATTTGATTTGCCAGTAGACAAAGTGTTGCATGTGGAGTGATCTGTAGCAGTGTTTAAATGTAGTTCATGGCCAGAGCTATCCAGTGACCATGAGACCAGGAATAGCTGCAGACCAAAACGAAAACGTTTGTGACTGTAAAAGGAGAAACATGTGGAAACATGCACAAATATTTCATAGTAGTAACTCCATGTGGATATTTTAATTGTCCATTACCCAATTTATGAAGCAATTTCTTCTTTTCACTGCATTTTGTTTATATTTAATAATTTATCAGACAGTACTGGCCACTTCCCAATATGTTTTCATATCTTGATCAATAGAATTCTGTAAGACCTTATTGTCAACAGAAAAGACCAACAAAGAAACAAAAAGCCATACAACAGCTGCACAGTAACAGGGGTCCACTAATGGTGCCATAAATATTCCAGCTTCACCTACTCCACTTTTTAAAATGTATTTTAATGGATTTCTTGACTTTTTCTTACCAAGTTATTAATGAAGCTTATGAAGCTTAACTTTTGTTATTGTCTATAAATATACATGTATGTTGACAGAATCTATTAATTTTCTTATAAATCCTCTGACTTTTTATGATGGTGAACAGCCATGTTTTTCTGTTTTCCTGGAGATTACGTTTCCCTTTTTTGGATGTACACATTTATTTGAAAGTTTTTGGTTTCTCATTAATAGTAAACATACAATTTGAATATGTTTTTTCACTGTGTGATGGAACAGTTTTATGGGGGAGTTGATTTTTTTAGAATTTAGAATTTAAATTGATCTTTAAACCACGTAATAGAAAACTGAACTGTTAGTTTGCAGTTAAGTGACTTGAACAGTGAACTGAACTAATCATGCTGACTTGACAAATATTTGAGATGTAGTTTTCTGTGTTGAAAACATTAACATTTTGTTAAAGTTGAATCATACGGTAATCTTTAATATATGGCAAAATAGTAGTTTATGACAAACTTTTTTTGGTGCTTTACTTTGTATTTATAGCAAAATGTTGCATTAAAACATATACCCTAGTTCCTGTTGTGTTTTGTATTGTATTTTCAGATTATTTTTAGATTATGTAACAGAAAACATTAAACATAGTTGTCATGACAAAGGAACAGTTTTGAACCTGATTGTTCAAAACTGTTTTGAACCTGTGATTTCATCATTTGCAGCTTTACATCTGAAATCATTCACAGTAGATAGTAAAAGAAGGACTATTTGCCTTTTTTGACTAAAAATAGTTAGTGATGTGACAAATAGACTGATTGGGAAGTCCCTCTCCAGTTTCACAGGCTATAAATATATCTCTGGTGACCAGACACTCCATGAGTCATCGACCAGTACACACCAGCTGCAGTTGAAGTGTCACTTTCTACATAGAAGTCAAGAGACAAGAACTTAACTGCAGACATGAGTCAAGGTATGAAGAAAACGCAATTTCCTTCTCACAGTGAAGTACATGCATCTTCATCTTTAAGTGCAGGGTATAGAACTGAAGATACTGTTTTTCCATGTGTCAGATTATTTTGTAACAAGCTGAGTCATGTGACCAACAGGGATAGGGAATGATATTAGATATCACACATCAAGAATATATACTTAATACCTCTTGTGATTATTTGAGAAGATATTTTGACAGTGATCAAACTCTGATGCATTTTATGGCATAAGTGTATCCATATTGTGATTGATTAAGGGCTTAGTACTGTCTCTTTGGCTTTACATGCAGTTTTTGACATTGAGCACTGTGATCTGAACATTAAGAAAAACAACAGCAGCCATCATACTGGGCTGAATGGAGATAAGTGTTTGATTGTCAGAAGGGGACAGCCCTTTGTCATCATTTTACATCTCAAACCTGGCAGCACAGACTTCAGAGCAAGTGAAACAAGCTTCACACTCATTGTTGAAACTGGTGAGCATCTTGTCTATCAGTGATTCAGTTTATTTCTGTTTGAAAAAGCAGTATTTGAAATGTGTGTGCATGTGTGCATAAGAGCAGTATCTGTGTGTGATTTACTGCTAATGTCTCAACAGGTCCGTTGCCCAGAAAAGAATCAGACACTAAGGTTTCCTTTACCCTATGTGACTCTATAGAGGAAAATGAATGGAGTGCATCTGCTATTAATGATACCTCTGGAAACACAGTGTCTGTGACAATCAATTCCTCTTCCAATAGTCCAATAGGGCATTATTCTCTAACTCTGGACCAAGGAGGGCAGAAGACCAGTTTGGGGCAGTTCACTCTTCTTTTTAACCCTTGGTGCTCCAGTAAGTATATAAAACGAATTTAAAAAATTGATTTGTTTTTTATATTTTGTTTTATTCGTCCAGGCTTGTCAGGGTGTGCTTCAAGAAAGTCCTTAATCATCCAATGGTCTAGTAGTGAAGGCCAGTGGAAAAGGTGAACAGGTTGGTAAGTAGGAGAGCAAATAGGCTTGGAAACAGGTACCTGATGTGATGCCACCAAGAGACGAAGGTCTGGTGTGGGTCTGGTGTTGGTCTGGCCACTCCTGGAGTATGTGGAACTGTAGTCTGCTGGACTGATGACAGGACCCGAGGAGCCGGTGTGGCTATGGCCACCATCAAAAGATCAGGAACCAACATTGCCCCAGGCCATACAGGCCATAGGAGACAGGATCGTGGAACTGTGGAGTCGTAAACCAGGAACTTCAACACAGGAACAGAGGACACAGAAACAGTGTTGTCGTCAGCCAGTACATCGGCACGTCTGCTAGGACCCCAAACACCAGACCAGGAGATGCATCTGCCAGGACAAGAGGGAAAAAGGGTGCCTCCTGCTTAATCCTAACAAATACACTGAATGTGCTGCTGTCTTCTCTGTACTGCTTTGTAGGAGATGCTGTTTACATTCGCAGCGAGATGAAGAGGCAGGAATATGTTTTAGCACAACATGGGCAGGTATACAGGGGAACACATAAACGCATCAAAGGGACACCCTGGAACTTTGGACAGGTATGCAAAAAAGTTAAACATCCCCATCAAATGTAAGTATGAAAACAACAAAAAACAATAATGTCACTTTAATTACAGTAACTGACCAAATAAACAATCAACAAATCTTTACATGATGCTTACTTGTATCCATCGTCTGCAGTTTGAACCAGGAATACTGGGTATCTGTCTGAAGATCCTGGATGAAAACCCAAAATTTGTGTCTGATGCCGATAAGGACTGTTCTGCCAGGAGAAATCCCATCTATGTGACCAGGGTTCTGAGTGCCATGGTAGGTGTACCATGCCAGCATATAGCCATTATATAAACTGTGGAGCCCTGCTTCTTATTCTCTATTATTCAAGAGTGCTTTATTGTATGTCAAGGCGTCACTTATTCATTACCTATTTTTAAATTCTAAGCAGGTTGCAAATAACAAACCCAAAGCTATTTCTGCCATCTTTATTTAGAAGATGTCAAATAGCACCAGGCATGTGCACAAACCGTGGCAATAATTCTGACAGGGTCATGCACTATGGAAGATAGAAGATATACATGCAGCCAGAGGATGTATGGAGAATATGATCAAAGGACAGGGGGAATATTTCTATCAAAAAGTTTCTTCGGATGTTTTTTTTCAAAATTCAGTATGACCAAAGGTCATGAATTTTGACATTACAAACTTTGTCAAAAACAAACCGGTGTTGTTGCTTGCTCTCTTATGTCTCCCCGCTGTTGGTGCAAACAGATCAATAGTAATGATGACAGGGGCGTGCTGGTAGGAAACTGGGGGGAGATTTCAGATGGTACTCGTCCCGGAATGTGGATTGGCAGTGGAGACATTTTGCGCCAGTGGGCAGAAAGTGGGCCTGTCCGCTATGGCCAGTGTTGGGTCTTTGCTGCAGTTGCATGCACAGGTATAAAGAGAAGAGTCTTTTTTTTAATCAAAATTTAAAATTAGAAACTTCTGGCTTTCTAGCCAGCTAGCACATGTTACATGTTATGTAAAGGGATTATAATGAATCTTTTAATTACAAGATTTGCGCTTTAGTAAGGTCATTTGATTTAGTGTTTACTCTCCCTCCTCCTTCAGCGTCCCGAGCCCTAGGCATTCCATGTCGAGTGGTTACTAACTTTGGATCAGCTCACGATTGTGATGCCAACCTGGTGATAGAAAACCTGTATGATGAGAATGGTAAAAGAATTTCAGAAGGTGATTCAATATGGTAAGTGCGGGCAAGGTGTTGCAAAAATACCAAAGTCCATTCAGTTTTACACATAATGAAAATTTGACTTGTTGATCTTTTTGCATAATGTACAGATTCAATAAAAAATATAGATATATTATTTTCCTCCCTTCCCAGGAATTTCCATGTTTGGGTGGATAGCTGGATGACACGTCCAGACTTGGGGTTGGAGTATGATGGCTGGCAAACCAGCGACCCAACCCCCCAGGAAACAAGTGATGGTGATGAAAATTAGTCCTTGCTTATTGCTCATTATGGTTTGCATGCTATGACGTGGAATGTATTTGACCACTGTGGTTAACTTGAGTAGTCACAGCTTTTGTGTATGATTGTGGCATGTGGATTGTGGCATTGTGACAGCTTGTGGTTTTTATATACATAAGGTTCATGTCAAGCTCCCTAGTTTTATTTTCACTTATGCATGTCCATGTATTTGAAACTGTGTCACATGTCACACATATCAGTTTTGATTAGGTTGTCAGCATACTGCTGCAGATATTGCTGGATAGCATCAAAGTTTGTCAAAGTATTGATAATTGTAATTTCAATCATCCATCATCTTGCATTTATCCTTTGACGGTTGCAGGGGGAGCTGGACCCAATCCTATGGTTGAGGTCAGGGTACATCTAGGACAGGTTGCAACCCTATCATAGGGCGACATACAGAGACAAGCCAACATTTACATTTACACATTCACACCTACAGTCTGTTTAGAGCCTTCAGGTAACCTAACCCCAATCTCCATGTATTGTGGGACTAGGCCCAAATAGTTGGAGACAACATAGACATATGGAGATCATGCAATCGTCACATGATAGTTTAATCCAAATTCTAACTGGGAACCTTCTTGCTGTGAGGAACTAGTGTTAGTCACTGTTCCACTGTTTCATTTGTTTTTGTTATTATGTAATCTTAAATTACTGGTTGTGCAATATTTTGACTACTTCCTAGATTTTTTTTTCTGAAATGTTAAATACTTTGACATGTCAGATTATTAATATATTAACCATTTGTGTCTTATTTTTATTTTATTTTTTCTTACTATATAAGTTTTGTTTGCCATAAATTCAGGTTTGTTATATCTGAAGCTGCCTGAAATGTCACTCTTTTTAGGTGTTTTCTGCTGCGGACCTGCCTCACTAAGGGCCATCAAGGAAGGAGAACTGACCAAGAAGTATGACACACCTTTCATTTTTGCTGAGGTGAGATGTTGCCTCTACAGTAGCATTTTTAATGAACACAAACAAAATAAAGCAAACTGATTACTTTTCTGTTCTAAGAATTTTGATTTATAGCATATATGCATATGACTGTATGAATAAAGATACCTCTGTGTGTAGTGCTTGCTCATTTTATGTCATATCATGCATGGAGACAGGTTAATGCAGATGTTGTAGACCGGGTGCTCCTGTCCAGTGGACAGATTGTCAAGTTCAGTGGGTCCACTAAGTCTGTTGGACGTTTCATCAGCACCAAAGCTATTGGTTCAGATGAAAGATACGACATCACCCACAAGTACAAGTATCCAGAGGGTATTTAAAGACACAGACACACGTTACATTTTGTGCATGTAAACGTTCTAACACTACACAGATTATCTCAGCTAAGACAGACAAAGAATGAAACCATATGAGATACATATCTGTTGAAGATAAATGATTGGACTCTTGAGTATTTGTATTCTGACGGGTTTCAGGCTCAAAGGAGGAAAGGCAGGTGTATGAAAAGGCCCAACACCACAACAAGCTACAGCAGCGAGGAGAGGAGCCGGGGCTTCATCTCAAGGTATGTCTTTTTAGAAGTCCTACATATACTAGGAGTAGAGATATTTGCGTCAGATAAAGCTGAGTGCACCTAAAAATTGTATGTCTAAGTAAATAGTGTCAGTTAGGGGTGTCCCAATACCAGTATCAGAATTGTACTCGATACCGGGCTAAAGTATTCGTACTAGGATACTCTGCCTCAATACCACTAACGTCATTACCGCTCCTCCACTGCACAAGTCAGTGGGGAGAAAGAAAGGCTCTATGTTAGCAGTTTGGAGATTTCTTAAAGTAAACGATGATGGCAAGAAAGCAGACTGTCTGCTGTGCTCTGCTAAATTGTCAAGAGGTGGGGCAAACAATGGTGCACTTTAACACTTTCCTTTGGGGTCGTGATGATCTTATACATACTACACAGCCAGATACACGATGTATGTATTAGAACCACTATCAGTTGTATGCCTCACTTTGCATGATGACAAGAGAGAGAACAGATGAGATGAAGGAGAAAAGTGAATTGTCGGCTTACGGAGTAAGACAGTTTTTGACACGATTAAACCAGCGATTGACCTGTGATAACCAGAGAGTAACCGGAGTCCATAATTAATGATAACACAACTGACCTTATGGCAAACACTAGAGAAGTGAGACAAGATGGCACCAGACAACTCATGGACAAAAACTGAAGCTCTTACCCTTGATCTTCTTGGTATCGGTACCGGTATCAGTGAGTACTTGTACTCGTACTCGGTCTGGAAAAAAGTGGTATCGGGACATCTCTCTTTTCTGTATTAATTACATTTCATTCATTTAGTGCTTTTATCAAAGCGACTTACAATAAGTGCATTCAGCGTTGAGATACACCCAAAAAGTGCAAGAAGTGTACAAGTACATATTTATCGGAAATTATTAATACATATATTTATACATATATTTATAAGATAGACAAACTATGGCAGAACAAAGAGGAAAAATTATCACACAATGGAAATTAATCAAGGATGTGACAGACATGCAGCACATGTGGCGACAAATATAGATGGAAACCTAATTGTTGTTTTGACTGTGGGAAAAATTTACTTTTGGTACATACTCGTAAAATTGATTTCTATGTATATTTATGTTCTATATTCTGTTACAAGAATTATAAGACAAAATATTTTTAATTTTTATGCATATTTCTGTTTTATATTCCCTTACCATCAAGATCAAGCTTTCTGACAACATGATCGTGGGCTCAGATTTTGAGGTGAAAGCTATGGTCACTAACAACTACATGGAGACAAAAACATGCACCGTCCTGTTCTTTGCCAATGCTGTCACCTACAACGGAAAAAAGGGAGAAAGCTGTGCATTTGCATCAGACAAAGTCAAGATGCCCTCTGGAGAAGGTTAGCTCACATTATCTGAGCTTTGAATTTAGTGATCTCACAAACATTCTCAACTTATTGCACTACAAGTGCAAATACATCCCTAAAACAAGGTATACCAAGCTATGCCTGAAAAAAAATATTTCATCAAATCTTCGTCAAATGTATGACACAAATGTCGCTAAACACCTTCCATGCAGTATTGATAATTCAAACCATGTTCATTTATTGTTATCTTGTTTATTTATTAGTTATCCTGTTCTTTATTATTATCGAGTCTTAATCTTCCACCCATTTTTGGCCTTTAAATAGCACCACAGTTTTTTTCTGATTTATACAGTTCATACATCAAAGAAATCCAGCTCCTTCAGGAGATGGGTGGTGTAGTGGCACTTTCTTTAGTTTCCAAAAAATACCACCTAGCTGCAGACACAGTGATTCCTTGACTCGCACGACATGACAAGCTTTTACAGTTTAGGTGTCTTTACTTATAAAATAAAAAGGTTACAAAATCAAAAGCAAATCACCGCACGGTAAGAAAACTGTTTGCTCCCGTGCCTTGCGCAGCTCTAACTGAACTGGTGCTGCACGTCCTGTTACGTCACTCCAAGGGAGCGTCATCAAAACATTTTTTATATGAATAATCATTTTCTTATACTTATGAATTACATAATAACATGAATTTAGAATGAAATAAAATAAACTATAACTAGACATTGTACATATTTTAACACATTTTATCTTTTCTATTTTATGGCTCTTACAGGTGGTATTACTTTTCTCACTGCAGCTCCATATATATAGTTTTTACACAACTGATTTTTTGTGCAATATTTTTCCCAATGAAAATACACTGAACATGTATTTAATATTTTCTACCACCAGATGGTAGTATTGGTCCATCAGTGATGATTAACATCACTCACTGCACTGCCTTTTTCAATCTGTGCAGATCTTTCTGCTTCTTCTGCTATAGCTCCCACATTTTTCACCTCACACAAATACACATACACACTACTACTACTACTACTACTAATACCTTTGTATTAATTCAGCAGACCTTTACTATGCTATGAGAGCTCACTCAGCAGACTTTGGATGCATGTTCAGTACAGCTTTCATTATTCACACACATTTCATTAGGGAAATGCACTTTTTCTAGTATTATTATTATTCCTGTGTCTCAATCTTCTGCCGTTTTTTGGACGCTAATTTCTGCCACAGTTTTCGTCTGACTTGTACAATTCATGAATTTTTTTGTGCAATATTTTGCCCATTGAAAATACAAATCTCATACTTTCTACCACCAAATGGTAGCATTGGTCCATCAATGATGATTAACATCACTCACTGCACTGCCTTTTTTCAATCTGTGCAGATCTTGTTCGGGTCCTGCTTCGTGTCCTACAGCTCCCACATCTTTCACCTCACACAGACACACACTCTACTACTACTACTACCACCACTACTACTACAACTACAACTAGAGTTGTATTAATTCAGCAGACCTTTGGCTCTCTTCAGCTCGTTCAGTTGAAGACTATGCTATGAGAGCTCACTCAGCAGAGTTTGGATGCATGTTCAGTACAGCTTTCAGCATTCACATACATTTCCTTCAGGAAATGCACTTTTTCTAGTTGACTAATTAATATAAAATATGTGTTTTTAACAGAAAGGTACCTCCCCCTCAAACTGAAGTATAACAGTTACGGATCAGTGATCACCGCAGACAGGCTGATCCAGCTGTTAGCCATCACTATTGACAAGCAAACCACTGACTACCACAAAGCTGAGAAGACCATTGTGCTTGATGACCCAGCTATAGAGATCAAGGTATGAATGGTTGGATGGACAGGGGGGAAAACATATTATTGACTAATAAAACAGCCATCTTGTGTTACCCTTTAGTAAATTACAATATAAACTCATTATGTTTCAGAATTATTTACATCTTTTACAGAAAGTGACAAGAAATTGTTTCACATCAACTCACAGCAGAGAACACCTTTATTCAGCAAATTAGAAAGAATTTAAATGACAAACAATTGCTTTACTGTGTCATAGACGATACTATTGTATTATAGTAGTATATTATAGTTTTTTTTCTGTAGTTTTTTTTCTTAGTTTCTTAATCACATCTGGATCAGCAAATCGCAAATTTGTATTTTTTAAAAGTTGTACATTTAATATAAAACACAGTTTTTGATTGTCTAAATGTAAAATTAATTATTTTTGTGTCTGTGTGCACCTTAATGTTTTATTCCATCTGTGCATTTTATTATTTTTATTCCTACCTCTTGATGAAACTGGTTATGGGGTGCCGTTTGTAAAGCGGCTCATGCTGAAAATAACAGCAACATTTTGCCACATTTAGCTACAAACTATGTTTAAAAAACTGGTGTGAATTTTTGAGAGTCACTTTTTTGCACATTTACAACAATATTTGTTGACTTAGAGATATTTTAAATGTTTAAATCCAAATGTTAAATGTTACTTCTAAATCTTAAATGTTAAATCTAAATGCTAAATATAAATCTAAATGTTAAATTTAAATATAAATCTAAATGTTAAATCTAAATGTTAAATCTAAATGTTAAATCCAAATCTAAATCTAAATGTTAAATATAAATCTAAATGTTAAATCTAAATGTTAAATCTAAATGTTAAATCTAAATCTAAATCTAAATGTTAAATCTAAATGTTAAATCTAAATCTAAATCTAAATCTTAATTCTAAATATTTCGGGTAAAACTAAATATTTAACTAATATGCAAATTCAAATGCCGGTAACAGGAAGTACCAAAATAAAAGCTCGAGGAGGTCAGAGTGTGTTTATAGTGGCAAATAACGAATAAAACACATCGTATCCGGGGGAATGGACTCTTGGACATGGATTATCGTGATAATAACTACCTAAAATAACAGACACGTTTGGAGAAATTTTATTTGAAGAGTACTTTGAGTTTTTAGTGTCACTTTCATGAAGAGTGCGGGACTTATGACCTGTAGCCACTATAGCCAGCCATAAGGGGCCAGCCACTTTGACTCATCTGTCATGTTCGCTTGCATAACGGCCAGCAGGATCCTACACCCGCCCGCCTCCACCACTCTACTGTCGGCCATGGTCTGCAAACATGGATGAATCGGCGTTGGCACAAAATATTGGAAGAGCCGTACTGGCGGCGATTCAAAACCTTTCAACTGCGACGGCAACAGCGACAGCAACCGCCACAGGGCTACCACAGGCCACCTCGGTAAGTATGTTTTTCAAATCACGTAGCATTGGATTCTTGGCTAGGCTAACTTAACTAAACTAGCTAACGCTAGCCAGTAGAGATTTGCTACTAGCACCAATGCACAGAGCTGCCAAGCCTCACGCTTACACTCAGGACGTGAATGAGGGAGGATCGGATGCTGGCTCGCCTAGCGATGAGGAAACTGTCCCTGTAAGCTGCACATCTGTCAGCTGCACACCTGTAAGCAGGTGTGCTCCGTGCTGACATTTCTCAAACTTTATTGTGTAGGCTCCGTTATAAATTAATAATCAGTAAGGGTGACTATATGCCGCTTTATATCCAACACAATCAGGATCTAGTCTGTCGTTAGCCTACAAAATAAAGTTTGAGAAATGTCAGCACGGAGCACACCTGCTTACAGGTGTGCAGCTGACAGATGTGCAGCTTACAGGGACAGTTTCCTCATCGCTAGGCGAGCCAGCATCCGATCCTCCCTCATTCACGTCCTGAGTGTAAGCGTGAGGCTTGGCAGCTCTGTGCATTGGTGCTAGTAGCAAATCTCTACTGGCTAGCGTTAGCTAGTTTAGTTAAGTTAGCCTAGCCAAGAATCCAATGCTACGTGATTTGAAAAACATACTTACCGAGGTGGCCTGTGGTAGCCCTGTGGCGGTTGCTGTCGCTGTTGCCGTCGCAGTTGAAAGGTTTTGAATCGCCGCCAGTACGGCTCTTCCAATATTTTGTGCCAACACCGATTCATCCATGTTTGCAGTGTAGGATCCTGCTGGCCGTTATGCAAGCGAACATGACAGATGAGTCAAAGTGGCTGGCCCCTTATGGCTGGCTATAGTGGCTACAGGTCATAAGTCCCGCACCCTTCATGAAAGTGACACTAAAAACTCAAAGTACTCTTCAAATAAAATTTCTCCAAACGTGTCTGTTATTTTAGGTAGTTATTATCACGATAATCCATGTCCAAGAGTCCATTCCCCCGGATAAGATGTGTTTTATTCGTTATTTGCCACTATAAACACACTCTGACCTCCTCGAGCTTTTATTTTGGTACTTCCTGTTACCGGCATTTGAATTTGCATATTAGCTAAATATTTAGTTTTACCCGAAACATTTAGATTTAACATTTAGATTTAACATTTAGATTTAGATTTGGATTTAACATTTAGATTTAACATTTAGATTTAACATTTAGATTTAACATTTAGATTTAGATTTAGCATTTAGATTTAACATTTAAGATTTAGAAGTAACATTTAACATTTGGATTTAAACATTTAAAATATCTCTAAGTCGACAAATATTGTTTTAAAAATGTGCAAAAAAGTGACTCTCAAAAATTCACACCAGTTTTTTAAACATAGTTTGTAGCTAAATGTGGCAAAATGTTGCTGTTATTTTCAGCATGAGCCGCTTTACAAACGGCACCCCATAACTGGTTGAACTTACATACATACCCATCTCTCCAGCTGGTGGGAGAAGCCACAGTGAACCAGCCAATGACAGCAGAGTTGACATTGCTGAACCCCTTACCAGAACAACTGCAGGATTGCGGCTTCACCATTGAGGGGTCTGGCCTTACAGGTGGCAAGCCCATAACAGCAAAGTATGTCAGTTCCTTCCGAAATGTTGGGCACAAAGTCCATCACAGCATGTTTAACAACTGAATGTACAATATACTGTTTAACTGCAACAGATTTTGCTGAAGCTTCAAGTCAAGACTACAAAAGGTCAAATGGACACATAATAAAAGTGGACATTTTGCTGTAGTGATTCTTATTTCTGAAAAATACATTATTTACAAATAAACATGCAGTTTTGTGATTACTGGCGCTATCATAATATAGTCACATTTGTGGTGAGAATACTAAAAAAACTAATAAGATATGTGTACAATTCTAATATTATACCTACTTAAAACAAATTTCCAGTTCTGCATGTATGAGAATAACAAGCGAGAGAAAGCTTACCTCTGATTGCTTTGAAACATTATGCTCACTGTTGTATATTCTTTCAGGATTGGAGCAGTGGGCCCAAAACAGGAAGCCAAAGTCAGCATTGAGTTCAGACCCACCATCGTTGGCTCCAGCATGCTGCTGGTAAACTTTGATAGCAATAAACTGAGCAACATCAGGGGCTTCATCAATGTTGTGGTGAAGGATAGTACAGTCTGACAATAGAAACAGCACTATATTTTGCTTTTTAAATGTACATTGACTGAAGAGCGCATAGCTGCCTTGGGCAAAGATGCCTTAAACTTTAATTTACTTTATTTACTAATCATATTCATCCACTTCTTATACTAGATCAAAATATGTTATTGTGCTATTTGCTACTTTTTATTCTTGCAATTTTATTTAAAAATACTGCCAACAACAGGTGCCACTGTGGGAGGTTACTATGGATTACATAGCTCACACATTTATTTTGAGTGAATGTTAAATAAGGTTGCATGTAATTTCATTTGTAACATTTAAATGTCACAATAAAATTCAAGTTGCTTGTTTTAAGGAGCATTTCAAATTTCTGTGTTATCCATTGTTTTATGGGTCTGGTAAACTGCTGCACAGTGAATGGGAAAAAGAAAACAAACTGTCTTTGTTTTGGCTGGGTGTGTGGAGGGGGGTCAAAAGGAGGAGTATAGAGGTGTGATTGACATATTTGTGCAGTGGAGTAATGAAAACTGTCTGCTGCTTACTGTAGTAAAAACAATGGAGATTGTTGTGGACTACAGGATGAAAAAGTCCACACCCTCTCCCATCAGTGGGAGTGATGTGGAGATGATGTAGCACTATCAGTACCTTGACGTTCTACTGGACAGTAAGCTGGAATGGGCAGCAAACACAAAGACTGTGTACAAGAAGGGCCTGTATATTTTGAGGAGGCTTAGGTCTTTTAATGTGTGCAACCAGATGTTAAATATGTTCTACCAGACTATTGTGTTGGCAGCACTCCTTTTTTTTTTGCCATGGTGTGCTGGGGGGTCGGCCTTAAGAAAAATGATGCAAACAAGCTCAGCAAGCTAGTAAAGGAGGCCCAGTCTGTTGTTGGTGTGAAACTGAGTACTCTCAAAGAGGTGGCTGATGTGAAGTGCTGTGGAACAGGGCACAAAGCTGGCCAGATAGCCTTGAAGTTCGTCCAGCACTTTGTGATCCAATCTCTATTAAGTCTTCTGCAATTGTAACTTGGACTCAAAAATCAAACACCTAAAAATCACTGTAAACTGTTAGCAGCACAGGAACTGGACTCAACTGCAGGACTTGGGAGCCGCCTCCCAAGTCCTGCAGTTGAGCAGAAGGTAAGCAGACTTTAATACAGAGCAAAGGTTCGGTACACTGGAGTTCAGTCAGGCGAGGTCGGCAAACAATCCAAAGGGGTGAGACAAGAGCAGGGTCAAAAAACAGGCAGAGGTCAAAACCAATAAGCACAGGGGAAAAAACGCTGGAAAGTAGGGCACATGGTCCGTCAACAATCTGGCACTGGGAGTGGGGAATCAAGGGGTTAAATACCCAGTTAATGCGGTGCTGACAGGGCAGAAGCATCTAAGTCTTAGATGCTTCTTCTTTCATGAGCCCAAACACAGAGCTTTCCTAATGATTTCCACATACTGCGGTCTCTCTTCCCTTTCTCCTCAGTTTGAGCACAAGCTAAACATTATCAGAGTGGGAGGCAGACTCAGAAAAGCCGAAAAACTTGAACCAGGCGAATTGCGAAGGGAGGGTATTCACAGAAATCAGACGTTCCTACTGGACTCTATGCAGCCGACAAGCCATCAAACAGCGCCGATGGACATGCACAGAATGTAGAAAGTGGAAAGCTAAACCCATCATCCCTAAAATGACCGACCTACCCACCTCCCAGATTCCTTTAAATCAGCCCCCATTCTTGGTCCACAGGGATGATTATAAAAATAGGGCTCTTGTTTTAATGCATGACAACTCAGTGTATCCACATTGAACTATTAACAGGCCTAGATACTAACTCCTTTTTGATGGCCTTAACGACAATTCATAGCTAGTCGTGGACAGTCCTTTGAACAGTTATCAGAATATGGGACAAACTTCAAGGGTGGAGAGAAGGAGCTTAACCATGCACTTGTCGCTTTGAACCTCACGCTGAAGGAGCAGTTGGCGGAAAAGGAGGATTCAGTTTAAGTTCAACTTCCAGGTGCCCCTCACTTTGGAGGTGCATGGGAACGGGAGATAAGATCCATCAAAACAACATTACGAGTAACACTGGGGTCACAAACAAAGTTACAGAGGAGGTGCTCAACACTGTTCTGATAGAGATTGAAGGAATCCTCATCTCAAAACCCCTTGGCTACGTTTCATCGGACCTGGCTGATCCTGACCCTGTTGATATTGATTTGATTAGATCAGTGTTTTTCAACCCTTTTTTGAGCCAAGTCACATTTTTTACATTAAACAAAATCCCGTGGCACACTAGCAGTCAAAAAAGTTAGAAAATGTTGCAAAAAGTTTCCAAAACAACACTTTCAGTGTCTGCAGACATGTCATCAATACGTCAACATACGTGACAACATACAGCCCTGGCCCTGGGGCGATAACACAGGCACAAACAGTCATTTGCAGTGACTAAATATTTTTTTGACTTTAAGTGAAACTGGACAATTTCCCACGGCACACCTGACGATCGCTCGTGGCACACTGGTGTGGCACGGCGGTTGAAAACCACTGGATTAGATAACATAGAATGGATTTATCAGATTACTTAGTTTATTGGTTTCTCTTTTGTTTCAGCTTGTAAATCATCATTTTCCTCATCATTTTCCTAATTTCAATAAATGATTAAAGGGCTATCATCTCTGGTCCTCATACTTTGACTGGTACGCCAGTGTATAAGCGCATTAGCCTATACATGATCCAGCCAGATTACAATCTGTTACACTCAGGTAAGGGCCAACTAAATAAATAAGCGTGTAAGCTAGACATAGGGCAATGGGAACAAGGTGAGGAGACACAGTAAGTAAACATATGGGACATGGAACATGGACTAATAAAACTAACATGAATGAATGAACCACACAAAATCATACTAATGTGTTTTTATTTCTATTCTTGGCAGTGGTTATTCCCATGCTGACACTGTTGCAAGACAGCCGAGATACCTTCACAAATAGTTGAAATGACAATAAAGGCTTTGACCAATAAGGGGGGTTGTGTGCACATAAAGCTTCGTGCAATTTTTTTGAACCCCTTGGCTGGAAAGCTTGAAGGCTTCATTAGGCTTCATCTCGCCATCACTACCTATAACAAATAAGCAAGCAAAGTTATGCAAGCTTCAGGAAATTATAAAAGGACGTGGCAATACAATAATGATGAAGAGACTCACATAACCTGAATAGATAAATAGATAGTCTTAAAGTATATGAGAAGGCGTGCAGTAATGCCAGATATGCCTGTTATTCATTATTGATATTGAGTAATAGCCTTAGTAATCTTCCTTTGGCCCCGTCAATGAATCCCCTCTCCAAGCGTTTCCTGGCCTAATTCCCTCCTTTCTTTTAATGTCAAAATTATTTTGTGTCTGAATGACTAGACAGAGGCAACGGAGACAGCGTCCCAGTATACATGTATCAGCTTTTAAAGGAACCACACATTGGATGTTACAGAGGAAAACTCAAAGTATGAGTCTGTTTGCCCAGCTTTTTGTATCTTTCTAGGAATGGGCAGCATCATAGCAGCCGTTCACACACACACACACATCTTTTGTTTATGCGACCCTCGCGTTTTGCACATTCTACACTTCTCCACCTCTGCATTTGGAGTGGGACACCTGCTTCTGGGAGTTGATGTGTTGCACAGTCAGGTCTGATTAGAGAAACCATCCCTAGAAACTGGGGTGTTATGCCTAATTTTTAAAGCAGTTCTTTGAGTTAGAGCAGATCAAGACACAAGTTCAGGTCAAGATAAGTACAAACACAAAATTCTCATAACACTTCCAAAGCCCTCAATTGTATGGTGCCATCATAAGTCAAAGAGTTTTTAAGTTCCGTATTATCCCACAAGTATGCCATACAGAGCTTCCACCCCTTCTGTCTTCATCACATTAACGTCTCATCACTACATGTATGTTACTGACTCAACTTCCTGCCTGGAGTCTGCCTGGGTCTGCTCTATCTTTGCAGACCCAGGATTGTGGATGTGGCTACAGTGTGGACCATTGACTGTAGTGGCAGTCGAACACTGAAAATGCTTACAGCTAGGTTAGGATTAACAAAACTCTGTATATTGAAAATGTCTACTGATTCAGCCTTCATAAACATACCCTGTACTCTTTGTTAAAGCCCTATGAGGTAAATTGCAATTTGTGAATATGGGCTACACAAATAAAATTTGATTGATTGATTGATTGATGAACATAAGGAAGAAACAGATGATTTTTCGTAACAAATGACATGTGTCAAAGTAGCACTGTTAGTTTTGTTTTTAGTATGTTGATGCAGTGCACTCCAATATATTTAATTCATCAAATTATTTTTATTTTATGTATATTAGAATGAATATATGTAGGTATTAGCCTATTATGTTTTCATTCATCATGTGTACACTGTGTATCATATAATTTCAACAAGAGTAATCATGTTAAAAAAAATCATGATATCAATATTGAGCAAAGAGGGTCTCTTTTATTTACACCACCTCCTTCCTCACAGCCACCTTTGGCTTTTTTATATATACCACCTAATATACACCTAATATATAAAAATAGTTCTATTTTCTATTCTATTTAAAGATTAACTCTCAACTTTTCAGCATGACTGCAGTATTCTTCATATATTTATTTTTATTGGTAATTCTGCACGTTAAATGCACGGTGCTGAAGTCACAATTCTGTAGTTTACACCGCTGAATTTCACCAGTGTATATACGCTCACCTCCTGATATCTGTGGTTTGCGATAAGGACCTACATCTGAAATCATCCCTTTATGCTTTAGATCTTCTAAAAATCCATTGTATCATGAACGCAACGGAAGTACGTAGTTTACAATGCACATGCGCACCGGACTGAAAGCGGAAAGCAGGCGCCAAATCAGGATAAGAAGTGTGTTTTGGTCTGACGACGTCTCATTACAGATACGGCAGGCATGACTATGTGTTAACGTTGCCTAATTCATTAAAAGGAACGGCAAACTCAGTGAAAAAAGAGCAATTTTCAAACCGCATGATTTTTTTGTTACAGGATTGTTTGAGGCTGACTTAAACGAGGTGATCCATAATGTCGCTACTGAATCTGAATGGAATATCAGTCAGTTTCCCTTTTCAACCATATGACTGTCAAAAAGTCTACATGAACAAAGTGATAGAATGCCTTCAGAAGGTGAGTAGTTCCTCTCAGCGTTACAAATGTAATCAAACTGCACAACCGCATCATTATAACTACTTGTGTTGCCACTACTGATCAGGGGCCTATACTACCAAGAAGGATTTGTCTATCAGTTACATCCTTGACATATCATGACCATAGTGCATTGCACAAACATAGCAATCTAGTGATGATAGTGAGCTTCACATGCATTACAAGATTTTCTATTTATGCTTAGTGTGAAACATATAGGGTGTCCACAAAGTCTGTTTAGAACTTCAAAAAATTGCTACAAAGGCAATTGAAAGCGAGGGAAGAGGGGAGGGCTACATGCTAGGCTAAAAGCCCGTGCAAGCAGACCACCGCTGCCTAGCCTCTTGCTAGCCAACGTACAGTCACTGGAAAACAAACTGGATGAGTTACGAGCCAGGATAACAATACATCGGGAAATTAGAGACTGCTGTGCTCTAATTTTCACCGACACCTGGCTTTCAAGCAAAGTCCCGGAATGCGCCGTCCAGCTACACAGTCACTCCATACACGGAGGGCACCGGACCGCAGCCTCCGGTAAGGGCTAAGGGGGAGGTGTGTGTGTGTGTGTGTTCATCAACAACTCGTGGTGTAAAGACGTACAGACTGTCCATATGCACTGTTCGTCAGATATGGAGTTTTTACTGCTGAAATGCCGTCCTCATTATCTACCGAGGGAATTTACTGCTGTGTTTTTGGCCGCTGTTTACATCCCCCCACGAGCCAACTGCGCGGCAGCGCTCGGCGACCACCATGACGTCATCAGCGCGCTAGAAACTGCTCATTCTGAAGCTGTTTTTATTGTCGCCGGCGACTTTAACCAGTGTAACTTACGGACTGTGATTCCCAAATACCGACAACATGTGGAAATTTCCACCCGAGAAAAAAACACACTGGACCATGTGTACAGCAACATATGGGACGCATACAAGGCTGCACCCCGCTGCCACTTCGGCCGCTCAGACCACATCCCTCTTCATGTACCCGGTTTACAGACAGACACTAAAGCAGACAAACCCTGTGACCAAACAGGTCAAACGTTGGACCCCAGAATCTGAAAGCATCCTGCAGGACTGTTTTGCTCAGACAGACTGGGATGTATTTAAAGCTGCAGCCACTCTGGAGGACTCTTCTGTCAGCATACAGGACTATGCTGACTATGTGACTGGGTACATTAGCACTTGTGTGGATAACATCGTGCCCATCACATGAGTCAGGAAGGTCCCCAACCAGAAGCCCTGAATCAACAGTCAGGTACAATGCATGCTGTGTACTCGCACCCTTGCTTTTAAATCTGGCAACAAGACTGAATTCAAAGCTGCAAAGTACGGACTGAGAAAAGCCATCACAGCGGCTAAGAGGCAGTACAGAGAGAAGCTGGACAGCTTCTACACCACTGCTGACCCAGGGCGGGCGTGGCAAGGCCTGCAGCACATCACCGACTACAGGACCCCCACCAGCACCATCAACTCCACAGGCAGCCTACTGGAAGACCTCAACACCTTTTACAGCCGGTTTGAGATCTCCGGCCACAGCACAGAGAGGAGGCCTGCACACACCCAGACTCCCCAGACCACTACACACCCCTCCCCTCCCCCAACAGTTTCAACAGGCCAGTGTTCAAAACACTGAGGAAGATCAACCCACGATCAACCTCTCCCTCAACACAGACAAGATGAAGGAGATGATAGTGGAGTTGAGGAAGGAGAGGAGACCTCATCAACCACTGCTTATCCGGGAGCTTGAAGTGGAGAGGGTGAGCAGCTTTAAATACCTGGGTGTCCACATCACAGAGGACTTCACCTGGACGTTGAACACCACACAGCTGGTTAAGAAGGCCCAGCCTCCTGAGGAGGTTGAGGAAGTTTGGTATGTCACCCAAGAGCCTCAGCAACTTCTACAGCTGTGTCGTTGAGAGCCTCTTAACCAGCTGCATCACAGCATGGTACGGCAACACTACTGCCGTGGACCGTAGTCGCCTGCAGAGAGTGGTTCGGACTGCTGAGGGGATCACCAGGACTCCACTGCCCTCTCTGCACAGCATCTACCACCGCAGAGTCCACAAAAGAGCTGCCGCCATGCTCAAAGACCCATCCTACCTAAAACACAGATTGTTCACACTTCTACCCTCAGGCCGGAGGTACATAAGTGTGAAATGCAGAACATCCCGGCTAAAAAACTCAATGTAGGTGAATAAAACAGATTTACATTATAACTGATATAAATAAATGGATTACATTTTCTTTACACAAACACAAGAAATTAACTTTTATTTTACCCCAAATATTTTTTTAAACAGGAATTAAACAAATATATGTGAATACCTTACATAATATTTACTTCTGTAATTACAGAGGTAAATACAGGGATAGTAAAAACTGTGACTGTAAATATACAGTACATTTTGTGCCTCAGACTCATGATTTAACTTACAATTGAAATGGTAAATTTCACTTTCAATGGGCAGAAGTTTTATAGCCATCCCCAAATAGCAAAAATGTTATGATTAAAATTAATTGGTGCGTGTAGAAATTAATCGTCACTAAAAACAAAAACAGCACACATTGTTTTACTTGAAAGAAAGGGTAAAGAATATTTTTTGTGATACTGGATCAAGATCATTATATTTGGCTTTTTCTTAATATATTTTTCAATGTTTGTCATTTTTATGTTATTTTATTTATAGTTTTACTTGATTTCTTTGATTGATGATTGAACTTCCATTAGATATATGGCGCAAATCCCAGCTGACCCTGGGTAAGACACAGGGTACACCCTGGACAAGTTGCCATCATAGGGCAACATATCGCATGCAGATCATTTATGTTCACACATATGGTCACTTTAACATTAAAGTTTTTTAATTAAAATTAACATAAGCCTATTATTCATGTCCTCAGACTGTGTGAGGAAGCTGGAGTACCCAGATTGGCCAAAGCCATTTCTCTAAATATGCAGCCAGTGCACACTTCTCCTTCTTTGTTCCAGAAAGTGAATGGGATTCTTGAAAGTCCAACAGGCACTGGTAAAACCCTGTGCATGCTGTGTGCCACCTTGGCCTGGAGGGAGCACTTCAAGAAC
This sequence comes from Trinectes maculatus, assembly GCA_016785345.1. Taxonomy (NCBI): domain Eukaryota; kingdom Metazoa; phylum Chordata; class Actinopteri; order Pleuronectiformes; family Achiridae; genus Trinectes; species Trinectes maculatus. Next base: position 62,684 of record JAFBJQ010001146.1, read on the forward strand.
AGCATCTCTGCCCGCAAGATAGCCGAGAAGCTGGATGGGGAAATGTTCAAAAACACACCTCTGTCATCTTGGGGATCAACATTTACTGACTGTGACCCAGCAAGTATGTTCATGCAAAATCACCAGACAGTTCAGTTCAGTACAGTTTGAAGTGTCCAGCGTCTTTATTCCTAAGGATTATTTACATCTGTTTGTTACAGAAACAAATAACTTCATTCTGATAATTATTATTGATGCATAAAATAAATAACAATGTACATTTATATGTGATTAAATGTAGGAGATTTTCCCTATACATTTGGTAAGATGTCAAAGTATGAACAATATTCATTGGACTGATCAAATCAGGGTTAACATATTATTTGGAAGAAATGGAGAAAGAAACATAATGCTTCCACATCTTTTTTCAAACATGGTGGAAGCAATGTTATGGCCCAAACTTGGAGGGATACCAGTGGAACTAGGTCACTAATGTGACTCTGTGGGATGAATTCTGAAATTTATAGGGTTGCAATTTACTGTCTACTCTATATCAGCCCTAAGTAAGAGTTATACTCTTTGACTGGTAGGCCCATGGTCTATCAGCTGAATCTATTTTCCAAATCCAAGAGAAGCAGGTTAACCAGAGTGTTTGAGTCTGCATGCTTTATTCTGTAAAATAAGTGCTTTCATATCATCAGATATCATATTGTGATCATTATCATATTATGCTCTCGCTTAATGTGACTCTACGAAACAGTGTAATTATTGTTTGTTTTCATTGTCTTCCAGCCTCCTATGCTGATATCCCTAAGATCATATATGCATCCAGGACACACTCTCAGCTTGCACAGGTTATCAATGAGTTAAAGAACACATCATACAGGTAGACCTATTTATATCATCACCAAAACATGATGTTTTTATGTTTGTTGAATGCTTTTCATTAAAATGTAAAACTGTCAGAGTCAGATCAGATAACACAGGGAACAAAATACTTTTTTGTTAGCCTTTTTCAGTGCAGAATATGTCAGACCTATTTTGGTCATTTTCTTAAAAAGCCATATTTGAGTGTAATCCTAATGTTGGTGATAATTCAGGCCAAAAGTGTGTGTGCTGGGGTCAAGAGAGCAGCTATGTATCAACCCAGATGTGATGCGTCAAGAAAGTAACCATGTTAAGGTAAACACATTTCACTCCTTTTTGTTCCTGGTAAAAAATCTGAAAAGAAAAACAAAATCCAAATTAGGCATTTAAATAGTGGCTGCAGGGTTTGATGATGCTCTAATGCCCCAGTCCACTTTAAATAATCAGCAGGCAAGTGGTTGTGGCACTGGACATAGAATGCTGGTATTCAGAGATTTAGTTTAATTTCTTTGTATTTTTCAGGTACACATGTGCAGAGGAAAAGTCTCCAACAGGTCATGCATGTACTTCAACAATGTTGACGGTAATGGTGACATTCTTAAGATATTTTTAAGATTCATATGGTAGATATCAATGAAACAGCAACACTAAATAACTGTTAACGGGTATATCTAGTCCTAAAACATTTATTCATTCATTCATTAGTTTTCCACAATCTCCAATTAACTTAACCCCAATATGCATGTCTTTGGACTGTGGGAGAATGCTGGAGTACCTTGAGAGAACAGACATGGGAGAACATGCAGACTCCCATGCTGAATCGGGATTTGAACCAAGAATTTTTTTGGTGCCCTTGTGGATATCATGCTTTTACAATTCTTCATTGTATGTTTTCTTCTTCAGAGAAGAGCACTGACAAAGACCTGGTGGACTCTATCCTTGATGTTGAAGACTTAGTCAAATATGGGAACAAACAGCGGTAGGATTTATCTATTCATGATTACCTTTTTGTCAGTTTCACTATCAAATCTTATCCCTTGGATAACATTAAACTGTTTCATGTCTGTATTTGAGGTAGATTAGAAATGTACAACTTTTTCAACGAGACAGCACTTTGTTTGGATTAGTATTGAAGCAGTTGAAAAGAATCTGGGGCAGACTTTGTGCACTACAACTACAAATCCTGGACGTGACATTTATATGAATGTATTTATTGTTTGCTCATTAACTGTGATCCACTGTTGCTCCCCCTATGTGTCTCTTGGGAGGAAGGACAGTAGCACAAAATCAAAATAGTGAAAAAAATACAAAGTAATAGTGAAATTAACCACCTAGCAAAATATCTTTACATAAACATCTATCAAGAAACTTATTATACAGCAGGAATTAAGAACTGATTTTAAACAAAGCCAAATAAAGAAATATAAAGCCCCTACTTCTAATCTAATTCTTCTTTGTATATTGGCACATGTATATTGCAGTCAAAAACCTTATGACAGCATTTCAAATAATAGGGTGGACCCAAATTAGAAAACTTCCAACATAGAATAAATTGTGTTATATGAAAACATATATAACGTTGACACATATAGTGTCATTATTTTTGCAAAATGCTTTGTGTAGAATGTAAATACAGCCTCCACCACCTCAAATATATTTGTTCTCTTCTTCAGGGTCTGTCCTTACTACCTCTCACGTTCTTTAAAGCAGCAGGCAGATGTAATTTTCATGCCATACAACTACCTCCTAGATCCAAAGGTAAGCTGCTGCAAGAAAACACTTTTTCCTCACTTATTTCTTTTGATGTGTCAGAGTCTGAGTTTTGTTCACGCAGTAGTGAAGCAATGTCAGACTGTAAGGGTGACAGAATAATTGCTATGATATAGATGTCAGCAATAATAGCAGCAGCAATAATGTCAGAGTAGTTGAAAATGCCTTAAATGTCTCCTGTATGAGATGAAAAGATGAGAGGAGTTTATTATTAATGTGAATGCTCTGCATGAGTCATAGTGTCAGCTCTGGATCCTGTAGTGTTGTAGTCAGTGATACACTTTAAGTAAAAAATTGAGCTATAACCATATTCCACATTGAGCTGCAACTAGAATTATTGGTCCACATTGTGGCCACATCAAAAATGCAGATCCTGGAAAAGATCTGCAGATTTCCCAGTCTGAAAATGGGAGATGATTCCTATTCACGAATAACAAATAATTTTTAACTCTGTCTGACAGTCTGTTGATACATTTCTAAAAGAGAATAAAGTCTTAATTATTTGTGGTTAACCCATTCTGTCCTCTTATGCCACAGAGCCGCAAAGCCCACAATATTGAGCTGAATGGAGCTGTGATCATTTTTGATGAAGCTCATAATTTGGTATGTTTCTATTCTGAACATGTTTGCTTTGTTTAACTTTGATTGTATGTGAGTTCCAGTATCATTTTACCAAAAGTAACTGATTTATTGATGCAAGGGAACAAGACTCACAGTTTCAAAGCAACAAATTATTTTGTAAAGTTGCAAAATGGGTCTGATGCTTCCACCATGATGATCAACCAATCAAACATGCAATTGGTGTGAAGTTCACTGATGCTTCAAGACTGCACATTGGTATTTTGGTCAAAACTTACACCTGCAGTTTTGTGGAAAAAAAAATCCTGTGACATAATTTAGTTTAAAAATGTTTTAATGTAAGTGATGCATAATTAGGGTGTCCCAAAATCAACAAATTCTCATCAGGAACTTGTGCCATAAAAGCACAAGTACCAACAAGTACTTATCAAGTACTTGCAAAAATACTCTGCACCCGTTACCATTTTACTGCTATGTGACGTAATTACCTCTCTCCGCTGCATGAGTAACCTGGGAGAGGAGCAGTGTTGTCGGTTTGGAGATATTTTAAGATAAATAATGACAATGTCAAAAAAGCAGACTGTTTGCTCTAGGTTATCAGGAGGTGGGGCAAACAATAATGCTTTTAACACAAGCTTTAAACAAATGAAGACCGAACACGATGCAGAACTGAATGTGTTTTCTGCTGCTGGTAGCAGCGCAGCATAGCCAACTGTGGCAAACACTGGAAAAGTGAGACAAAATGGCACCGGACAACCCATGGGCAGTAAAAATAACTGAAGATCTTACCCAATATATTGTACCTGATATTCTTAGTATCAGCAATATCCAATCGTGAAAACATGTGACTGGTTGTTCATAAAGGGGTCAGACGATATAGCACCACATGATGTTTTTGTTGCTCCAGGAAAAAACCTGTGAAGAGTTGACATCATTTGACCTGACACCCTATGATGTTGCCTCAGCCATTAATGTTGTGGACAGACTGGTGCTGGAGCAGGTTAAGGAATCTAGCAGTGGAGACCATGTCACTGAAGATTTCAATGTGGAATCCCTCAACCATGGTGTGAATGCTTGGTCATTTCTGATGTGATATACAGGGCGGCGTTTGATTGTGGAAATTTTGAAAACTCAAATTTGTACATTTGATACCTGTCATTAAATTTCACCTGCTAATGTTTTATTTCAGGTTTAAAAATAGATATTGCCACTATTGCCAAAATCAAACGTAAGTATTTTAGTAAGGGTAAAGAGGATAAAAATTTCTTGTTTTGTATATAATATCATAATACTCATCTTATGAGTTTAGTTTGGTTCGAGGTTAATGCTTTACTCTTGTCTGCTTTGACAGAGATTCTGCTGGATCTGGAAGCTGCCATTGATTCTTTTAATGTTCCAAGTGACAAAGGCATCACTAAACCTGGCTTGTATGTTGTGGTCGCAGATTCAAATGCCTTCTGTTAAAAGAGAATGCCTGTCAATGGATCACTCTTTCTTACACTTAGATTGTCAGAAAATTTTCTTTCCACAAACACCTTTCCATGACACCACTTTTCAGTTACATCCACATGTTTACATCATGTTAAATATGCATCTGCTAATGCACATGACCAGCGTATGAACAATGAATCTCAATTGTCACAATGGGGCATCTTTAGCCTTTGTGCTGTATAATCAAAGTTGTGGATTGTGATCTGAAAGGAACATGTAAATGACTCCTGGACGAGGGGAGACTCGTCCAGGAGACTAGTCCAGGCCTGACCAGTAGTGAATTCCTGCAACTTGAATTGGCTGCCTGTGGAACACAAGAAGTAGAATCAGAATCAACAGATGTCTATACAATATACAGATATTTACATACTGTTAGAGAAACAAAGAAACCATGACAACTCTAACTCCAATTGATGCTCTTTAACTTGCCCTATCTCCCCCTCTGTCTCAGCTTTATCTACGAGCTCTTAGAGAGAGCTCATTTGACCTACAACAGCAAGACAGCAGTCTATGAAGCTCTGGAGCAGATCAGTGGATACTTAGCAGGGCGTCAGTATTATGTGATATCTTTACATCATTGTTTAAAACATGACTTGTGATTTGATTTGGAATCTGTTTTATTTTCCACTGTCAACTAAGAGATGAATTTTTTGAGACCCAAGTATAAGTAGGAACCAAATGTAAACCGGTAGCTGTATTATTCTTTGTATTGTTCGGATCCATGTGTAGCACATGACCTATATCACACGATGTGTAAATACTAAATCCTATTTATAAGCAATGTAACATACAAGTTGACTGAAACATATTTCGTTTCAGAGACAGGAATATTTGGGAACATTATTGGACTACAGAAGTTGGCAGATATCATACAGGTATGCTTCTTGTTTTATTCAGAGGAACTGATGTACATTTTGTAAAGTGAGACGCAATCACAGTACTTGATCTGTCAAGGCCATGCTGTGTGTGTGTTTGGCTTTTTAATTTATATAAAAATACATTTTTAATAATAAACATAATACCATGTTTGCAGAAAAATCATTTAATCTATTGCATACGGAACAGTTTTGCGCCATCTTCCTTTCTTTGTCTTATAGCTGGTGTTCTCTGGTGAACCATCAGAAAAGGACAGACAACAACAGATGCAGTACAACACTGCACATTTTAAGGTGATCATTATGATCATTAAAAGCCTTGTGCAACCATATGAAAATGTTTGTGTATCTCCACTTTGGTGTCATCGTATCATGGTGTCATTATATTCATCTGTTTTGCTCAGGTTCATATCCACAGAGACACCAGCTCTCACAGGAGAAAACAGAGCTGTGATGTGTGGGCTTCATCGTCATCAAAGAACCAAGGTAATACTGCACTGCCTGCGGTGGCAGTGTTAGCATTATTACGCACATAATAGGAAAGTGACAGTAAAGAATGGCAAGTTTGAATAATATAAAATGAAGTGGTAAGGATAAACTTAATTCTGCAATCTACAAAATATGACCTGAGACTAAACAATGTAGGTTTCTATAACAGCCTTTTTCTAACTTGTTTTGAAATTAGTTCATAGCCAGAATGATATTAAACTATCCTATCTCTTGTCTGAATAACCTTGTTAAATTATTTTCATGTATTTCTGTGCACCTTGCAGGCAACATTCTGAGTTACTGGTGCTTCTCTCCTAGCTTCAGTATGCAGGATCTGGTGAATCAAGGTGTGCGCTGTGTGATTCTCACCAGTGGTACCCTCTGCCCCCTGTCCTCCTTCATCTCTGAGATGAGGATGTAAGCCTGTCCCACAGCTGCCCCATCACCCACTACTCAATTACACAAACTCTATTATTGTTCAAAACTTTGTAGCAGATACGCCTGTATCATGTGTTTTATTGTTGCTGTTGGTTCAGAGAATTCCCAGTGTCTCTGGAGAACAGCCACGTGATTGAGCGGGACCAGATCTTTGTTGGTGTCATTGAACAAGGCCCAGACGGAGTGGAATTAAGTTCAGCATTTGATAGAAGGTTAGTATATTATTATTTCCTTTATTTAGACAGGGAAAGTGAGCTCTCATTTCCAAGAGCGCCCTGTTAGAAAGCAGTTTATACATAGACAGTAGACATTATTAAATACATTTAAAACATAATCAAATAAAACATGTACAAGTTATATAAAAGGTACTTTCAAGCAAAACCTTGAGTGTGTGTACTGGAATAAGTCTATCTAATTGAATTGTGTTCTTTCATCTGTCTGGGGCATAAAAAAGTGGTCTTTCTGTTTACACAGATAGTCTCATGTGCCAGTGTGAACATGGCTGATAATTTGTGCTACTTTATAGTAGAGCTTTATAAACAAATAAAAGACAGTAATTTTCTCAGCAAACTATAAGAGAAGGTCCGTTTATCAGTATATTACTGAAAAACTTTATTTTTAATAGTGTTAAGATATTTTGCAGTTTTGTATAGGTGCATCTGCCCAAATTAAGGTAACATCAAATGCCTCACAACTGGCACAATTGCTGGGTAAAATATTATGTTGTTTTTGTCTAGCCTGATGTTGCCAGTGGGGCTTTTGTCATTTTGTGTCTTTGTGTGTGTGTGTCTTGTAGTATTTGTGTGTGATACTAAAATACACTAAATAACAGCTGCATTTTTCAAGAAACCATGAGTCATTTCATGTAGACTTTTTATTGTTCTTAGCACTTGAGATTGTGAGAGATATATATTATTACATTATATTTGAACAAAAATAAGTAGACACTGTAATCTTCATCTGTTAAACTATGTGAGATTTGTTGACCTCTGAGATCTGTAGAAGCACAATTTGGATAATAATTGTAACTATTGAATATTCTGTAACTTAATCTGATCAATTACACCTTTCCATTTGTTCCTTTCAGATTTGTTCCTGACAACATGGCATCTCTAGGCAACACTGTTGGTAAAATAAAAAAAATATATATTCTAACACATTTCTTAGGACATGTTTTTCAGAGCATATGAGAGCTGACCTGAGAACCATCAATAGAAAATGTTGAACCATAGAAAGAAGGAAGTGGCTCACATCAACATCATGAGACTTTCTATTCTTCCCATTAAGATTATCTGATGAATGTGTCTCCTGTTGTGTTCTCTGCCCAGTCAACCTGAGCCGTGTGGTTCCTCATGGTCTCTTAGTGTTTTTTCCCTCTTTCTCTTTAATGGAAAAAACCCTGAGCTTCTGGAGAGTAGGTATTAATATCAAAATCTCAAATATCAAAAAGGACAATGTATTGATAAAATATTCGGTTTTCTGTTAATACACACGTGTACTTGTGTGTTTGTTTGTATCAGGCTAATGGACATGCAGATCGTATTGAAAACATAAAGCCTATGTTTGTTGAGACGAAAGGAAAAAACTTTACTGAGGTGAGTGTATCCTTTATTAAATATCTGTGTGCTTGGCTATGAAAACCTTATTTTAACAGGTTTCACAGTAGTGTGTTAGCTTTCATGGTGTGACTTGGAAAATTTCTCCAAACGACTAGTCATTGTGATAAGAACAGCTAATCTTGTTTTTGTCTGTTTGTAGACTATTGATGGATATTACTATAAAGTCAGTGATCCAGCATCCAAAGGGGGAGTCTTCTTTGCTGTGTGTCGAGGGAAGGTGAGGTTACTGTGTCTTGGAACTTGTGTTAAACAGCTAAATCACTGTAATGGACAAATGGGCACTGGTTTTTAAACAATTGTTGTAATATACAGTGAAAAAAACTGAATGAAAAGAATAGTGTTTGTGACCAGATCTAATGTTTTTTAATATTCTTTTAATTCTTTTTTATCTAAGGTGATTTGTTGCATTACATTGCTAATGTGATGCGGTATTAAGTCATATTTGTGACTCTCGACTTGCTTGATACTTACCACCCACCACAGATGCACATCTGTTCAAATTATACAGAATGTAAAAAGTAATGCTGGCAGTGGTCTGAGAACCATTTGCTTTAGTTTTTACAATCTGCAGTTAGTGTTAGATGACTCTCCCACCTGTGGCACTAAAAAGGTTTAAGTTTTCTTTATATCAGATGTTTCAAAGCAGAATTGTTCTCCTCTCAATGCATTTGTAATTATGTGTTTTTCAGGCTAGCGAGGGTTTGGATTTTGCAGACAACTTCGGTCGAGGTGTTATCATCACTGGACTTCCCTTCCCTCCAAAAATGGACCCTCGAGTCATTCTGAAAATGCAGTTCTTAGATGAGATGAGCCGAAAACAAGTTCCTGGTCAAAAGGTGAGGGACACTGTTCAGTTTGACTCCATGATAGATTACTGGTTTAGTCTTATTCTTTTGTGTGTGTATGTGTTTGTGTGTGTCTGTGGATAGTACCTATCTGGGCAAAACTGGTACAGACAGCAGGCATTCAGAGCTGTGAACCAGGCCATTGGTAGAGTTATTCGGCACAAGGAGGATTATGGAGCCATCTTCCTGTGTGATCACAGGTGAGATATCAGTAGTGTGTAACATCACTACCTACACCAAGACACAGAAGACATAGAACATCGTCCAAGATTACACTGTTTTGAAATGCTGTAAAATTTGAAATAACCCGACTGATGACAGTGAAATCCAGTCAGACATCCTAATAACTCCTTATTCATATGATTTGTATTGAAAGATATAGAAAGTGTTGTGATGAATGATAAACATCATTCAGGAAATGAGAATCATTTTAGCCATGACTTGTTTGATCTAAAATTATGTGTGACTTTTGCCACAGGTTTAAGCACAGCGATGCACAGGCTCAGCTTCCATCGTGGGTTAGGCCATATTTGCGTCTGTATAACAACTTTGGGAATGTTGTCCGTGAAGTCTCTCGGTTCTTCAGGATTGCACAGAAAATGGTGTGTCATGGCCCACTCACACAGTTCACATAACTGCTATATTTGTGATTCCTTTTTTCGATTTTCTCTTTGTTCTACTTACTCTAACATGTACTTTGACTCCATAAAACCTAACAATAGTTAAAGTGTTGAATAGTAATATAATATCATTCCTATAAACTGGATGCATTTGGAAGGTAATAGAATTAGAGAAAAAATGACAAACTGTTCTCAAATTTTAGAAGTATGATGACAGAAATGATAGAACAGATGGAAATGCTTGAAATATTATTACTGCAACTATTATTTAACATTACGTAACATCTGGCAGTAATACGTACTATTAGTATGTGCTATGTATAGTGCTCCATCACTGCTCTCCTTTCTATTTCTCTCTCATAAATGTTTTGATTAATATTTTGTGATTGTGCTCTGCACACCTGTTGCACTTAACTTGTGATTTTTCCCTTACACCTCATGAAATATGACCTGACTGTGTATTGCAAAGCATTGTGAGAGTTAATTCCCTTTTGAATTGAATTGGAGTTGTAATGAAATGTTGTGTTTAAATGTGCCAGAGGCCCGTGGTAGAGAAAAAGACTGTTGTAGAGAGCTCTGGGGCGTTTTTTTTACCAGACACTCAGTCCTCTAGCACCACTTCCTGCACATCTTCAGAAAGCTCCCACACCCAAAAGGCAAAGGTGTTGGACAACCACCTTCCCAGTCTGAAGAGGAGGAGGCTCGGTGAGTATCAGTATAAAGATAGGGTTGTCATGAAAAATTAGTTTTTCCTTCATTTGGCTTCTCTGATCTTTGTGGTCAGATGAATGCACTAGATCTAGTGGGATGGCCAGGATTTGTATAGAGTATGAGTGTGAGATGAAGGACAGCCAGAGGAAACCAGCCAACCTGTTGGATGCTCTTGAGCGGAGTGACCATCACAGTGAAGAGGACAGTGATGCTGTTTTGGGAGATGAGAAGGTATAGTGTTGTCGCTTGTCCTGCAAGTTAAAAGCAGGTCTCTTTTAGTCCTGATAAGTCAGCTTTAAGTTCAGTTGTTTGAAAAGTGCTGACACGATATATATGTGATTACTGATACCACAATTTAGAAGTGGTAGAAGTCTCCATCTGTCGTAGTCAAGCCGAAAACAACTTGTGTACTTTTTATTAACCCATGAAATGAAGAATTGAGTGAACTGATCATAGTTTAAGTGGTCACATAGACACTAGCCCAGGGGTGAGCTGACTAACTCAAGTTTTGCACTATTCTTATTTGTTCAATTGGGTATGTTTGTTTTGTAGGCAAACCATTTGTCCACATTGTCTACTGACCATGAAAAGAAGAGGGATGACAGATTGCGGGGAGGAAAACGAAAAATCAAATTGGTTCAAGAACAGGTACATATCGTGCACTAGGATTTGGTAGTTAGACGTTTGTTCAACCACTGTACTGCTGTGCACTTTGAGCATAGCCATGTGTATTGAGTATAACTATCTGACAAGTATAAATCACACAGTCTCCAGATGATGATGTCATTGTGTTCCACTGGCAATCTAGCAATCTGACAGTGTTTTTTCTCAAGACACGCCAATTGTGAGATGAGATAAACAAGTGACCATTGGTGTGGCGCTATTACAAAAAATGTCAGCAGTGTATTTTTCTCCTTGATAGAAATCTTGTGGGTCAGACGGTGTGCCTAGGGAAGGTACGACCCACAGGGTTAAAATGTTTCTTGCAGAGCTGAAGAAATCCTTAAGCCAGGTCAACTTTGAACACGTTGTGCAATCTCTGCAAACCTACAAGAAGACTGACAACCTGGATGTTCTGCTGAATGAGATGACTGCCTTAAGTGTGGACATTAACACTCCTAGTCTACTCTGTGGTAAGTCTTTATGTTGTTAAAAAGGACAGTAAAGCGTCCTATAAAACCCAAATGTATATCTTCCTAATTTATATCTCGACAGAAATTCACATTTTGGTGAATTTAGTGCAAGAGTTGATGTGTTTGTGGTTAATGGTGACAATTCCTTAATACATTTTCCTTATCAGCGCAGGCTGTCAGGTGTCGATGATTGGTTCATTTTAGTGAAGTCAAACTTCAGTTTGTTGCAAGTTTTAATGCAGTTTCTGTGTCACAGGTCTCTACCAGTTTGTTCGGCCACATCACAAGAAAAGGTTTGACGAAATGTGTGTGGAGCTGACCGGCCAAGGCTGTGGATACAATCCAAGGCATTCATTGTCAAAGGATGAGAAGAAAGCACTGATGCTACAAAATGGTATGGCTCACTCATCCTGACCCAACACTACACTCCTCTCTATGTGGTTAGAAGTGTGTATGTTTATACAGTTTGTAAGAGTGGCCAATTCAAATGTACAAAAATATGACTAAAATATAATATAAAAGATAATAATCTATTGTATTTAGGGTCATACATTTAAAAAAAATCATGAATTACTTTTTGTTTTCAAACCTTATAATAAGATGTTTTTTATTTTTATTAGGGCCCAAGCTCGAACAGCGAAGGCCCTATTGTTTCTGAAGGAGTTATTAGGGCCCGAGCTGGAACAGCAAAGGCCCGATTGTTTCTGAAGGAGTTATTCTTATTAATATGATTATTATTATGATTATTATTGTTTACCAAACTTGCTCGAAAAGTCATGAAATTCACTGGGGACGTCAGGTGTGGCATGAAATGACGCAAAATGCCTCTGTAGCGCCCCCTAGACACTGCAAAAACGCCTACGCATTGGGTTTTTTTTGGCTTAGCCTGACAAAATTTGCTACACGTCTTCGTCATGCCCAGACACACAAAAAAGCCTCTTGACACCGTGATGCCAGGTCCACAGGAAGTCAGCCATTTTGAGTGGAAGGTGCATTTTGGCGCCATTTCTGCCCATTTCCACACCGCACATATGATTTATCTCCTCCTACAGATTTCATGCTAACGGCATGAAACTTGGCCAGGTTACTCTTCAGACATGGGGGATTAAAAGTTGGCGAAAGATTTTCCAACTTCTGAGCGGTGTGGCCATGGCACCGTCTCGCAACTCGCCAGTGTTCGCCACAAAACACAAAGTCACTTATAACTTGTGCAAACATCGTCCGATCCTGACCAAACCTCATAGGGTGGACGCTGGACCTGGCCTGAACACGTAGATATGCTCATAGTGACACTCCCCCATAGCGCCACCTGCTGGTGGTTAGAAACGGAAGTTTGTTTCCACACCTCGCATATAATTGAACACCTCCTACAAATTTAATGGTAACAGCCTCACTCTTGGCCAGGTTACTCTTCAGCCATGTGGCAATAAAACTTGGTGAAATCTTTTCCAACTTCTGAAGGGTGTGGCCATGGCGACGCCTCAATCTTGGCGTTCGCCACAAAACACAAAGTCACCTATAACTTCTGCAAACATTGTCCGATCCTGACCAGACGTCATAGGGTGGACACTTTACCCGGCCTGAACACGTACATATTGTCATAGTGGTACTCCACCATAGCGTCACCTGGTGGTGGTTGGAAACAGCACTTTGTTTCCACACCTCGCCCGATCCTGACCAAACTTCATAGGGTGGACGCATATGCTCATCGTGACATTCCCTCATAGCACCACCTGCTGGTGATTGGAAATAGCACTTTGTTTCCACACCTCCCATATGATCGAACTCCTCCTACACATTTAATGGTTACGGCATCAAACTTTGTCAACTTACTCTTCAGCCATGGGGGAATAGAAGTTGATGAAATCTTTTAAACTTCTAAATGGTGTGTCCGTGGTGACCCCTCAAATTTCAAGCACTCTCTGTGACTTTGGCAATGACAAATCTCCATAAGTTTGGCTGTGTGTTTGTCTTTTTTACTGGAAGAAAGGTTAATGGTGGTGGTTGGAAAGGTCACTTTTAACATGTCAAGTTCCAGCGCATATCCCCACATGCGCACGTGCTCGGGCCCGGTCATCGCTGCTTGCAGCTTTAATTTTTTGTTCTTTCTTACATTATGCATGTTTTATTTATAGTCATCCTTAATAATTAAAATCAGGAGAACTTTTTTCTTTTTTATTGAACATGGCAATGGATTGCAAGTGAACAGACATTGCTGTAGAAAAGTAAGACAGCATCCAAAACTTCAATGTTTTACTTTACTCTTCATGCCACAGACAGACAGACTTCTGTGGGTGTAACCTCCTCTGGAGCTGTTGCCTGCAGTCTGCTTAATACAGAGGAGCTCAACAAAGGGGGACACCACTTGAACCAGCAGGGATTAACAGAACTGCAGACTGGTAGGACCTTACCTAACATGCTTTTACCTTTTGATGTGGTGTACAGTGTATGTATGATTCTTTTTTCTTTGCAAGCTCTGCAATAGTGTGCAACAAAAGTATGATGACAGTTAATTGTATATTGATTAAGCAGTTTAAAATGAGAAGCACAGGAACTGATTTCTAAAGTTCGTGGCTTCTGTCTTTGGGATCTGCTGTGCTTTTTTGGTGTAGTAGCCAGTACCCTTCAACAAAAACTAATGAAATTGTAGAACTAAACGGGACATGTGTGTATACCATGTGATTTCATTAAATCTATACTGTTTACTGTGATATAAACAAATCAATATGTCATGTTTTTCATTCGGCATCAAACCCAAACTACTGAGATTAGCCACATGATAGGACCAAGATAAAATGTGTGTAAAAATTCTGTACAACAAAATTAGACCAATAGCACAATAACACTAATAATCTGTAAAGGGTTGGACAGCATCTGTCCAAAACCCTCAATACGATTGAAGATACACTATGAAACATTTAACAGGGATAAACACAGAAACCCAAAGGAGGGTCTTTCCCAGGATGAACAAAAGTCCAGGAGATGCCACACGCACAGAACACATCGACAAAGATATCAGTATTCGAGGTTATTCGTGTTATTCGAGGACATAACAATTATGTATTTACAGTATTTACTTTTGTGACATTTTTCAATTTTATTTCATTTTCATGTAGAAAATCAAGGCCAGTAAAGTTACCATATTTGGTTCCTTTCCATAAGTGGTAAAAAAAAAAACTATACTATATATATGTGTGTGTGTGTGTGTGTGTGTGTGCATATATACAAAAATGCAAAAACATGTATGGTGAAAGGAGCATATATTTTAAAACATTACAACATACACATTATAACATTACGGCATTAGAAGAGGGACAGATCAAACTGTGACATGTTCTGTGATGTACAGTGATCTTGCCCGATAGAGGGTTAAACCCCTACATGTGCTTGTAGCTTCTGCATCTGTCAAAGTCTGCTGGAAGCAATGCAACATCGTTGCCTAACTGTGAAAAAGCTGCTTGTTAGACTGGACAAATATGTGTTTGTGGGCTAAAATGAAGACTACAATTGAACCACCCCAGTCCACACCAAACCTTCATAATGTCAACTCAAGCTTTTTACTATGTAAATATTGTCAGGATTCTGTTCTTCATCACTGAATTCTATTGTCAGCATGTTTCATTGTGGAATTTCAGTGACATGAGAAGGAATGTAGCAGTCCCAGTTGCTGGTTAATAACCTCTGACTTAATTGTTTTGATGGTCGGCATTGCTGGCACATAAATGTGTGGAATGAATGCGTTGTCGAGTAAGTACTCTCTTCCTGTGTTTCTCAGGTTGTGTTTCAAAGAATGAGGCCCATGCAGTTTTTCTGGCTGATGTGAAAAAAACTCTTGGTGCAGAAAAATCACTCCAGTTTATTGAGACCATTCAAAACTACAAGCGGACAGACAACTTTGAAGAGCTGGTGACTACAGTGGTGATCTTATTCAGAGAGAAGGACAAGGATTTAAGCCTTCTAGTCAGTAAGTTCTTACATATCACTATATACTGTATATATGATAATATCTTAAATGTTTGATGGAGTTATTCTCATTAAATTGCATATGTCCTCTCAAGGATTTGGCATGTTCATTCGTCCCCACCATAAGAAGCAGTACAAAGAAATGCTGGATTCTTTGTTAAGTCAGACAGTGTGAGTCGCTGATGTTGCTGCGGTGAGTGATGTCCAACATAGAAAATGTGGGTGGATATGGGGGCCAAAGCGTGTACAGTGAACCCTCACTATAACGCGGTTCACCTTTTGCGGCTTCGCTGTTTCACGGATTTTTTAGTGCAGTTTGTTATGCTTTTTTTTTTACAGTACTGTATATGCATGCGCATTGTGCTCTGTGTGGAAAAGGCTGTGCTCGGGACGGAGACGCAGGCCCTTTAAAGGGCGAAGCTTAGACCCAACCGTCTCGCCCACAAGCAGAGGAGTCAGGAAGGAGAGAAATAGGAGAAAGTTTGTTTGTAGTGTTTAAAGTCATTAAATCGGCATACTACAGCCACTGAGTCTTTTTTTGAGTTCTAACCGGACTCACCACAGTGATTCACCTTTCCACCAGCATCAATTACCCATTCGCTAACTTTTACTCTGTCTCCTGATTGGCTAAGGGACTGTAGGCCAATGTCAATCAATCTCCTCCGTGTCTCGTCTCTGTCCAGTACAGAATGCGTTCGGCTTGGCAAATTTACATGTTTGCGTATTGTCTCCACGACAAAACCCACAATGTCGACGAAACATTCTGCACCGACAAAGACACCTGCACCACGGCCTTCAGTAGAAAAAGACGCTACAGCGGAGCGGATTCAGCGCGAAGAGGCACAGTCAGAGGAACTGTGAAATACGCGTCAGTCACAATGTGTCCAACCACGTAGGCTCATTATTAAAATGATTATTTGACAGTATTTCTAAAAAACTATCATAGTTATTTGTTAGAAAACGCTTCTATTTTTATTTCTTAAACAAATGCTTGGGCCTGAAAACAGGTCTTGATCTTTGGTTTCGTTCTATAGTACTGTATAATAATTGTAAAAAATAAAGCTGACTATTTTGCGGATTTCGCCTATCACGGGTTCTTTTTGGAACGTAACCCCCGTGATAAACAAGGGTTCACTGTATAGCAAAAACTCGTGGTATAGTAGGGACGATTATGATCTGTAAAAAGGTCAAAATATGAACATCAATTAGCAACCACTTCCCAATTGTTTCCAGTCTTAGACTCACTAAACACATACACCCTTTAAGCACAAAATCATACACAGATACTACTGTCTTAATTTTAAAAAGTTACAAAAAAGTATTATAACTCTAATTAATTTCACTGTTGAATTTTGACATCACTGTCAAATTTTGACATACAACAAAATATGCTGTATGTCAAAATTTGACACTTTCATTACTCTAGAGACCATGACATTTAGCAATTAGTGACTGCTAATTACATTATTATCAATAAATGAAAACAACAACAATGTGAATTACTTGAAGTCTTAAAACTGCCTTTTTTTTTCAGCTGGTAACCTCTCTTACACCGAAAGCAACATCTGTAATTGGGCTGTCAAGGGCTGTGCAAGATTTGCGGTGTAATTACAAGAAAAAGCAGACTGCCTATTATGCTTAAAAGTAAACATAATATACAATGTAGATAAACATGAGATATTGCAAAACATTTTTGACTGTACTAAATTAAAGTGATGTCTAATCATGGCTCAGTTTTTTTTTTCTGTAACTCCCAACAATTCTGCATCCTCCATTATGCTGCTTGTTGATGTGTAGTTGTCGGGTCATACACAATCTTCCATACCATAAACTTTAGCGGTTTACAGTGGGGAAAAAACAAAACCATTAACATTAATTCATGAATTCATTAACTTTCATTGAAGGTACTGTATATAGAGCGCATGTGGAAAGTAATGTAATATGTGTTTTTCTTTGTTTTGGAGCAAACTCTTAACATGGCTTTTTAAAAATTTTCCTTTTAATTTAATTAATTAGTAATAATTTACTTTGATGGATGCTAGGCGAGTAAAAATAACATTTTATGTTTATTAATTATATTAGTTTAGTAGTTAAGGTTAGTGGTAATTAAATCAGCAAAACCAACACATTTCTTTTCTAGTGAATACGCTTCCGCAGTGATACACCTCTGTTTGTTTTTTGTTTGTTTGTTTATATTGTCGGTAGTATCCACCTGATTCACTGACTTACAGGTCACGGGTTGCCGGGCGGGTATCGCGATAGTTCCTACAGGACAGGATTTCCAACATGGCTGGTAGCAAGTTGATACTAGAAGGAAGAGTAAGTGTAAAATGCTTTATTTTAGGGTTTAGCGTTGTTTTAATCCCGTTGATAAGAACCTGGTTTGGTCGTGTAGACTGGGTCTTTGATTATCTCACGGAAACCCCAGGAAAAGTAGCGATTTGTATCCACGTAGCAGTGACCAATGGCCTCCTGCTAATCACATACAGAGGATATTTGTACAAGGTAAGCACTGATGGTCACCCTCTGATTTACTGTATGCATGAAGCACACGTTTTAGTGCTTACTACCAGTGAAGAATTCTGTCTACCACGAGTTTATTTTTCAAATTATCATTAACCTGACCATTTATATTCCAACGTTACACCGCTAATGTTGGCTAGTGTAACTCGGTTATACTCCTAGCTTACAAAAGCTACGTGCACCATTGAGTTAATCTTGTTTGGAACAGGAGATAATGCGCTCAGGATAGAAATGTAAGAAGGGGACGTTGTGGTGCTTTAGTCGACTAGCTTTAAATACGTATACACACACACATATATATATATATGCAAACGTTTTTTTTAATTTAACTAGGCTCCTGGTCCCAATTCGGAACAATCTACCAAACGTTCTCATAAAAATAATGTTGACCAACGTGTGAACTCAAGAGTTTGTAGATTTAGGTTTATGTTAGAGGATGGTGGTATAAGTAAAAGTCTCATTGACTGCCATATATCAAATAATCTTTATAATGTAAATGCAAAATATCCTAACAAGTGTTTGAAATTAGTTTTGTGGGCTAAAATCTACTGTTTATTTGGATTAGTAGAGGTGTGGGTAAACCTGGGTTTTAACCTTTGACTCGTCTGCTCTACCAGGTAGCTGTAAGAGCTTGTTTTCTGGGACTGACTTTTGGCTGTGGTCTAATTATCAGCTTCTCTGGAACTACCTGGATACATTTTGGCTGGTATGTATATATGTTTAACTATTGTTAGTCATGTAGTCACATCATTGCTTATTTCACTGATTCATTCTGACCACTGACATGAGAAGTGAATCACATTGATTGTCACGTAACAGTGGGACCTGGCAGTAGGTGTAATCTTAAGGCAGCAAGTGAACATTTTGTCCTTGATGTTGATGTGTTGGAAGTATATAAAACTGGCAAGCTTAATGATTTGATTACCTTTGACGAGAGCCAAATGGCTAGGCAACAAGATCAGAGCATTTCTCATACTCCAGCTTGTTTGTGATGGTGCCAATCAAGTTGGACTGGGTCATGTGTATTCAGTGTAGTAACTGGCTCTCTGCAGGTACATGTGCTCCCTGTCATTCTTCCATTACTCTGAGTACCTGGTCACCGCCATCATCAACCCTCGCAGCCTGTCACTGGACTCCTTTCTTCTCAACCACAGTATGGAGTACACCCTGGCTGCCATCTCGTCATGGTTGGAGTTCACTTTGGAGAAGCTGGCAGTCCCTGGTTGGTCTCTCTTTAGTCTCATTGTGTCTGCATTCAATTTGCATGTCTTTTTTGTCTATTGCACACAAAAAGTTGCATGGTGAGCCTCTGAGGTTCCTGAATATGTCCTAAGACATGTAGACAATCCTTCCCTCAGAGCAGAGTGGTTTGTCCAATTTGTCAAACACGTTTGGATGAAGCATTTGAAATAAAATTTACATGTTATTCCGTTGAGTCAATAACAGAACAATTCTCAACATCTCTCAAAGCATTTTAAAAGCCTTAACACCCCCTTCCCCACCCAACATTTGTCACTTGTCTGGCCTCATTGAGTCACAATGATTTGCTGAGTAGAAACTGAAGTGACTTATGATGTATGCAAATAATCAGCTTTTTGGGACTTTGAAATCAGAACTATAAAGACAACTACCTATTAGGCTTTATAGGTAGGCTGGTGAGGTACTTGTTCTGCTGGTGGCTGAATGTGATTAGTTGTATCCAATCGAAGTCTTCTAACACTATGTCCACCAGCTTTAAATAGGCCTCCCTCCCTTCTCTCTCTCCTCTCACTCTCTCTGTCTCTTTCTCGCTCTCAGAGTTAAAGCAGGTAAGCTGGCTGAGCTTTGTGGGTCTCCTCATGGCACTGTGTGGTGACGGCCTGCGTAAGGCAGCCATGTTGACTGCCGGGTCCAACTTCAACCATATTGTGCAGAATGAGAAGGCCCACAGCCATGTGCTGGTCACTGGCGGGGTCTACTCTTACTTCAGACATCCATCCTATGTGGGCTGGTTCTACTGGAGCATAGGAACACAGGTGAGTTACAGCCTCTCTTTTATTTGCTCCAGCTCCCCCAACCAGTGGCTAAGCATAAGTGGTAGAGAATTAATGAGTAGTTTAAAGAGGCTATTAGGATTATTATTACAGTAGTAATAAAGATCAGCAGTCTTCCAGTATGATATTAATAATTTGCTGTTCTGTGCCTGTGAAGAAATTAAGTCTTACCCTGCTAAATGTTGCAGGTCATGCTTTGTAACCCTGTGTGCACACTGGCCTACACAATAGCCAGCTGGCGGTTCTTCCGGGACCGAATCGAGGAGGAGGAGCTCTCTCTCATCCATTTCTTTGCTGAGGACTATGTGGAGTACAAGAAACAGGTTCCTACTGGGTTACCTTTCATCACAGGCATCCGTGTCAACTAATTCCAGGAACTGGATGTGACAGACTTACAGCAGTAAAGCAAGTCAGACCTGGTGGTTGTGCTGTGTCTGCCTTGACTGCCACCCTCCAAAAGGGAAACTCAGCAGTTGGCTAAGAGCCTCACAAAGACTGTGACCATCAGGAAGGCGGTAGGCAGCTGGGCTGCTGTTTTTCTACCAACCTCACAAAAACAGTTTAAGACCAGAGAACCTCACCTGCACCACCTTTTCCAATAACCACTTTGTCTGTTTAAATTATGTTTGTTTGCATGCTTTAACATGCCAATTTTTTTTTTGTTTATGACTTGGAAGAGTGGAAGAATGATGCGTGCACTGGGCTGTTTAGTATCATACATTAACAGACCACGCAATGATTTTTGTCTTAATTTAAATGATATTTTAGTTTTACAGTTCAAAAGTGAGTTTCTTTAAAAATATCAATATTATCAACAAGTTGTTAATACAAACCTTAGTCTGGTTAGAGCTCATTATTCCTTTTTCCATCTAAAATAATACAAATTCTAAATGGAATACTCCTCAGTTAGGATCTGCCAGGGATAAGTCTCAAATACTAGTCACTGCCTCGTATCTTGAGTCTTAGGCCTTGACTTTGCTGCGGTTATATTATATTGCTGCAGGTATAAGCAAGATATGTTTGAAGTCTTAAGGGTTTTGTGGGTCATTCTTCATTTTCAAAAACACATAGTAGGTTTTTCATAGGTCTCTTGCTAATTGTATGGAGGCCCACACCGCTACCCTGTTGTCCTGAAAGTCCAAAACCTTATCTTCACTATTTATAAATGATTATTTTCAGTCATCAGTAGTACATACTGCTGTATACCAAAGTATACTTGTTAGTTTCACATAGCACAGTGTTTGATCATTTTTAACTTTGCATCTTCTATCTTGCAAATTCCAAATTTGGTATATTGCATCAAGCCGTTTGATTGGTCGATAAGTCCGTTTTTTTTAAATCTGGCAACGTCATATTTCAACATAGTCCTTTGAATATTTACACTCCACTGGTCTTGAATCTCTTTTTTTAGTCATTGTCTTGAACCTGCAAAAAGTGGTCCATGGCTGTGATGGGGTCTTCTAGGCTCTCTCTGCTACATTTTAGCACAGGAGTCCGCTTCTTTCCCACCTTATAAAAAGGGGCACCCATCCCTCATGTTGCCATCATGAACTTTTCTGTGTCACAAGCCCTTAAGATTGAGGGAGCAGATAACCGAATGGAGGTTGATGTTTTTGTAATTAGTGGTGATATACAAATTTAGAATACATTTAAACAGAACTACCATACAGCATTAATCTAACTTTCTGTATAATCATTTGAAGAGATGAAATACATTTCTCAGAGTTCTATAACTCTTTCAACCATTAACCACAAATGAATCGATAATGCAGTTTGGCATTATGGCTGTCACTACCTGTGCTAACGTACAGTCTGTGGATCAGTGCTACTCTCAACATTCAGGATTCAGACTTAAAACAAAATGATAAGAAGTGTTCAACCAACCTTACATTACATTATTCATAATTTTTGTCCAGTGACACACTCTCCTAATTGGTTTATGAAATGCAGTCAGTGGCTGATGTGAGTGTGTAAGTTTGGGCTGTGGGTGCAGATTGACTTTTAAGTGATACACTTGTAGCTTATCTATGGACAGTTCTGTATAGGGTGAAATAATTTATTGTATGAGGTGTTAAGGTGAGGTGAGGTGTCAGAATAATAAGTTGACTGATGCAGCATGACACGAGAACTGACTTTTGAAATATGTTGCACTTTAAATGTGTTGATAACTATTTATCATAGATCTGTATTAAATAGTTTGTTAGTCTGAAAACTGTTGAGTGATTACTGCAAATTTATTTACAAAGCAGATTTTCTAAACAGTAATTGTGAATTAAAATGGAGGCAATTTATGCTCTGACATTATTACTTTCATTATGCATACGATGTTGAGAGCTGAACAAAATGGTTAACAAAGACCTTTTGTCACATCGTCGCCCCATCGTCAAAAACACTGAGACTGAGAACAATATGAAAAATTAGTACATTACATCTCAGTACATATATGAGACATTTTCTAAAAATAAAACTGGGTACAAAGTGCTACTCAGCACAATACTGAGGGGAAAAAAAGTATTTATTGGTTGATCAACCAAATCTGGGATTCGTGGAGATGACTTTGCACCCTGAGTTGAAGACTTAGCTGATGGAAAAGACAAGCTGCGCAACCTAGCTTCACCTTGGGGGACCTTCTCCAATGCAATAGTCTTACTATCTTCAAAAGAGTGGCTGTGGGCTGCGACAGCCTAGCTGTTTGAGCACTATGAAGGACATGCTCAGTAAACTGGCCCTTAAGGAAAACTGCATTGTGCATCCCAGAAGGTGCACACTGCTTAACCCGTTCCATTAAAGCTAATAGTCTCACTGTCCAGGTGGCACCTAGTGGACTTTTGCCAGTGGCTGAGAAGAAACTGGTTCAACTTCAGACATGTTTTACGTTTTATTAGACAATGCAAAATCCTAAACAATAACCAATTTCCAAGTTCTTTAATAAAAATGCAAGTAAATATCTTACTGTCCAAATGTTACACTTGTTTCTTCGCTCGCTCATATTCTGTCTAAATTTGACTATTGGTAGATCCATCCATCCATTATCCATATACCCTTTAATAAAAGCTGACTTGGACATGGACATGTCGGCAGACTGTCCTAAAGTCAACATACTGGGACTAACAACCATTTACACCTATAATCAATTAATAGTTTCTAATTTAGGAAGGTGGGATTCATTATAATTTTGACCCACTGTGACTTACATTGTTAATGTTAGCTAACGTAGTGTGGCTATGCCCTGTCGGATTTAGGATGCACCTTATTACAGTCTCTTGTTTCAGTTGTGTTTCTTTCACATAACAGCAGTAGATCCAGATCTTCACCAGTCCAAGCCCCTCTCGGCACCACTGTTAGGCCCTTAACCTTCAATTACTCGCCGGGAGCCTTGCATGGCTGGCCACTACTCCACGTGTGTGTGATGGGTTAAAAACAGAGACCGGATTTCGTTGTATAGTGTATACTGTGACAATGACAATAAAGCTTTCGTCTTCCCTGCGCATTCTTAAGAAAAGACAACCTTTATTGTAAGCCTAATACAGGTAGTGCTACAGTCTACAAAGAGTACTACTGCACTGAAGTTTACTACTCACTGGAGAATGAGATGCATGCCTGTGATCGTCTTCAGTCATTGAAGAATTGTACAGCACACGACAACTAGTGTAAAATAGTTGGTATTTATTTTTTAACAGCATCAAAATAACAGTGTAAATAAATGTTAGCTTGTTGCCTGATTGGTGTAAATTACAACCTCAAAAATTACGTAGCTCTGTTGAGTCGAACAACAAGTGTTTAAGCTTAAAGGCTCCTCTGTATTTTAAACAGTGTCAAGCTTGTCTTTACTATATTTGTCTACATGTTTTCCCATTTTCGTTTATAGACCAGCATCGCTACATCACTACAGTCTAACAATAGAGATTTCCCCTCCCTGGACTCAGTGACCTCTAAATAATGGATGCAACATAATTTTGAACAATGTTCTGCAAAGCCTGTTTGTCTGCTCACCTTTACAGGAACATTCAAAACAAAGTGGGTGATTTAACAGAGTTTAAAATGAGCCAAATAGTTGCTGCACAACTTTCTTTTTCATCTGTCACTAAAACTGCACAGCCGTTTAATGTGACAAAAGGAGGAGTCTCTAGAATCATGGCTGTCTACATTAAACAGTTTAATGTAGACAGTTGGCTAAGTTAAAGCTCACTGAAAAGGGTGGACAAACACTTCTTAAAACGGTTGATGAACATCCTGAGTAAATACATACACACATACATACATACATAACACATATCTCACACTGTCTTTGTAAAACGAGCCTCACAAAAGTGGTATGCTCAGAGGAACAGTCAGTTGACAACCGGAGACTAAGATGGACACACAAAATGCAAATAAACTTGGACTTGACAATCACTGTGACCCACAAAAACCTAGTGGACAGCACAAGATCCAAGATGCAGACTATGCCATAGAGTATTGTATAAAAATGGCTTTGGGACACAAAGCTATACCTGAAACCAAAATGTCAATGAGCACAACACAGAAAAATTTGAAAGAGAAAACAACCTGAAATCAATGAAGAAATTTGCAGCACAATAAAGCCTGAAAAAGTGAGCAAGGAGCATTATCCCAGACCAGTGACTAAATTCAGACCTCAATAAAGTATGATGAAATAGTGCACAAAAGTGACCAGTGGAAAAAGAATAGCACAGTCCCTCATCCAGCAATGTCACTGACTAACGTGCCCTGTTAATGGCGTAACAAATGACGTTCCGTCATTCACACATTTCAGTCCAATGGTCTTATAGCCTCCAGAAATACTATAAATTATGGTTGAATGTCTATGTCTAACAGTCTCCCCGCATAAACTATCCATTACCCGTACACGATAGTTTGACACAATATAATAAATTTAATCATGTAATGTTGTCTGGGTATAAATTACTGGCAAATAGCAAGCTATATTTGAATGCCGTCTTGCTATTAAAGATTTAGGTTTAGCGAGTTTTTTTTTTCACATCGACTGCACACGCGCGACATAGTGACGCAGCAGTAATCCCGGAAGTACAACGGCACTAAACAAAGCTTTGAAGACTGTTGTCAGTTTTGTCAAGATGGTGTACGTGTCTAACGGTAAGTGGCTTCCTTCAAGTTTTACCCTCTTATCAAGATTTCTATCTATCTTTAGTTTAGATGTACTTGCCCATAATATTTTGAATCACACCGCTCCAACACGAACGTTTTATTTAACAAGGTAGCTCATTAACTAGCCTAGCCATAGTAACTCTACGCAGCGTAAAGAACTACGAATACTCCATAACAGGGTTCTGTATTGTTTACTTAGTATATACTTACAGTATAAATTGCAGCACTTTATACTGTATACATTAGTCTGTTAAACTGTGCTTTTCTGTATTACTGAGAATACTGGTTCATGGTCCGATCTCTGCTATCTGACCCGCCTCTCCCTCTCTCAGGTCAGGTCCTGGACAGCAGGTCCCAGTCACCGTGGCGACTGTCTTTGCTGGTCGATCTCTTCTGGGGAGCAGTGGAGTTTATTAGTCTGTTGTAAGTCACGAATCAAAACGCAACCTTATGAACTACGGTGTATAGGTGACATTGTAAACAATGCAATCTACACTTGAGTCAAGTATTAGTGGGTATAGTTGATCTTGCTATTGGGTTCAGCAAGTATTTGCATCTTTTTGTCAAGTTTATTTTCTTTTTTTGATATGCACAAATAGGGACTTTAACTGAATGAGTGTTGGTATACTGATAATAGCCATGATCATTTTTAACAACTATTTTGCATGCATCATTTCATGACACTATAAACTGCGACAAATGGTTTTGTCCAACTTGATAAAGTGCATTAGCATACCTGCCAGCAAGGTAGAATCTGAGGCTTAAATGGATATTTAATTGTCATGCATTTTGTCATGGAACACAGAATTGAGGCTCAGTACAGAACAGTGCTGCATTTATGTCACTAATGCTGACTTGACTGTCCACCACCAGCTTCAGGACATTACTTCACCCAGATCTGACAAAGGATGGAAAATCGGGTTCACTGCACTTCACTGATGGCAGAGGGTAGGTTGCTGGTTTACAGTCATTTCTTTACCTATGCGCACCATACTGGGAACATACTGCACGTCCTTCTCTACTGATCAATGAATCTGAGTGATATCGGTGTGCTGACAATATTCTTTGGAGTTTCCGCATTTACCAGGAGGTAAAAAGTTGTTGCTAAAAAGTGAAAGACATAATAGACCCTTGTTCAAACCTGTCCAGAGTCTAGTAAATGTGTTTCCCTTAGAGTTTGGACCCTTGCACCCAATACCGTTGGGTGCAGTTTACTCAGAAATACACAAAATTACTTAAATTAGTTCAATATGTTTACCATCTCCTTTACTCCTGATTCAGAGATGTGATATACAGAATGACAGTAATGTGTTCTTACATTTTTTACACATTTCAAGGCTTCATTTTATAGCACTGTTCCCCCTCTTATCTGTTTCTTGCTTTTGCAGTCCTCCGGGTCCCCCTGGAGGTAGAAGGCGGATGGGAAGAATAAACCATGGTGCAGGTCCTGGTGCCCCACCAATGGGTGGAGGAGGATGAGGAAGGTGAGGAATCTTTCTTTTTTATTTTGATTTTAAAAAAATACTTAGTTGTATATGAAGTCGTAAAGTATGTTAAAGTTTTCAGTTCAGACAGACAGCTCTAAGTAAAATTTAATTGGATATTATTTTTTCTTAATTGTATAACACCCACTTCTCTTTAGGTAAATGCCTACACATCCAGTGTAGGCGTGCAGTTCAGCTTGTCCTCTGCTGAAGCTCCTCCTCGCTGGCTGCTACTGCCATGGCTGCAGTTTCATGATGCCCTTCTGGGAATTCCTACACGTAGGGGCCAGAATGGCTGATACAATAGCAAGCCACTCTCCTCCCTCTTTACCTGTTCTTGCCCTTTCACAGTAGCCTCAGAGATGTGCATCATTGAAATCTCAGTTATAATAATCCTATTTGAGAATTGCTGAATTAGTGTGTGTTTTATAACTTTCTGCTTTAATTAAATGTGCACCATATCACTGAGTTTTTGTTCCATTATTGGTGATGAGCTAGCTTGTATTTACAGTCCTGGCAATAGTGGAACAAAATTAGATCCAAGTCCAAGTATAACAGGTTAATTTTCACTTCATAAACTTGAGAGAATCAGTACTATTTATTGCATTTTTTCCTATTAAAGTTTGTCCAAACAATACACAACCATCACAATTTCAGTTTTTTGATCCAAGAAGCAGCTAACTAGAAATATAGATTGTTCATGCTATATTTAACAAAGCGATAGTGTCAACACACAATTATGCAGAGAGATGTAACACTGATTTTAACTTAAGCTCCTGACAAAACAATTCTGGTATAAATTTGGTCATGTGATCAAGTGGTTCATCATTATAAGCGAAATCTTTCTGGCTGTGTAATTTTGGAGCAAATAATCCTGGACCTGTCTCTTCCTACACAAGAAGGACTATGTGTGTCCTTGTGTCTTTAAAAAGCTAGGAAGTCCTTCAAACATCTGTTTGGTTTCACCAGACAAAGGCAGCTCTCTCACGGAGCATTCGGACACCAAAGCGCTGCCAATCTCTCTGATGGATCCACATCTCCTGGGTCGTGTCCAGGCACGCCAGCACTGCTCCCCCCTTCCATGATATTAGGCAGGGGTCCATGTCCTACAATATATAAACATCAATATACAGTTCATTTGAGGAGCTGTGTGAAGCATCTACCCATCTCTTCAGAATGTAAATTAAGTAGTTGTGTGTAATTCACACCATGCTACTGTGTTGCAATTACAGATCTTTTTAAAGATTATGTACAGCAAACTCCAGGTTACCTTTGGCCTGGTGATAACTTCCACATTATCAACCAGACGTCTGAAGGAGGGTGGCATCTTGTTTATAATACGGTGAAGCAGAAACTCTTGAGCACCAAGAAACATGAGTCCTCCTCCCACTACCAGAATGGAGCTGTACATCTTTCGTTTGGTTTCATCTGATGCTGTAAAAAACATTTATGAGTTCTATTTATGAGTACTCCTTTGAGTAAGAGCATTTTTCCACAGTTAAAGTTACAACTTGGCCCTTTCTTCCCTTTACCCTCCATTCTTCCTTACCACAGCAGTCAATGCTATGCAGGATGGCTTTATCCAGGCCCAGTGCTTTGCTCTCAAACTGGCTCATAATTGCAGTCTTCCTGGAGAGATGAGCAGCCAAAGGGTCATCCACTTCTGCCCCCATTAGGCACTCCCCCTGGGCAGGACCAAGATCTATCTCTCCCTGCATCCCTCCTCCACTGCCTCCAATCCAACAGCCCCTGGGCAGTTCAGACAGCTCTCCAATCCCTCCTTGACTGCTCATCTCAGCATCCAAAGCTCCACCTGGTCTGGAGATAGCCTTCCGGTCTGCAGCAGACTTTGAGGACTATAAGAAGGAAAGAAGGAAACGAAGCTGAATCTGCAGAAATCAGACTGAATACAAAGTGTGAAATATGGGTGCTTTTCCACTAGTGTCACCTCAGCACGGTCTGGTTGGTTTTCCATTACACTGGAGCAGTGTCGCTATGCGAGTTGAAAGATTAGCGAGGAAGCAGGGGAAGGGGGCGGGATACGAGTGCTGTGTACGCGGAAACTGCATGTTACACATCAACACCAACAACAAACTCCATTTAATAGAGTGAAATAAATGGTGATTAGAGTAAAATAAATAATATTGGGCAGATATACACAGCCACTGGTAGATATTTAAAAGAGCAATGTTAAATTCTGTTTTATTCCAAGCTGAACAAAAGCTGGACCATGACATGTTTGGTAATCATTTGCCTTTAATAAAATCGCACGCCCCTGCGATCTGAAGATCGCAAATGTGAAAATCGCGATTTCAATTCTCAAACAATAAATTGTGCAGCCGTACTGGAAACCATCAGACCAATCCTGTGAAGCAGCCCGCTGATGTCAGTTTTCGGGTAGACTCAGCACGCTTGGAACCACAGCTGAGTGGTTCCAAAGTTGGAACGGTTTTCGGCCACTGGGGCTGAGTGAAAAAGTGTCCAAAGCATGCTGAGGTGACGCTAGTGGAAAAATGCCTTATGTGAATATCAGAGAGCGTGTTACTTGGTCCTGTTTGCTTTGTGTAGCCAGGAGGTAATGCTCATCATGAGGGTCCTCTGAGTCTCCTTGGGAACGGTACTGAAGTGATGTCATCTTCTGACCTACAATGCCAAATGTGGTTGGGTAGAAAAGTCCCATTGATGCCTATGAGTATAAACACACACACGCACAAACACAATCAGGAAATACAAAAAAGGAAAGTAGAGACGTAGAGGGGACACTAAACAATCTAAAATCAGCTTAGGTTTTCATTATTGTTTGGAGAATGTACCTGTAATTTCTCATCCCCCAGTCGAACCTGGTATAGTAGCGCTGGGGATTCCGGGAAACGTGTCTGAAATTCATGATCTTGTAGTCCAGATATGTCCTGACCAAGCAGAGGAAAGACAAAAAGTAATTATTCTGTATCACAGAAAATTTTATATATAATCATTTAAAACAATGTCTGTTAAAATGTCTAACACTCCCTGACATTCTCTTAACAAAGACAGACTTCACTTTATAAAGCAAATAACACACTTGGTCTAGATGGCAGAAGGTCTCTTTCAGTTGTTGCAGTAGCTGACAGTCCAGTCTGCTGGACAGCTGACATTCTCTGTAGGGAAAACCTGCCCTTTGCAGGAACCAGAAGAAAGAACGGGTCACATCTGAGCCACCGTATGCCAAACACAACCTGTTCAACAGGCAGATGGAATAGTCAGTGAAATACAAATGCAAAATATCACACTTCCTTTTTGATTAATTGCAATTGACAATTGACATTTCCACCAAATCGCATCTCCTATCCCTGAGGCTTGTGTCATGTCTAAGACTTAAAATGCCACACTGCATTAAAAACAATCACAAATTTTCATTTCATTTCAAGGGGCCTGTTTGTTGCATGATTAAATAATTTAATAAACAAAGACATCATAAAAAATAAAGTGTTTCATGGGCCCACCTGGAGTTGCGGTGGGACACTCCATCCTCTACACAGCAAATACTAGTCTTCTGGTCTCCTACATCCACCACACAGGCACTACTTAATCCACTGCCAAATGTAGCACACACTGACTCCTGGTGGACAATGATAGCTACAAATGCACAAACACACATCAGGTCGATTATAAAGGGACTGGATGCTTGAAAGTAATTATATGTTTTTGTTGGGTTTTTTGTCCCAAGTACAACCATATGTGTGTGTTTGTTTTTGTGTAAAATACCTGAGAAGTGCATATTAAGCAGCAGCATGTTGACAATCTCCTTGATATACTGCCGGTTGTAGATGTCAGGGACCAATAAGATACATCTGTAATACTGAGAACAAGTAAAACAAGCGTATGTGTTTAATGTGAGAAACAGTTTGTTTCCACTATAGAGCACTAAAGATTACTTTGATCTAACTGTGGTCAGTTAACTCATCAGTGTGACTGAAGTCCATTTTGAGATAGCTGATTCTTGTTCATTCATCTCTGCTCTATAACTTTCACATTTTAGACTTTCACCTTTTTAGATTAAAGTTGCATACAGTTCTCAACAATGAAGATTAGCTTTTCCTCGCTTGTCATGTTCAAACATTTATTGTTTTCTATTTTCAAACTATTGCATAGCTTTCAACTCTGGTCTTACAGAGGAGAGAGATACAAGGTGGTTAACAAGTTTTGCATACCTTTAAATCTATGAGGGGGATCTCAAGATGCTTTTGAATGACATGGCTCCAAATCGTCTCAAGATCGGACAGGACAGCAGTCAGTGAGCCTCCAGGACCAGAGTGCACATTAAGCTGACCTCTGATTACGGGCCAGTGGATGTTGTAACAGTCAGATGGATTCACATAAAGAGCCTTTATATTAGAATGAAAAATGGGGGGAGAGAGAAGAAAGGCAGGATGAGGGAAAATGCTTAAATATTCAGACATCTTAATTCACTTTAATGTAATGCCATTTTACACTCATTCAAAGACATGCACTGACCTCCTCTCCCACTAGATAAGGAGGCTGGTGGGCTGTGTTAGTCCACTTCACCCTGGAGCTGCTATCGAGTACTGCTGGACGGATCTGACAATTATATGCTCTGGCCTATACACATGGAAATTAAAAAATTGTAAAGAAAAATAGATTGTTTCTTCTCAAAACGTCAGATGCCACAACATTTTAATGTACTACTGCCTGGCAAGCAACTTTTAAGATATCACTTTATTTAATAATATTTACGGTAATATTTGTCCCCGAGAACTCACAACTTGAGCCTGCTGCCACGCTTGTTAGTGTAACATGATGTGATTACTGCAAAAAAAATGCCATGCACTTTTAACAGCAAGCATGTGGGTTTGTGAGTGAATACACCATTACGTTTACTTACTGGAGTTGTGTGTTTTTTTTTCACCTTCAGTTTTAGCTGCTGGATCTATCAGCCTATTGCCTGCTGCAATCCTGCTTAGACCCGATGATCGCCACTTCAGGTAATGCTGAATATATTTATTGTTGATATAACTGCAAAAAACTGCATATATAACTGCATTCTGTAATTTTAATCGCTTTAAGTGATGGAACACTGCTATAATTTGCAGCTAAGCTTACAATCTTTGAAAATGAGCCAGTTGTTAAATGAGAAAAAGTACAACATTTGATCCCTTGACCAATAGTCAGGCTATTCATGGCTCTGCTGTGTCTGACTCATGCCTTCTTTAGGTCCCTCATAAAGCCAGGATAACATAACTATTAGCATTGTGTTTCATTTGTTCGGGTTATACTGAGGTAATACTGAGGTACCACGTTATCATCTGATTTATATAATCTAGAATAACTCTCGATTATTTCTTTATTTAAAAGCAGCAAATCAACCTCCTCTTATTCGTCACAACACCTTTTACACTAGAAATCTAATTTAAAGATATTTTTATTTCTGTAACTTGTCTCCTCGTTTCTTTTAACGATAGGCCTAGAATGGAATCGCCTTGCAAATATTTCAGTATTGCAGACAGAATGTGTATACATGCGCTCTTTTGCCGTTTATCTTTTTCATGACATGCACATACCTGTTCAGCAGACACAGGAGTCCTCCGAACCCCATTTGACATCTTCTTAGACCAGATGGCCTGGTCAACCATTTTAAGTCCATTCTGCCTCTGCTCTTTACTCTCTGGCTTCTGTCAGACAGAAGATGCAATGAGCTTAATGATTTGGTCAATGTGAACAGCTGTGTACTAGATGTATTTTATTGTAGACAAAATCTGATCAAGAGTAACATACATTAAGACCTTCTCTCAAAAGCCAGGCATCTTCATATTTGGGCTGTCCACTTTGCTTGTGTCTGCGTGCTATCACATGTGGGATGGTCACTGGAAGTGTGTCTGTTGCTCTGCCAATACGGAGTGTCCTTGAACCAGGGTGGATGACAACTACAAAATGACTTTGTATTTGCTGTAAAATAAATACATTATTTTTTTTAAATGATCAGAATACGCCTGACCATGTCATGAATAACAGATAAAGGAATACAATGTATAACCAAAACCAACACCACAGTCATTAATATGCTGCAACTGCACCAAGTCTCTTATGGGAAGGTGTTCAACAACAAAAATGGCTTCAGGGATCACTTCCTATTAAGCTGTGAGAGGTTGAGTGATATTGTGTGGTGCACAGTCTGTGTTCAGGTGCATCCCAGAGGTGTTGGATTGGTCAGGAATTTTATTGCATTAACCTTAATCTCAAAGCATAATACACAGACCAGGAAAATTGACACACCAGTATGTGGGACCATACAGTGTGTGATCTGATTATATAAAAACTATGCATTCCTTGTCAAACTTTAGGGGGTAAATACCCATAAGAGTCAACCTAGATGACCTGCTAAGGGTTAAGTACTTAAGATTCTTACTATTCAATGCAAGTATTTTTTATAACACTGAATATTGATGTAAACGCAACACTGTGGTGAAAGTATCTGAACGAATATTGTGAATTTGATTTGGTGGAACCTTGGACATTTAGCTGCGTGTAAGATAAATCAAAAGAACAGTTTAAACAATAATGACAACAATCTACTAAACCAAAACTCCCCCGGTCACGTAACAGGTGAAACTAAAAGGGGACGTTGAGCCTTTCAGTCCAAACAAAGGGGACAAAGGAATGACAACGGAATGTCTCTGTCCGTGAAAGATAAATAGGCTGAACTCTAGCCATTTAACAGGTCATATAAAACATACACAAAAAGCAACCAATAACACACACTGGACTTTACAGCTCACCTCCTGCAGGGGATCTGGGATGGCAGGAGGCGCGATGGGTCTCTTCACCCCACGCTGTTGCTCCTTGTCTTTCTCCTTCTCTCGTTCCTTTTCTTTCTCCTTCCCATTGTCCTGCTCCTTCTCTGCCTGAGTCATGATCGCTTTTTAATATATCCGTCTAAACGGGGTGAAACTGCTTGTAGAATGCGCCTGAAAACAACTCACAACAGTGATCCTCCTCAGTTAAGGATGGCGATGCTATGGCGGCCCCTACTTCCGTGTTTTGTCACATGGTACAAAACAGCTTTTTCTATTTGTTCACTGGCGGCTCTGAATCTTACCAGCTACGATTTCTTCTGATGAATGGAATAAATAACAATTGTTAGTTATGCCACATGTACCATCAAAATTATGTTTTTAAACCTGCTTTACGTTTTACAGAGGCCGTCTGGTGACATGGGTGAAAAAAAAACAATATTCTGTGGCCACGTACATCATCTCGTTCCCACGAAATATTTTTCCCACCCACGCCACAAGACAGGCTGCGTAACTTTTGGATTTTTTCCCACAAATATTTTAACAACTTGACACTGTAGCTAAAACCACTGACCAGTTGTTTATAGATCAGGGATTTGGGTGTCCCAGACTACCTTACACGTCTTAAACAGATTCTAACATCAGTAAAATATATCAATCAATCAATCAATCAATCAATCAATCAATCAATCAATCAATCAATCAATCAATCAATCAATCAATCAAAATTTTATTTGTATAGCCCATATTCACAAATTGCAATTTGCCTCATAGGGCTTTAACAGAGAGTACAGGGTGTGACATCCTCTGACCTACACCCTCAAGAAGGGTGAGGGAAAACTGCAGAAACCTCCAGGAGAGACTCATGTGAGGGATCCCACTCCCAGGGATGGACAGAAGTGCAATGGATGCCACGTGTACACAACACATCAACAAAATGACTTATAATTATTAATTATACAAGTAGAATAATATAATATAATATAATATAATATAATATAATATAATATAATATAATATAATATAATATAATATAATATAATATAATATAATATAATATATAATAGTGGTAGTGGTGCGTTGAGTGCGGTGCTGAATCCAGGTCATGTAGCTCCAGAGCATGTTCTACGATCAGCTGCCACCACAGTCGATGGTCCATAGAAGTGGCTGCACCTGGTACTGGAACAGTGGAGCACAAAGACTCCGGAGAGAGGGTGAATTAGTAAAGTGCATTAATAAGACACAGATATAATGATATGATGTAGATGGAAGGAGGGAAAGCAGACAGAGGAAGAGAAAGATAAGGTCTAAATGTCCCCCGACAGCCTAGGACTATGGCAGCATAACTAAGAGCTGATCAGAGATGGACCTCGACCAGCCCTAGCTATAATCTTGGTCAAAAAGGAACGTTTTAAGTCTGCTCTTAAATACTGAGAGGGTGTCCGCCTCCTTGATTGAAGCTGGGAGATGATTCCACAGCAGAGGAGCCTGATAGCTGAAGGCTCTGGCTCCTAGTCTGCTCCTATGGATTTTTGGAATTGTGAGTAAACCTGCGTTCTGAGAGCGGAGTGCTCTAGTAGGATGATATGGGATTACTAAATTTTTTAGGTATGTTGGTGCCATACCATTTAGAGCTTTGTATGTGAGTAGAATGATTTTGAATTCGATACTAAATTTCACAGGGAGCCAATGCAGTGAAGCTAATATGGGGGAGATATGTTCTCTTCTCTTGGTTCTGGTCAATACACGTGCAGCAGCATTTTAAACAAGCTGCAGGCTCTTTAAGGACTTACTGCTGCAGCCTGATAGTAATGAGTTACAGTCGTCAAGCCTGGACGTGACAAAGGCGTGGATTAATTTTTCGGCATCTTTAAGAGACAGGATATGTCTGATTAAGAGATAGGATATGTCTGATTTTTGCTATATTGCGTAGGTGAAAAAAGGCAGTTCTCGAAGTCTGTTTTATGTGAGAATCCAGTGATAAATCAGAATCAAATAGAACTCCCAGATTCCTGGCAGTTTCACTGGGAGCCAGGACAATGCCATCTAGACTGGCTATATCATTAGATAATGATTCTCTAAGGTGTCTAGGACCAAGTACTAAAATTTCAATCTGCATTTAATAATATAAATTTTTGGCTCATCCAGGTTTTAATGTCTTTGAGACATGCTTGGAGTCTTGGGGCTGATCTAGGAGAACCAGATCTAGGAGAACCAGAATAGAGATAAATCCTTTATCTGAAGCCATGAGTAGGTTGTTTGAAACTTTTGCCAAAGCTGTCACAGTGCTATGATGAACTCTGAACCCTGACTGAATGTCCTCATATAGACTATTGGTGTGAAGAAAATCATTTAACTGATTGGCAACAAACTTCTCAAGGATTTTTGAGAGAAAGGGAAGGTTGGATATTGGCCTGTAGTTATTTAAAACTTCTGGGTCCAGACTTGGTTTCTTGAGGAGAGGTTTAATTACAGCTACTTTAAAAAATTGTGGTACATAGCCAGATTGATTATATCTAGTAAATGACTGTCCAATAGAGGTAGAATTTCTTTAAAGAGTTTTGTTGGGATGGGGTCTAGAATACAGGTTATTGCTTTAGATGAAGAAATTATTGTTTTTAGCTGACTATGGTCAATTTGGGTAAAGCAGTCTATGTGTGCTGCACTTGGTATTTCTGTTTGCACGGATATGTCACTATTTAGTATAGTTTGGGAGTGGTGTATTTTCGCCCTAATAGTTATAATTTTATCATTAAAGAAATGTATAAAATCATCACTCGTAAGGGAGTGTGGAATGCTCTGATCAATAGAGCTGTGGCTTCCAGTCAGCCATACACCAGTATTACACCTGTTCAAAACCTTGGATCATAGCAAGTTACATGGCTTATTAAAAGAATCAAATTACAGCAGCAATTTTCATTAGTTTACTTTTACTATAAGTGATATTGCCCACTTAAAATGAAAAAGACAACAATCTTGTTCATGAGATGTGTAGTATGTTATATGTGAGAAAAGAAAAGAAAAAATCGGACCCAGTTTCACCGCTTGTTCTTCTATTTGCACATTCTCCGACAGCTATTCCATCCTAAAAGAACCGCATTTCTTTTTTACTTTAGCTTGGTGAGTGGATGTGTCGCTGCCCGTTCGTTTCGCCATGGTAAGGGTTGTTGTTAGCTAGCTAGCCTGCACGGCGCGTATGGGCAGCACAGATAGACAAAGCACTGTCAAGGCTATGATTGGCTGCCGAGCGGAAGTGAACTGTATCGTATCATTGGGTGGACACCTGTCACTCACTGAGTTACGTTGCAAAATGGTGCAGAAAACAATATTATTGGTCTAATTAATTAGATTAGATTAGGTCTAATATTAGATATTAATTAATACGTTTATGTTGAATTTTATTTTGTGCGCGGCATAGATTTTCTTGTGCGCTGAGAATGTGCAAGCAGTGCGCGATAGCGCAAGCGCGCAGCTTAGAGGGAACATTGCTTGTGAGTGTCGGAATTATACCAGGGCGCTTGTTTGTTTTGTTTGATGACTTTTCTTGAGGGTCGCAATCGAGTCAAGAGCTGATCGTAATGATTCTGTTGTGCTATTGACAAAATTATTGATCTGGGAAGAATTAAAACCGGTTATGGACTCTACGTCATGAGGCTGTGGTAGTGACTTCAATGTTAATGGAAAAATTTCCTTAAATTTAGCCACAGCACTGTCAGTCAGGCATCTTGAGAGAGAGATTTTGGTTAAAGGCCTGTGGTCCAATAATAGAACCTCAAAGGTTAATAAGCTGTGATCTGATAAAAGGGGATTTTGTGGAAGTACTAACAATTGTTCAAGATTGATGCCATATGTAAGAACTAAGTCAAGGGTGTGATATATGCGGTGCCACCAGCAAAACACCCAACCCCTAGCTTGACTGATAACATGTAAAAGTTTTTACTAAAGTTCTAATTATAGGCTACACCTTAAACTGATTCACTATTTAAGAAACATGATGTAAAAGAACCTTAAACTGATTCACTATTTAAGAAACATGATGTAAAAGAAATACAGTGACAAGAGGTTATATCACAGAACATGGAATAACAATTCCACATGTGATAAATTAAATTAATCATCAAAGGGAGATAAAAGGAAAATAAAAAACTGTTAAATACAATAGTGCCAAATAAGAACTAAACAGTATGTGTGGATAATATGAAGATAGTTAAAGAAGTTCCATTTTAGTCTAGTCTAGTCAAATATAAATCACAATTATATTTAAAATATCACTTAAAACTATATTTATTATAATAAGAATGAAAGTTTGCATGTCACATCTGATTTATGCCAAAAAATATAAACAATATGATAACCTAAGAATTATATGCAAGATACAGTCTTGTACAGCTATTTTCTTAACAAGTAATCGTAATTTTCTAAACCAAAAGATGATGATGGGTTTTGGTAAAACATAAGCACAGAGCAAAATTATCTAATCAATACAAAATAAAACACACTTGTTTCCATTCAACAGAACAGTAAGAATTCTGTCATTAACTCACCCACTTACCCACCCTCTTTGTTTATCCTACATCAATCTATGCATCCTCATTACAGATGTTAAAACAGAGATGACAACATTTTTCATTTGCCGCACTTCTCTGGGAATACTTTTCCACAGCATCTCTTAACTTCACTGCGTATTTTTCTCTGTTGGAAATCTGTAATCTGTACTTCATGTGTGAGATCTGCATGTTGTCCTGCCTTTGAGAATGAAGAGTCCTGCACAGTTTGTTCAAATCTTTTATCAAACAAAAAGCCTTGCAAGCCCTCAGTTCCTGCGGTACATTCGTAGGCTTTTTGTCTTGTGGCTCACCCAGCAGCACCACCAAGAACTTAGCCCGGTCACTTTTGCTCTTTGCATGGCTGGCCACCATGTTGAGGATCAAAGGATAAAGGTCATACGCTGCAGCTGGAATGGAAGACTCTGGGAAACTGCAATTGGGAGGGGAGTGGATGGGCTGCAAAGAAGGCTGAAAGGAAAGAATATATTGTTAGATATAGTATATATTGTTAGATATAGATATACTGCATAACATAGATTACACAACAACTTCTTATTCAGTGGTGGTGTAAAGATAAGTCTAGGTGTCCAGGTGATGTCAAAAAAACCATCCATCTATTTTCTACTGCTGATCCTTTTCAGGGTCAGGGGGGATCTGGAGCCAAACCCAGCTGACTTCAGGCTAGAGGCAGGGTACACCCTGGACAGGTCAACAGCCTATCGCAGGGCCAACATATATCCATGGACAATTAAGAGTGGCCAGTCAACCTAACCTCCACAGTGCAAGTTTTTGGACAGTGGGAGGAAGCCAGAGTACCGGGAGAGAACCCGGAGAGAACCCAGAGAAAACCCTCGGAGAGAACATGCAAACTCCACACAGAAAGACCTCTGACCGAGATTTGAACAGGGGACCTTCGTGCTGTGAGGCACCAGCGCCAACCACTGCACCACCATGCTGCCCTCATATAAACCAAAAGATAATAAAATTGATCACCACTTTATGTCTGTCAGCGAAATACAAATAATTAAAAATGACATGCAAAGTACAATACCCACCAATGGGCAGACGATGAGCACTTGGTCTGCGGTTTTGGTCTGTTCTGCCAGCCAGCGCATTGGCCCCAGTTCCGCAATCTTCCCCTGCTGCCACATATCAATAACCACATGACAGCCACCGTGCCATTGCAGGAACTCTGCCAGAGCCAACACAGCCTCCTGGAAGGCTGAGTTCTCGGCAGGGTACACCATCAGGACAGGAGTAGGAACCATGGGAAATCGAGATAATCTTCTGAAACCTAATGATGTGGAAATGCTGATTCCACAGCATTTATCTAAAGAGTAAGCAGACATTGAAAAGGTCTGGTTAGCCATTTTCAGCACTTGACAGAATTGTCAAGTCTTTCATATAATTAAGAAATTTTCAAGGAAAGGTTATCAGGTAAAACAGATATTTTATGTGTAGAAGGTATCCACTACATTTTCATGATGTAAAGCAAACTTTCCATCTTACGTGTACATTACTATATACATTTGAGATAATGAAAGAGAATTCATCGTAAATGGTTTGGAAATCATTTTTGTAACTTGAAAACTTAAGTTGAGTTCAGTAACTCATATACAGGGGGTCCTCGAATTACGATGGAGATCCGTTCCTGAGAATGTGTCGTAACCGAATTTCGACGTAAGTCGGAACATACATTCATAGGTAAGGTAGTTACAAAGTTGTGCCACTAGATGTCGCTCTAACGCCACCCTACAATAAGAGTTTACTGTGGTGAATTGCCTTTTGTCCCTCTTGACCCTCTTGACACACTGTAGGGGTCGCGAGTGTAATGAGCATTTCCTTTAGATTTCTGATATCAACCGTGTAGACCCTGTGTTGTGAATAAACCTACGGTATTGCCACGATCCCGAACGCATCTGTGTCCGTGTGCATCTCCTTACCGGCTGCCGCTGCACCCCCCGCCAACCGTCCATTTCACATAAGTAAACACAAGGCAGAGTAGCCTAGCTGTGCTGTGGAGGTGCTGGAGAGCCGGCAGGCGCGCAGAGAGACAGAGAGAGCGCTCACCAACTAGTTCCCGTGCAAAGTCTGTACATATTTACGGGGCAAACCGCTTAAGCCGAAACAAGGAAGTTCACGGGAGATGTGTCGTAACCACGAAAACGACGTAACTCGCGACCGTCGTAACTCGAGGACCCCCTGTATATATATATATTTTTTACAAATCACTGTATATATTCGATAGTATAGTCAATTCATTTAGCACATTCACAGCATATATATATAGTATATTCAGTTCATACCTGCACTGCCCTTGTACATACCTTGCACTTTACTGCTCTGCACTTCTGGATAGATGCTAAACTGTATTTCGTTGTTCAAGTACTTGTTACTGTGTTCAGTGACAATAAAGTTGAATTTAATCTAATCTAATTCAGGAAATATCCTATCCTATCCTAAGCTATAGCCGAAGCATGTTTGATAGTCCTATTATTCATTTAACAAATTCTTAAGCAAGTTTAGCAATCAAGTGAGCAATGTGCACATTGAAGAATAATACATGAGACTCAGAACTTCTATTATCTGTAGTTTTGTGCCTAGGTCCTTTACCTACTAAATGTACAATTAAAAAATGTTGGATTTACAGATTATGAAGCACGAAGTCAGGATAATCAGACATGCCAGTCCTCCTAAAATGGTGACTGTAACACGTTCTGCTTTCATAGCTGCATGGACAAACACATAAGCAAAACACATTTTTTTATTTTCATAGTACTGAGATTTGACTGATTTGAAAGTATGTATTTTGAATTACTGTGGAGTCTTACGTAAAGCAGTGGTCCCAACAGAATCGACTGCTTTTGAAAAGTTGTGTTAAAGATACATTACAATAATTAATTTTGTTTGTAAGAAAGATTGCATACACATACAAACATGCGCCATCTATGAAAAATGTGATTTCTTACCCGTAGAAACTTGAGTAGACGTAAGTGTAACACCTGCTCAGAAAAAAAATAATTTTGTGGGTTTACGACATTGCCAAGGATAAATAAATATGAGTTTAAAAAACACTAACTTACGCTCTGAAATGGCTTTATACTTGTAAGAAGAGTCACTTCCCAGTGGAGGCAATGGTAGGTTTGTAGCTTGGATGAGGATTTCGCCATTGCTTGCGTTTAGTAAATAATGAAACCATTTCTAGATTAGAAAAAATGAAAGGTAAAAATGTATTCTCTGTTCACAAAAATGTACTATCAATAAGGGTTAACATTAAATCCATAAAACCTGCTTTGACCCAGTGACATCTTTGGATAAATGTGGGTTGTATTCACAGAGGTACGATGATTCCCCCGTAATTTTGATCAAAGTGCCTGTCAGGTATTGGATACTAGCTGCAGAGAGAAGGACAATGACAAAATTCAAGAGTTCAGTTCAGATTGTGAGAGCATTCAAGAAGACAAGGCTTTTTCCCTCTCACTCCTTCTATTGCTGCCAGTGATGTAATTTTGTCATTTAATCTTCTCTTTCATTATCTCATTCCCCCTGAGTCTGCAGCTGCTTTTTCTTTAAATGTCACTTTGTCACTGTTATTCTGCTTTTTATGCTTTTTCTATGACTGTACCCCTCCTCCAGATGACCAACTATTACTGTGATACAGTCAGATCAGCTATAAAGATCAACAATATATTTTATCAAAGGTGTGTGAATGCCTTAATGTATCTCTAAAATTAGGGGACTGGTACAACCTTGCTAAACACAGCGTCCAAACGTTTGACTATGCTATGTATTTTTACAGTGTGCCTCTTCCAGTGTCACCTCGGTCAGTCAAATTTTCCTCTTACGTTATGCAGCAACATTTGATGTCTGACTAACTGACTACTGCTGAAAAATGTTAACATGCACGGTTTCTTTTAACAGGTAGTCAGTTAAAAAGAAACCGTGAAGATGCCATGTTAAAGAGCTGTGCATCTTAGGCAGTCACCTGCACTGATAACATTATTTAAGTGAAAAACATGTTGGTTTCCTACCATCTATGTCAACTGCCCAGCTGATGTTCAGAATTGGTCTTCCTCCCACTGTCACATGCTTCACTTGCAAGTCCACCAAGAAAGATGGAGAGGTATCACTGCTGGGAGGGAAATCTGAAACAACACTGGTGGTGATCATTGTCCACACACTGATAATGTGTACATTAATATCAATATTTGATATATATCACTTAAACACTGGAGAACACTCTATTTACAGAACAGATAAGTAAAAGCTTTTCATGCTTGAATCTGACAGCTATGGAAAATAATACTACTATATGGAAGTAGAAAAAAACAGGTGTTACCAGTGAACAAGTAGTTGGATTTGAGTAGCCTGGTTTTATGACAACAATCGTGCCTGTGCTTACCCACAATTTCATGTCAAAATGGCTACAATGAAACAAACTCTCTCTCTCTCTGTGTGTGTGTGTGTGTGTGTGTGTGTGTGTGTGCGTGCGTGCGTGCGTACACAGTATATTCCAGTCAAATCGGCTCAATGCTGACACGATGGCGATGCACGTGTATGAATAAAATATCAAAACTTACCGTGAAATTCACGACACTCCACTTTCTGCAAACACGACACCGGAAAACAGTGCATGTTAACATTTTTCAGCAGTAAATGTAAGAGACAGAAATTCAGTCAAAGTCAGTAACTTACTGTTTCGAGCGACATCACTTGAGGCTTAACATAAGACAGAAAAAGAAACGCGGCAGTCCACATCATGAACCGCTTGGCAATAACAACGACACTGTATAAACGCTTAAGTAAACCTGAATACTGAACTGTGTTTTTCTTAACGACGATAACCCTGCCCGCAGCTCAGAATACTCGGGTAATCATTCGAATCTCTCTACTGAATCAGGACTCACGAGACCGAGGTCTTCACTGACTCACCGGAAACACTGTGATGTGCAAAACACACACACATCCTACTGATGACATCACACCTGCGTCGTAACATCACGCATAGATACATACACATAGATAATGTTTCTCGGGGTACATTTATAATCGGGCAGTAACATCAGGCCCACTCAGAAATTCTAAGAGACCATTTGTATTATTATTATTATTGTTATTATTTGGGGAGGTGGTCAACAACACTGATTCAAGTGACTCCAGTGAGCCGGATCACTTTAGTGAGTGACTCCGAGTAGCCAGAGTCAATGAACCGGGTTTACCACCACAACTACTCACTCTCAGTTACACTGACACTAGCTGACGCTTACGTACGCTATCTTATAAATATAGCTCGTAAGCCCCGCCTTCAGCCATCGATTCGTTATTTGGCTGTGGTGATTTCAATTGCAGGTAGGCACTGTCTCTAACTGCTGCTTAATGAATCTGCAAAAATCGCCTTTTGTCTGTATTATTGTATTATTATTACATTAAATCACTCTGACCGAACTGTATTACACCTTTAAAAGAATGTTTGTAAAGTCGAATTCGATAAACTGCGTGCTCCGCAGTCCTGTAAACTGCTGACGACTGTGGGCTTCGGTCACTGATAGCCAGAGTCAGTGCCAAAACCAGCCCGCACTACTTGTCACCCTAACCTAGTCTTCATTTTACTTATAGTCTTTTAACGTCTCTTCAGGCGTTTGACGCAGCCAAAGTGCGATTTGAAGAAGAAGAAACGTGTCTGCTAACTGCAACTGTACATTGCTGCAGACCAGACTTTTCAATTTAGGTAGCGGTTGGGAAATTGTAATTTCCTCGTAAGAATTTAATTAAATTTTAGAAGGAGACGTGTATTTGTTTAGACCTCGTTTAAGGTCTTTACTGACATTTTAGAACGTTTGGTGAATTCGGGTTAAAACTAAAACTGCTAGGGAGTGACTGGTTTACTGATTAGACAGTCCTGACCTAGATAGCCTTTGCGTGGACTATAATACACACACACACACACGCACATGCACACACACACACACACACACACACACACACACAATTGTCACGTTTGTTTTTAGTGTGACTTGGGATCTTGGGATCTCTTGAGACTGAATTACAGCAAAGTGCAACAAAGTTGAGCCCTGAACACCAATTTAAGTGATTCATCTAAAAATCTCCTTTTTACTTAATTTAATTGAACATAATGAATATTAGCTTGAGACATAAACTTTTCTACTCAGCATAACCAAGTAAAACGTGAAATAACCAGAGCTTTGCCTCAAGCATTACTAGTTGTTTATTTAGGTGCTACAAATCGTTAAACTGATTTAATGATGGATAATGTTTCGTAATAACTAACACTCATTACATTCCAATCAAAAGCCTCTCTGTAATGCACAGCTAGTGGAATAAAACTGAGTGTTATAATGGTGACTACAAGATCAGACAAACATATAGTAATACATTTTATTTTTATTTAATTTATAGTGGTCAAGACGCAATATCTTGTCAATAAATCATTGCACATAAGCTCTGTGTTTTTGTAAATTTATTGCAGATAAAACACAAGCAGTCAAAAGATTTCCCACAGTCTTAAATAACACTTCAATAAATCTTCAGTTGTGGTCAGAGCAAAATCAAAGAGTTATCAAAGCAGTCAGCAAAAGTAAGCCTTCCTCTCAGTTCATTCCTAAAAACACCAGATGAACAGCTGATGTCACTACCACCTGCTGATGTACCACCAACACCACGTGACTCACATCCCCGTATATGACCAGTAGTTTCATATGGCATGCAACAAACTAAACACCACAAAAGTCTACAAATGGTAACCATATGCTCATACTCTTTTCAGAGCCAGCTTTCCCTTTCCAGTGTGTGTT
The DNA here is from genome assembly GCA_016785345.1 of Trinectes maculatus. NCBI lineage: Eukaryota > Metazoa > Chordata > Actinopteri > Pleuronectiformes > Achiridae > Trinectes > Trinectes maculatus. The sequence continues at coordinate 107,377 of JAFBJQ010001146.1, forward strand.
GTTGTGATTTTCAGTGAGTGAAGAAAGACCCTGAATCAGGATGTTGTCTTTCGCCACGCTGGTCCAAACTGGAGCCCGGCGTCTTGTGACCGTGACCCAAGGGAGAATTTTGAGGGACGGCAGATGCATGTCAACCTGTTTACCAAAATGTCACCCTGTCCCAGAGACCAGAAACGCAAGGCCTGCTACTTTCTGCTCTTTCAAAAGCCATTCCAGATGCTCTAGTGCCTCAGCTTATTCCACCTCTTCATCATTACCGCAGCAGAAAACACAATCTTACAGTTATATTATTGTTGGGGCAGGGTCAGCAGGCTGTGTCCTTGCCAACCGACTCACAGAAGATGCTCATGAGTCTGTGCTGCTGCTGGAGGCTGGGCCTAAGGATATGTTGTTAGGCAGCCTTCGATTGTCATGGAAGATTCACATGCCAGCTGCTCTGACTTACAACCTCTGTGATGACAAGTAAAGTAGCTTAAGTATTTCACTGACCTTGATGAAGCAATGTTGTTTGCCTGTGTGTCTCTCATTGATTACTAGACGCTCCACAATTTCTCTGAGCATGCAAGCACAAAGTATTTCATGCAAATGTAAAATGCTGACTATCGTACAAATCATTCAAGCTAAAATTTTTGTAGATATCATAAAACGTCTTTCACATTGTTGTAGAAAAATAATAATTCATAAAGTAAAAATTATATTATATTATCCCTACAGCAATAGATGACAATTAAAACGTTAGGTGGCAGTGATGTATATCTACTCAGTTTGATGTCATGCTGTTTTTCTTTTAATTTCTCAGATATAATTGGTACTACCACACTTTACCACAGACCCACATGAACAACCGTGTGATGTACTGGCCAAGGGGCCGTGTTTGGGGAGGCTCCTCTTCACTCAACGCTATGGTGTACATTCGTGGACACGCTGAAGACTACAATCGCTGGCAGAGAGAGGGGGCTGAGGGCTGGGATTACGAACATTGTCTGCCTTACTTCAGGAAAGCTCAGTGTCATGAACTTGGAGAAAATAGGTACCCAATTTGTACCTAGTTCATATTCCTAGACAGGGGTGTCACTAGGTTTAAAGGACAGGGCAGGCTTTAACTTAAACTCATATTCTGGTCAATTTATATTGAATTTGTTGGCATTTTTTGTAAAAAAAACAAACAAAAAAACAACACCAAATTATTTAGGGGGGCTTCAGCCTAAAATAGGCCTAACGACGCCACTGCTCCTAGACCAAGTTTGAACAAGAATCCTATCTCCGATATCAGGGCCAGTGTTTCAGCCCCATAGGCTCAACAGGCTCAAACCAGGATGCACATGCAAATTAAGGCGTAGATAGCAGCTCTGGGAACAACATACCTTAAAATAGCCCAAAAACACTTTGTGGTTTGAAACAAGATATCGGGGCCAGATTAATGCATGTATCATTGTTATACTACGGAAAAGGGAACTAAGATATTGTGTATATTCCAAGGAAAAGAATTCACCTCATTAGAAGAAGAAAGCTTATTTATTTGTCATTGTCACAGTACACTTAACAGTACACTATAGAACAAAATATGGTGTTTATATGGGTATTTAACCCATCACAAACATGTGGAGCAGTGGCAGCCATGCAACTCGCTGGGAAGTAATTGGGAGTTAAGGGCCTTAATCAAGGGCTCACAGTGGTGGATTAAGTTATGCATCCAGTGAGTAAAATGCTCCAAACACTTTTTAGTATAAAAACAGTCAGTGTAAAGCTCTAATATTTACATAATGCTTTTAGTATGAGATTAGATTTTGAATCTTTGTTTAGATGACTGTCATGAAAGTAAATAAAAAGAAACCTCAAGTTATATATTTAAGATTTCTTGTTTCTTGTGTGAAATGTAGGTATCGGGGTAGCAGTGGACCTCTTCATGTGTCCAGAGGGAAGACAGGCCATCCCCTTCACAAGGCATTTATTGAAGCAGGGCAGCAGGCAGGATACCCCTTTACTGATGACATGAATGGATACCAACAGGAAGGCTTTGGGTGGATGGACATGACCATTTATCAAGGTTTGGGAATAAGAGAAGAATATTTCTAAGATTTCTAATTTTACCAAATATCCAAACAGGGAGCGTTTATATGTATACAGTTAATGAAACAACCTTTAATATTATCCGCATTTCACTGCTTAAATCTGTCCAGGGAAGAGGTGGAGCGCAGCCAGTGCCTACCTGAGACCTGCCCTGGATCGACCAAACCTCAAGCCAGAGGTATGCGCTGTGACCACCAAGATTCTGTTTGATGGGAACCGTGCAGTGGGAGTGGAATACATTCAAAAGGGAATGACGAAAAGGGTAAGACAGATAGAAGTCTCGTCATTTTGAGAGAAGGTTGTTATGAGAGGAGATAATTGAATAAATGTGTATTTTGATCGCATGGCATATGTTTGAACTATTTGATGGACAGGTAAAGGATCTGACACAGACATTTATAAATGTTAGCATTCTTCCTTGAAAATCTTAATTAAAACTTATTTTGATGTTAAATGCATCATAATAATACAGTATGTTGTTCTCTTTTCTCATCAGGTGTTTGCAGATAAGGAGGTGATATTGAGTGGAGGAGCAATTAATTCTCCTCAGCTTCTCATGTTGTCTGGGGTGGGAAATGCCAATGACTTAAAAAAACTTAACATCCCTGTGGTTCAGCACTTACCAGGTACATTTTATTGAGTTTGCGATATTTTCAAACACACAAGACATTGAAAAAAGTCCTTTGAAAAAAGGACTTTTCAAAAAATGACTTAAATGACCTGTTACAGCTTTGTAGATTTTCTTTGACTCATACTTTTCTGTCTGTTGTTTTTCAGGTGTTGGCAGTAACCTGCAGGATCATTTGGAGCTGTACGTCCAGCAACAGTGCACTCTGCCCATTACCCTGTACAAGGCTCAGAAACATTTCCACATGGTCAAGATAGGCCTTGAATGGCTTACCTGCTTCACTGGTAACAAATGGCAATGATATACATTTTGATACACACATTGTACAAGATGTTGTGCAAATATTTAGAAGTTCTGTGGCTTTATGTCATCAATAGACATTCATTACTGGGACCATGGATCAGTTATGGACAGGTTATTGTCTTACTAGATATTACATAGACACATGCCACTTACCTGAAGACACAATAGCCTTGTCTCTGTTACCATGACTGTCATCCTGTAGGTTACGGAGCAACCGCCCACTTGGAGAGTGGAGGGTTTATCCGCAGCAGGTCACATGTTGCACACCCCGACATCCAGTTTCACTTCCTGCCTTCGCAGGTCATCGACCATGGACGAGTGGCCTCCAAAATAGAGGCCTATCAGGTGCAGAAAACTCTGACTGCTTTTTTTGCACATGGAAAATGTGATGCAGGATTCATGATAAATAATAAATAATGTATACATGAATGAATGAAACTGAGTGGAAAATGTTAGGATGTATGATTAAGTTGCTTTACACACTGAAACATTTTTGTTAGTTAGTCATGAAAAACTTGATTGGCATAGTCCACAGGACACACAGTTACATATGCGGTTCCAAGGAAAACCATAAGCTTCCTGGAAATTAATGTGTCCACCTACTCGCATTTATCCAGAAGGTTATTTTTCAGAGAGGAGTACACACATTGGAGATAACCGTGTAAAATATTAACATGATGATTATAAGGCTATTTGGCAGGTTTGTGATACACATGATTAAAACACACAATACATTCATATCATTATACTGAAAAATAATAATGAAAATGACTTAAATATAAACCAGTTATTTAGGCATGTATGTACAAATTTGTACTGGGTGTACGCATAGTCAGAAACACACAGTGGTGTTTTTACTTGCACCATTAATACGTGGTCTTAGTCAAAATTGGTTGATCCATGTTAGATTAAGAGGTTGAGCAGTTAAATCCAGTTCGCTGAAATCTTTCAGTACAGAGGTAGAACATTTGTCAGACTTGTCAGAGTTTGTAGCACATGTAGAAGTTTTTTGGATGTTTGCACGCTACTACTGAAATCTTCAACTGCATGAAAAAAACATTCTTTCACACAAAAGAATTTAACTAGCCTCCAAAAACCCCTGTAATTATTAGATGTGTTTTAATGTTTAATTTATTGTTTTGTTTATTGTTTTGTTTATTGTTTGTGTTGTAGGTTCATGTTGGACCAATGAGAAGCACCAGTATCGGCTGGATTAAGTTGAAGAGCACAAACCCTCTGGATCATCCATTACTTCAGCCAAACTATCTCTCCACTGGTAAGATTCAGTGCCTTAACTCCAAACCTAGTAGACATTTTCAGAGCTTACTACAATATGAACATATATTCATGTTTTAAATTGTGAAGCATATCACAGCAGTGTGAACAGTTATTTTTTTAAGTTGATGACTGGAGTTTGGTTGTATGACGTATTGCTAATGTCGCAGTATCATTAAACTGTTTTCTAAGGGATTTATAGGGATTTATAGGGAATTGGTATTGAGGGCCAGTCAAGCATTTTTAATTGATTGGTATTGGCTTTATTCACAAGTGAAGTGCCCAATCAGATCCTTTGTTTTACGTTAGCTGTAGAACATGACCAATTTTGCAGATTCACGTATTGCATCAAGTATCAGATCAGGACTTACATTGGTAGAGATATATTTCATGACTGAGATCAGGAGCAGGCGCAAAAAAAAATGGATCCAGACATCTCCTCGAATTAATTTGTCATTTACTCTTCTCTCAGCTACTGATGTGTGGGAATTCAGAGAGTGTGTGAAACTATCCAGAGAGATATTCAGTCAGAAGGCCTTTGACCCATTCCGTGGTCCTGAAGTCCTGCCTGGTCCTCAGGTCCAGTCCGATGCTGACATTGACGCATTTGTTCGCCAAAAGGCTGACAGTGCATACCATCCATCCTGCACCTGCAAAATGGGCTCTCCTTCTGACCCGATGGCCGTTGTCGACTCAAGCACACGTATTTTGGGTCTAGAGAGGTTACGTGTAGTCGACGCCTCCATCATGCCGAGCATTGTTAGTGGCAACCTAAATGCACCAACTATCATGATGGCAGAGAAGGCTGCTGACATCATCAAAGGTCACCCTTCTCTTGTTGACGAGGGGATTCCCGTGTACCAACCAGCAACACTCAAAACACAGAGAATGAAGGTGCCATGTTGATTACAGTTGATTTCTAGATGTCTACATCAGAAATACATCTGAAATTCAGTTTTAAAAATATGAAGTTTAAAAAAAGTAAAAAAAAATCCAACTTTTGACCTTCCCAATGGCACATTTATTCTGAGGTAAACAATGTTGAGGTTTAAAATTTAGACCGACAGCACATGAAACATTTAAATGCTTTTTCACTTTTACGGTGGGGAAAATGTAACATTTCATGGAGAGCATAGTTTTCATATACATTTATAACCAAACAGATCCAGCAGCAATTTTTGTTTTTATTTGTTGAGACGAATTATCATCATAGTAATAGCCTCTTGAAAAACCTTTAGATTTAACACTTTGACTAAATATTGTTTTCATAGTTTTGTTGTAATCGTTTAATTTTGCTGTGGAGATTCTGAGAAAATAGCAAATAAAATAGATAGTAGATTAGCTACATCTATTGTCATGTTTAACAAGTTGAGTTTTAAATCAGTTTGAGCCTCATCTGCACCAGCAACTCTTACAGACTTAATGATACATGGCCAGCGCCAACAGGTTAAAGATCTTCAACAGACGTGCAACCAGTTGTGTCTTTCACATTTGTAAAGAACTTTATAAGCTCTAATCAGGAATCAAACTCAGTGGGCACTGGTCTGACAACAGTACAGATGAAATGAAAGGCTTTCTTAACAGGAAATATAGATCTACTGCAGTAAAATATACATTAAAACGTTGGGAAAAAAACTACAGATGTTTACAAATAGGATTTTGATGATGATTGTATGTAATTGATCAGTCAAAATGAAGATATTATCATCGTTGCCAATAATATCAATATGTTCTGACCAGTAATGTGAATCATTTTATATATGGTATGTGACCAACTGGCCTTTGGGCCGGTCAAAGCTACTGAGCAGATTTTACGATCAGCTTCCATAAAAAGTGCCCTTAAATTCATGCATGAAGCATTCATTAAATTCACTTATATTTAATATTCACTTTTTTAATATTGAGCTTTGCACTATGCTATGAAGTATGTCAGCAGTGCTTCATCACTGTTAATGATTGTTAACATTGAATATAGCGTTGTACAATACTTGTATGTTTAATCATTATTGTCTTAATGAATGAATAATACATGGACTGTGAAGGGAAAATAACTGAGAAAAGCTGAGAAATGTTTACAGGTGTTTTTTTGTTTGTTTGCTTGTGGCTTGTTTGTGTTTTGCATGGAATGTAAGCAAACACTAGAAACTGTCCTGACCTCATAACTTTATTCAGTGGTCCATATAAAACTCCTCAGCAGGTTCATTGTCAGTCAAGAATTAAAACATACAATGCTGGATTTTGTTTTCTTTGGTAAAAAATCTCTAAGGTCTTTGTACTTATGCTATGAAGTGGGCAGAGCTGTGTTTTTACATTTTTATACAACAAATGCGTAAAAGCAGACATCTTCGAGATCATTTTTACAAACATTGTACAACATTTCTACATTGTTCTCATTTCTTTGTACAACAGTACAAAAAAAGCTGTCAGTAGCAAAACAAAGTTTTGTGTCTGTTTTCTTCCTACATTTCTTTTATCGTTTTCCAGAAGACATTTTCCAAGTGTCACTGAGCGCCTGACTTGTGAGAAGGAGGTTTGATTTTAATTGCCTAATTGAGTCAGTCTGTACAACAGGGGCTCACACAAAGATTGCTTGGCAGTTTGGATTTTAATAAAACACATGTTTGTAAAACCAATTTGATAATGACACTGAAAGATTATTAACTGGAACACTTGACACTGATCTTGTATTATACCTGTGCCTGCCTTTACTGTCCACTTTGTCACACATGTGTTTACATCGGACAGGAGGATATAGTTCAGTGACACCACCATTCCCCACAAGAAGCAAGAAGCAAGCATGGTCTAACTGTACAAAATGCTGATGCTACAGCTCTGTGTTTTTCAGACTGCCTACTGAGGCAATGTCTGCTTAATCAATCATTTCCCTAAAAGAACACACTATATGCGCCCAGCAACAATGTACTGCATTATAGTATTTTGTAAGGAAATTGAAAAACCTACAGCGCTTCCTTTCTGTTATGGTGATTCACGTCATCTTTGTGTTATGTTAAGTCTAGCTGTTGTGTTTTAATTCATCTACTTCATCTGACTTATCTTGACGCAAGCAATAAATATATAAATAAAGGCAAAAAAAGAGTGCTTTTACTGCTGTATTTTAGCAATAGGAGCCAATATCACACCGATATGTTATTTCCTTTCAATTCAAAAATGGAGAAGAGCAACACTTAACCCTGAAAGTGTGAACCATCTGAGGGCCTAGTTTTTCTGTTTTTGTTGTTTTTTTGTATTTTTTGGTTCTGACATTCAAATTAAAGTAATTTGTATGTCAGAATGTAAAACCTGTAATTAAAACTTTGCATGCATTTCACACAGTGTGGTCAGGAAATGTGATTTTCTTCTGTTTTATTGCCTCTCCATACTGAGTGAACAGTGTGTGACTCGTGACTTTATTAATGTAGAACAGGGATTCCCAAAGTGTTGTACACTGCCGCTTTGGGGTACACAAGATGAAAATGGCAATGGCTGATCTGTGGTGTATAAACAGTTAACTTACTAATAAATAAACAACTAATATCTAATTTTAAATTGGCCATTTCATTACATAAAAACATAAAATTCAAGGAATCATTTGTCAGCTTTCAATTGTAGACATAAGTTTTAATTACAATTACAATTTATTTTAATTATAAATAAATACAGGCTACCCAAAATGCAACTTGTTGATGCATTAATAAATTGAATGTGTTACTCTTTTTTTTACCCGTCGAGTATTGAGGGTAGACAAACAACGTCGGGATGTAGAAGGTGATACGCTGAAAAAGAAGTTTGGGAACCGCTGATATAGAACAATAACAAGCCCACAAACCCACCATTGTTCACCCAACTTTGTATGGGTGCAAACATCCTAAAACTGAAGTTTTATGTCAGCTCCCAAAAACCGGACTCACTGGTCATTCTCAGTGAAAGTTACTCTTGTATCAGTCACTACTTATAATTGTAAACACAATAACTTCAAATGAGTATCATACATTCGTACTGAATGACTGAGATGGCAGGTACTTTGACTGAGTCTGGTTGTTAGCATTAGCAGAATTTATCTCAACTTTTCCCACTTCCTTTTATCACTGACATTTTCATTTTTCACTCTTAAGAAAGAGCAAACAAGGCACTTTATTCTCCTCTCTATCTGTTTGTTATCATTCAGTTGTAACAGTAAAAGATATTAAATTGGAACTAAAAACCAAAAAAAAAATTCCTGTGTGAGCCACTGCTATATCGGTGTAATGCATATCATCTCATCTGTTAAGTCCTCCTCATGTTTCACAACCATGTATGGCTCCTCATCACTGTAGTCACAGATGCTGTCGTTGCTAAAATGCACTGTAGCTTGTGGGTCTGAAGTGATGTTTCCTGTTCCTTCAGTGGTGCCATTACCCATACTCCTATTTAGGAGATCGGTGACAGAGCTTTCCATTTCATGGATGGTCATATTGTAGGCATCTGCAATCTCGTGTTTGGTTGCTGAGACAAACTTGGGGTCTCTGGCATATTTCCCCAAACCCTCAGAGATCAACACCTGAGAACAATAAAAGATGGACAAGCATAGAATGAAAAGGCTTTTTACATAGTGAGATAGACGCTTACCATCTGTCACAAACAAATAGAAACAAGCGGATTTCATGTAATGGCCAATAGCACCGGCAATTGCCATCATCTGAGGCTGCAGTATAAGAACTTTGTTTTTGTTTTTTTTGACATTTTATCAATTTCACAATCAATCAAAACAGTCGTGAATAATATGCACTCACAGCCTCTACAAGACTATTGACACTGCCTCTCTTCTGCAGGACATGTACGCAGCTCTCTGCAGGTAGGTGCAGATGTGATGGGGAGTTGCTGCGGCTCAGAGTGCCATCCTGGCTGTCTGTATACCATGAACTATTCTTCACTGCTCCAGGGAGACACTCAATATTGCCAGGACTCTGCCAGTCCAACTAGGTTCAAACACACATACACACAAACAAACTTTCAAAGGAACTAAACAACTTTAATATGTGTTCACCTCAACTTTAGTTCAGCATATATTGTATTTAAATTTTTTTATAAAGAATACTTCAACAATGAATACAGCTGCCAGCACTGAAGGAAATTTAAATTTTGGTTAAAAAGCAGAAATTAATTCAATGTCCGTCCCATCTTTCAAAGTGAGCAGACCTGTATAAGCGGTGTGTGGCAAAGCGAGTGGTCAAGGCTGATGGGTGACGCAGGAGACATGGCCCAAGATTGCAGTGACCTCGTTGGAGACAGATGGTGAATTCTGCAGGCATCAAGACCGGCCACTACCTTTACCTGAGGCGGCAGTTCAGAAATCATGATACAGAGTGAGTGACAGTGCATTCATCAGAATATTCATACAAAGAAAAACAATACCTGTTGCTGCACTGGTTGCTGTATTGGTCGAGCTGTGGAGGACGGAGAGGGGAGAGCATCATCCTGACTACTTCTTCTGCGAAGACACTCAAAATTAAATGTTGGTCTGTTGTAGACTGAAAGAAAATGCAAGAGCCAAAAACATTCAAACTTTTAATTACCATGTTGGAATACTTACAGAATAAATGTCCTTATTAAACACCGATCCCTGTGTCCTGCTATACAGTGCTTCTTCTCTCAGCCTTTTTGTACATTAATAGTTGCAGTATATCAACAAAAAACTTCAAAAGTCAGAAGACCTATAACACATCTGACACTTTCAGGTAAATCAAGTAAAAAAAATAGGATCTCACCCTGAGGTGAGTGTAATAACCATCTCCGAGGTGACTGTCTCCTGTCCTGGTAGATCAGCTGTTGGTCATCGTCATAGTAACTATCCGGTTGGTGGTTCCCCCCAGAAACATCAAGGTCAAAGTCTCCCTCTGCTTCTAGTTGAGCCTTGTTAGACAGCCTGTGTACACACATTTACAAGAATTCACATTTACATGTAGCTACATGAATTCTTTGCTTGTTGTGCCACAATATGACAAGTTTACTCCTATGTAGTTAATGATGAGACGGAAATAAATAGAAACAACTGAAATGGAACGGACTGTACTACTACCAGTGTTCATTGTGTCAGACAGTTTTATTTTCAGTATTTTCTTCAATCCCGTTAGTGGAGATTCACTGTTGCTGTACCTGCCCTTTGTGAGCATGATGTCATCTGGGTGAAACTCCTCTCTACTCTCACACTCTCCTGAGCCTCGATTGTCATCGCTGTCCCTGCCCCCGGCTTCCTTTTGATGAATATTAGGGTAAAGTCCACTTGCTAACCTGGCATCAAGATGTCAGGATACAAGAAGTAAATAGTTATTCATATATACGAATTAGAAGTCCCCATTTTTGGAGATTGTTTTGGCAGATTCAGTGCAATAACAAATAAACCCCAAACCTCCTATAACGTCCCTGCACATACCCAATGTAGTACTCATAATAGCAAGTACAGAAAGTGGTCAATCTCACAGATAGGAAGAATTGAAATAAGTAAGCAAGGGACAAGACAGGAGTATACATATAAATAAAATTCTAAAAATGAAATAAATAAAAAATAAATCCTAAAATAGTTAATAATAGCAATTCCTGGGAATGATTAGGAGTTATTATGACATTGTGTTTACAAAAAAAGAAGTTTTTGTGTGTGTGTCTAGGCATATGTAAGAGTGATGCCCACAAATCTCAAAGCTGGATAGGAAAAAGCAGCAACAAGTTAAACATAAAAAATAGCTTTTAAATGGTCCAAAACATCTTTTATCATAAAATTATTGACCCATAATCATTATCAGTTTAGGGACAATGTTTGCATTTTGCTGCTTAGGGCAGCGGGTTGGTGGGATATACCATCATTAGAAGAAATAAATCTATCAGTTAAATAAAAATAATTATTGGCAGTGGAAGCGGTGTGGGTGTTCACATGCTTTTTTTAAATGTTCTGAAATCAAACCTCACATGTATCCCTGGTTCTTTAAGTGTGACTATTTGGTGTTTTTCTTCGTCTTGTATGACTATTGTGAATGTCCCTAGTTTCCCACTAAAGCTCAGAAAAATGAGAGCTGATCCACTGACCTTGTGAATTTTGACTTTGAAGCCTTGTGTGTCCCTTTGCTGTAAGTGTACATGGATGCTTTATTTTCGTTGGAGGATGTACGGTCTTGCCTTAACAAACAATTCTGCTGCCTCCTACTAGTAATGGAGACAAGTGAGCGTATGTTGGCATTGTTGAGGTTGGCACTGGAGGGTATTGGTGATAAATTGCAAATGGAATTACAATGAGGATAATTATGAGGGGGGTGATAATGAAGATTGTACTGAATGGGTGAGGAGTTCATCTCTGTTGCTCCCTCCCCGTCATTGTGGCTGCCTGTCCTGCAAGTTTGGGAGGGTACTGAGTTGCTGCAGGAGAAGTTCAGAATCTGTAGTGGGCGTTGGGTGACGGTGGTCGGGTGGGAAGATCCTTGCTGATCGCGACTTACATGGATGAAATGGTTCCCAAACAAGCCACCATTTCGCTGCAGAGAGATGCGACAAGCCAATGAGCAGAAAGATACACTGTATATCAAAAGGTGTAAGATGTTACAGAACAACAAAAGATGGCGGTCAAGTGTTTCAGGCTACTGAAGAAGGAAGCAAGCAAGGAAGCTCTTTTATTTTTTTTCACTATTTTTGTCAATTTACATAATAAAATGTGTGATTAGGAAATCTCTATCCAGGGGGAGTACAAGCTGTGTGTGTGTGTGTGTGTGTGTGTGTGTGTGTGTGTGTGTGTGTGTCTTGGTTTGGCAAGTGAGGCGCAACCTGACCAATCACGGTTTGATTTTAAGTGGGCGGGACAAAAATAAAAGATCGGAGGCCTTCCGACTGTCCGAATTTACACTGCAGCCCAGTTGGTGGCGATAATGCTCCTAATAACACTGTGCTGAGATTACTGACAGAGTAAAAAGGCGGAAGTGGTGAGAGTCTCTGTGAGAGCGGCAGAGACAGCATTAAATGGCGGAAGAATGGACGAGTCAGTTTGAAAACTGTTGTGGACACAACAGTTGATTTTCAACAAGATGGGCAGCGCTGTAATCATATTGTGGCGGAGAATGGTATTGATGCAAAGTACACACATCGTTTGATCGCGCATTTCCGTGCTTCATTCTCGAGTGTGTGTGTGTGTGTGTGCGTGGGGGGGAGGGGGGCAAAGGCGACTGGACTGTCAGATGGGGGGGTTGGCCCAGCACTGGTGAACACGGTATGCCACTGCTACACACATACACACACTGCAATATATCTCCCATGTAAATCTCAACTTCTGGGGGCCCCTAACAAACTCACGTCAATGGCAACCCCAGACACTAATACATGTCTGAAGGAATCTTCATGGATGCTTACCCTGTAGATTTCTTCTTCTTCCTCTCCATTAGCATCAACTAGGTCCTCCTCCTGCAGGTCACATGATATGGCTCGACGGATCTCTGGGCCAATGTCATGCAGCATGCGTAGGCCAGCCTGTAAGGAGAGTTGCTATGACAAAATACTCACCAGGAATTCTATGTTTGTATGTGGTTAGAAAAAGCTGAATGATAGTGCTGACAAACATTTCATTGGAACATATCTCTTCGATACAATTACAGATTAATGAACTGCTGATTGGGCTGTAAAGGTAGCCAGAGTCATGGCATAAAAGATGGAGTTTTTACTGGTTTACTTCTTCACATTCAGTCACATTTAATTGAATGTATTTACTGTAATATAAAAATTGACTTACTTGTAGAGCCATGGCAGTGTTCAGTCTCTCCCATGAGCACATTCCCACAAGACCTTGCTCTTTGCGCCTCTTGAACTTCCTGAAGTAGTCCTGTATCAGGAATGTGGCATAGAACTTCCCCACCGTTACCTCGTCATCTGAGTAAACAGACCAGACACAGCAAAGGTTCCCAGATCAACGTCACAATATTCCAAAAACTGTATTATATTTAGACTTAATCTCTCAACAGTACTCTGACCCTCAACTATCACACAAGACAATAAATATTTAAGACAATAAACACATCATGGCATTTAAACTAGAGTCCAGTAATCACAATGATAAGGCACCACTTTCAGTCTGCTGATTTCTCTGGAGCACACTGAACAAACTGTAATGTTAAGTAATAATATGCATCACCCACTGCACTGTATCATGTGTCGGGCTCTGATTTACTGCTGTGTTGACAAAAAGGACTGTGAGACACCTGGCTGGATTCTATCATTTGGTTATGAAACATTCATCCTACATGCAAAATGAGCAAACACATGATATCTTCTATGTGCATGCAGGCAAATGAAGGAACAATGTTGTTATCTGCCTTGCATTAAAATGAAGTACAGAAATCTGCACATATTAAGGTAATCTATGAATACAGTGAATCACTGTGGAGCAGCTGCCTGTTACAGTTCAAAGGAACCTGTAGCCTCTTCTCAACACATACAAATTGCACGTTATTTGTTAACCACACTCATTATAGTGATCAGTTTGCAACAAATTTGCAAAAAACATATATTTCTCCTGCAGTTGCTCCAAACAGTCAAAAATAATATAAAGCATCCACGAATGACTTATCTACAAAAGTGATGCAAAAGTATATAATATCTCTCAGCTTTGTTTACATTTTGAGTGGCTTCTTGCTTCATTGGTCCTCCTTACAATTAAGGTATATGTATATCCAAATCAAAGGTTTCTGTGTCAGGTATACTAAATATCAAGTATAGATTTTGTTTGGTATAAAGATATATTCAACAGTTTGCAAGATAAACAGACAGCAATATTAGAGACTAACTAATCCTTTTGAGCGACACAGCCACTGAACCCATGATAAGTTTCTGTGAAATGAAGCAACAGGAAATGTTAGCAGTCAGGTTTGTTCCCTTGTCTAATCTAATGTTCTGTCTAAGGCTGTGGTTAGGATTTATGAAGCTTTGCTGACTTGCAAACTGGTGAAGCCACGACTGATTACATTTCTGCACAGTTTTCAATTTTCTACAGTGCTACGCTGGTGTAACATAAAACTAACCCAGTCCGTTATCCTTACAAACTGTTTAACGGGTTCATAGTTGTTTTTTGTTTTTTGAGTGATCAAAGTTGGTTTTATTAAGTATTTGATAAGTGTTTCTCTGCTGTATAAATGTATATTTATTCCTATGGAAGATAGGAATAAATATACTTTACTTTAATATGGCAGTCTTTTCCTTAAAATTCTATCATCAAACCAAAATAATTTTTAAATAATTTGCCTTCTATCAAACTCTGGTGTTATGCTTTATTGAGCAACACTAAATGGAGGGAAAAATACACACACCAAGAACATAGGAATCTTACTGGTGAAACACAAGCGTTATAGCTACACTGCAAAAGTTCATGCCTATGATGCAAAGTCAAATTCCAATTTAAAAAAATCTCAAGCTGTCAATAACTTACACAACTGCCTCTGGTAGGTTATAGGGAAAGGTATGAGGAATGATCAATGTCTCTCACCCAGATCAATAGGGTGATTCTGTGATTTAGGAAATTTACTTTTTACCCGATAATAATGCAACCCCAGTGTTGTGTAGGTGTATGCAGTGCAGCCTGAGTCTATTTGATGCAGAAGCAAAAGTTGGTCTTTGAACAGATGGGGGGACAAACTGAGGTCATTGCATTTATTAGTGACAATGCATCGATTACTGACCACCTGCAGGGGGCACTACTTGATCCAGCAACTTCATGCTGGTCCTCTTCCAGATCTTCTTGATCACAGCTCTAAGCTCCTCATTGGCTTGTTCCAGGTTACCTGGGAAATTGCAGACGATGTGAAACGTATAAATAATAACGTATAAATGTTTAAGATAATTTTCCACCCACAGACTCCCTTGAGGTTTAAAATTACAAAAAAATTAGCAAAATTCCCCAAGAATAATTTGACAAACTAGAATTTTATGCAGAACACTTGAAGACAAAGCTGAGAAAAAACAACCATTACATTAAATTCAAAGTAACATAATGTGACACTCAAAAGATACTATACCAAACCATAATATAAATATGGTGCAATTCATGGAGACTTATATTTGCGTGCCTTTATCCTTTTTTTCAGTTGTTTGTCACATTAACACGGTGGACTTTTTGTATCACTTCTCATCAGAGTGTTTTTTTTCCTCTGGTGTGTTACCAGACTATAGTATAGGACTTTCTTGCTTGCCACTGTTATATCTGTAGAGTAGGGTTAAAAAACTAACTGTACAATCAACACTATTAAGTGTGTGTGTGTGTGTGTGTGTGTGTGTGTGTGTGTGTGTGTGTGTGTGTGTGTGTGACTCACCCTCTGTCTTAATCTTGAGAGCTGTGCGCACCAGAGCGAACAATGTGGCATTAAACATTACAGTCCCATCACTGTTCAGGGGCATGTTCATTGCCACCAGACGCTGTAAAAGAATTCCCAGTACAGATTAAGGAGGAAGCATGAAATGTAAAATTACTACTGTAAAAGCAATACCTACATGTCAGAGCTATTCCATTTGTTATTTTATACCCACCTTACAGGCCACCCTGTGTGGGCAGAGCTTGCCAAAACCCAGAGGAGGCTGGATCCTCCTCAGCAGAGTCACCACATCAAGATGCTTTATCCTGCCCCTGACAAAAAGACACATCCAAATAAAAGTCCCTTTTCACTCTCACCACAGGTCCTGATAGATAACGCTTCATTAGAAGGAGCACCCGAGAGAACATTCAAGTATATAATGGCCCTTACAAAATGGTCACCTGTGTTTCTTAGCAGTAATATATTCAGAGTGTGCAGGATTACTAATAGGAGAATAATTTTTGATAGATCTCTCCAAAGTAGGATGTGAATACTTACTTGGCTTCAGGATCATATTCAGACCAGATCCTTTTAAACTCATCCAGATGATGTGGCCCCAGAATGGACCAATCACGAGTCAGATAGTCAAAGTTATCCATAATGACAGCTACAAACAAATTGATGATCTGAAACCAGAGCATGCAACATATTTTGACATACTTTTTTCGTCATATTCATTTACAGGATCATGAAATCTTAAGCTCAAACACAGTGTAATACCAGAAAAGCACAAAGCATGTAGAAGCTGATGAAGTAGAAAATAGCAAAACCACTGCCGCAGCTTTTCTCCTCTCCAGGGTTGTAGTCTGACTCTGAATCGCACAGTTTCCCTGGCAAACAGGCAAGCATGATCTCCTGCCAGGCCTCACCTGTTGCACACCTAACATAAAACAATAAAAAACATTGATACAACAGCATAACACACACACACACACATATATATATATATATTGTACTTAAAAACCTCATGTGGTGTTCTGGTCAAATCTGACCGAAGTTTTATCTCTGAGAACTCAAGTTAATATGATCAGACTGACATAAAATTCAATGACTTTGTCCAAAAAGAGAATTTTAAAACACAAAATAAATTGTATGAATTTGCATACAATTATTTTTGTGTTATTCAACTTTTGTAAAACTTTTGTGGTGTTCCCGGTCATTAGAAAACCAAGCTCAGGTACATCCTCATTTGTCAGATGGACACACACACACACACACACACACACACACACACACACACACACTTTTGACTGGTGTATACAAAACTAATCTACCAGCACGTTATGGGATGCAGAGTCTGGTCGGACAATTTTTCAGGCCACCATGTCACTCCAGAAATTTCATATGTTGCCATTGTTGATTGTGGGGTGGCAGCATGGCTTTCCACAACTGACAAGACCTTCCCTGAACACCAGCTTCTGCTGGATTGTTGAGAAAGATACAAGGCTGAGAAGCATGATCACTTGTTGCAAGTGAGAGAGGTGACAAAAGTAAGAGGTGCAATCTATGTGCGCCAGGAGATGTGAACACAAAAATAATGTGCCATAAAAAGCAATGCATATATTTGCAAGGCACATACAACAACCTGCACATATTGTCCTACATGTGCATGATGAAAAAAGACTATTGAAGTTTGACTTAACCCACTCCACCAAGTTTCGAAGCCTGACTTTGTTGATGAACATTGTCATATTGTTGTTCTTGTTGGTTGTTCTTTACTGTAGTAAGTTATTGGTCTCGTCATGGTTTTGGGATAATTTCCTTTGTACACATATAAAATCGTCACAGTCACTTTAGACAGGGAACACAACAGGTGTTACTTTATGTGACTGTATACAAAATTTAAATGTTTTCAAAACAAATGTAGTTGATAACTTTGACCCAAAGTTGTCCTAGATTGTTGGGGGACACCAACAGCAGTTGGTGCGCACCAAATGGTCCATTCGTACCAAAAGCTCTTAGTCCGGTTCGTTTTCATTGGTGTGAAAGCGTCAATCGCACTCGGGTGCGCACTAAAACAAGCGGACCGAGACCACCTCTTTTTGGAGGTCTCGGTCCGCTTGTTTTAGTGCTCACTTGACCAAAAACCGACCTCTGGTGAGAACGCGAACCTGGACCAACTCGGGTCCAAACGAACTATTCGAAATGCATCATGGGTGGAGATGGATTGGAAGCAGGGCGATGAGAGCCTCTGGCCGGCAACACGGAGTGGAAAGCACCGCCGTGGAAAAAGCCCCATGGAACGGCCACGGGATCGGCCCGGGGCGGGCAGAGACAGCAGACAGAGTTGGCTCTTTCTCCCCTTGTCCCCGCTTCAATACTACCGGTCATTTTTGACCAGGAACACCAAATTGCTTTACATGAAATTAATACAACATGAGGTTTAATATATGATCACTTTTAATGGCTTTTAAACAACTTAAACTAAGCAAATACCTAAATAGCATGAGGACAGCTTGAGGAAATGTTTGGAAGTTGTTGTTACGGTTGATTTGAGTGCCATCCACCATTGCTATTTTCCCAAACACCTGGGTGCAGACAAAGAATCATTTAGCCTGCTGTCATATTATGGACATGACTAAGTTATATTTATAGAGGTCATTTGTTTAAGGAAAAAAAAAAACAACAGAAGGCAAGACATATAATTTAGTTTTTGACATGTTTTTTTAAAAATTAAGAATAGTATAAATTTCAGTTGAAGAAAATGATCACATTTTACCTGCATTCCTATTACAGCATAAATGAAGAACAGCATGGCAATCAGAAGAGCAACATAGGGAAGAGCCTGTGTAAGAAAACAACAGAAAATTAAGTCTCTTATTTGACTTATTTGAACTCTGCAACATGAATGTAATCATTTTAAAGTTTACATCGCTGATGAAGATAAATTGTCACTATGATAACTTTTCAGAAATAAGTCTCATAAACTTCTAAAGGATGTTGTGGGGTTTTTTGTCTCTTTTTCTCTGTACCACCTTGTCTTTTCTTTATGTAATGCTAATGTATTAAATCTTATCTCTAATGTCGTTCTTATGGTGTTAAATGAAACTATTTGTTGGTTGGATCTCCTGGCTTAATCCTAAACTAATTTGTTTTGCCCTTTGTAACGGAAGATGCAAGAAGGTTGTTTACTGGCTGTTTATGTTACAATCTTACTTGGAAGGACTTGATGAAGGTCCAAAGCAGAGTCCTGATGCCTTCACCCCTGCTCAGCAATTTGACCAATCGCATCACTCTGAACAGGCGGAAGAAGGTGATGGAGATCCGAGCGCTGTCTTCTGTGTTCTGTGGAACACAGACAGTGGAGGAGAAGATGAGTGTTTACAAGAAACATATGATGCAACATCCATAAACCTCTGAAACATTATCTGTTTTTCTGTCATTAATTAATTCATTCATTCATTCATTCCTCCATCTATACATCCATGCATCCATCCATCCATCCAGCCAGCCAGCCAGCCATCCATCCAGCCATCCAGCCATCATTCATTCATATGACTAATATTAGCTACCAAATACTATGGTAATTTATATTCCAAAAATATTCCAAATTGTGATCCTTCTGCATCTATGTAATAACAACGATCAATATTAATGCAGAAACTATCATGCTGTTAACAAACCTGAAAAACTTAAATGAACATACATTTAACTCTGAACTGGCAATTAAAATGAGTGACATGCAGAATAAACAATGCAGATACAAAGGACAAATTATAACTGATAACAGCCCACACAAACAACAAGATAAGTCTTGTTGTAATGCAGCAAAACATAACAAGAAATGTAAACTCAGAGCAGTAGAATAACTTCAAAGTGTTGGTTATCTGATAGCAAACAATTTGAAAGACAATGCTGAAATGAAGAAATGACCAAATAAGCAGACAGTACAAAAGAAAGTGGAGCCAAAATACATCAGACCAGGCAGATTCAAAAGCAGACACTGACAAACACCAAGGGTTCAGTCACAAATCCTGAAATTTGACTGAATAAGTGAAAACAATAAAACATCTCAAAGTTTTAAAGTGACTGAGACTAGAGAATGATCTTGTTGCTTTGAGACTTTTCCATGAACACAAAAGGAAAGAGTGATGGGCTTTAAATTGAGGAGGGGTTGGCTCTTCATCCCCCTTGCTCCACTATCACCAATGAAAAGTGGAACAGCTGTTGACTTGAAACTGAAAACCTTCCAATTACACAGACCAGCTGTGACTGCATAGTCATTTCACATGTAATCACATAAAAATTAAATATAAAAAAAACACAAACACTAACATTTCAACTTTATAACACTATACCACTGGGCCCCAATCTTATCTGACCATTGAGGACTTGTTTAGCAGCACATTGCCATTCAACCTTTGTCTGTCGGGGTGGAGTCCTTCAAAAGATGTGTGCTTTGTAGATAATTGGGAAACTCTGTGAGGAAAACCTGTTCTGGTGCAGGGAGACAGCGTTCATCCCACTTTTGATGGAGCCACTCACTCACTAATAAGAATCTGACAGGATTCATGAAGTGACAAACCAGAGATGAGTTGTAGTCCTTCACACCTCTCTGTGCTCCCTCTAGCTCTGTCACCCACCCAAAGCCCCAGAGAGACTGTGCCTGTCCCCCACCAGGTTAAATTATTTAACCAATAATAATATGAGAATGAAAACAATGTCCAAACGTGCTAAAAATGCAGAGGAACAATTATTTTATTATATAATGTGTACAATAAGAAAATGTCATTCAAGGCTGTTCTGGTAAACAAAGTGATGGAAAGAAAAAACAAAGTTACACTAATAAGCTAATTAAACTTGTCTTGTAGACATTAAGTATTGGATGACGCAAAGTACTTTCCTGGGGGGTAGCCCAATGGTTAGAGCATTGGTCTTGAAACCAAGAGGGCTGAGGTTTGAATCCTGCTCTCAGCACCACTCTGGGCCCTTGAGCAAGGCCCTCAACCCCAATTACTCCATGGGTGCAAGTACTGTACTGTTAGCAGCCCTCTCCTCACACACATGTGATGGGTTAAAAGCAGAGACCACATTTTGTTATAAAGTGTACTGTATAAGTGTACTGTGACAATGACATATAATAAAGCTTATATCTAATGATATAGGTATCTAATGATATAGGTGTCAGTTTTTTTCACCCTGTTCAATAAGTGTTTTTTGGCAGTTTTTCCTCATCCTTGCTGTGGTTGTGGGTCAGAAGAAGCTGCATCCTGTACCGTTTTGTTAATCCTTATGAGACAATCTGTGATTTGTGAATATGGGCTATACAAATAAAAATGTATTTGATTTTCTATATTCTCATTAACACAAGAAGTGAGATTAAAATGTACAATGGCAAAGGTAAATTAACTTCCATTCATTTCTAAAAAAACTATGACATATACATTTAAATTATATTATTGTTATTGTTATATTTTTTGTTATTTATCCTATAAATGTCTGTAAAAGTTCTCAGTCATCCAGGTCATGGTAACTTGAAAAAGAGTAGTACTCGATGTACGCAGGAAACTTGACTCAGTCAGGTTAATCCTATAAATTAACTGTAAACTATGGTGTCCAGGCTTTCTGTGTGTTTGTGCTGTTTGTCCCAATGTGCGCAGCTGGGAGCGCGCACACACAGATGCCGGCAAGTGCACGCCCACACCAAACCTTGCCGCTGTGTGCGAGCCTCCCCAGGTGAGGCGGATTTGTAATTACCTGAGCAGGGAGCGAGGTTTTGTGTGCGTACGCCGGTAGCTGACAAACACTTTTGAGAAACGGGCAAGGAACAGCTCTAGAAAGCCTGGCAGTAAGCATTCATTAAATGTTCGCTTGCAGTGGTCGAGCCTGCTGATTGATCTCTTTCTTTGTTACTAGGTCAAATGTTAAATTTAGTTACGTACATTAATCGGCATATGTGGCATAAAGTTTGCGCCACTGATTGTGATCTGTCACCCAGTTAGTTATATGAGCGTGAACGTGCGGAGTGATGTGATTCATAGAAATCCACTGTTAAAATATTTCGGTTAAAAGAGTGTATTATGACGGATTATTCATGAATTATTTGATAAAATATCAGTAAAACTATCAACTGTATGCTGTAAAACATGTAAAATACATTTGTTTAAAAACATTCAATTTAGTTAAAAATCTAAAATATGAATAATTAATGAGCCTGAGTTTGACATAATTTCATTTGAAACTACAGCTAAAATCCTTTTTACTAACATTTGTGAAAGTTAAAGAGGCGACTGTGTCTATAGTTTTTTTAAGTGATATTTAGCAGTGTGTGCTGTTATAATCCTTCTAATTTTGAATGTCTTTTGATTTATCGACGGTTTTTCACCTGTGCCAACTGTGAATTAAAAGAAGCTAAAATGCACTGAGTGAAGTGCAGCATCTAGTTTTTAAAAAGAGAGTGTGGCCCTTCCCTTTTCAAGTGTGGGAAAACTTGCACCGATACAACACTTGACAGTGAAAAACCGTCCACAGTGGAGAACAAGACCAGTTCTGGACAACAAAGAGAACCAACATGGCCGATGTGAAGAGATTGGAGGAGCTGGCAGAGAGGACAACTGCAAAAAGACTTTTCTCCCGGCTGGCTAATAACATTAGCAGGACCCATGCAGAGATGTCTGCAGAGGAACTGAAGGAAACATCTGATAACGGAAGCTCTCTGGTCCAAGTTTGGAGAACCTGAACTCTCCGTGGCTCTACAAGTGGCAGAGTCCGGATGTGGGCGCGTCTCCTCTGTCAAGCCTGATGCAAGCGTTATGAGACGTTATGACGCATATGAGTTCATGCTACAGCATCTAGAGTCACTGGTCAAAGCAGCAAAAAGAGCTCACTTGCAATGGAGCCACTGGACGCCACCTGCTGAACAAGAGGACTTTAACTGCCGAGTGAGGGAGCTGGAGCTGTGTCTCCCAAAGCTACACTGATCCAAACAAAGCTGAAAGAGGAACCAGTCCTAACCCACAGTTCAACACAAATACCAGCAATCAGGCTAAAACCCACCGCTCTTCCCAAGTTCACTGGAAACAAATGTGACTTCTACCAATGGAG
Organism: Trinectes maculatus; assembly: GCA_016785345.1. NCBI lineage: Eukaryota > Metazoa > Chordata > Actinopteri > Pleuronectiformes > Achiridae > Trinectes > Trinectes maculatus. The sequence continues at coordinate 130,045 of JAFBJQ010001146.1, forward strand.
GAGAGAATGGGACGCACTGCAAAAACAAGGTGAACCAACTGGCTCACAGGAAGTGAGGAAATTCCAGCTGCTGGACAGTCTGGATGATAAAGTGACTAGAGACCTGCGCCTTTCCACCTACGGCACAGCTAATGAGGTTTTCCAGGTCCTAGAGAACAGTTTTGGGAACCGAACTACCATTGCCCTTGAAATTGTGGAAGAACTGCAAGCAATGCCACCTGTTAGAGGTCATCAGCCCCGGAAGACTGTGGAACACACTCAGACTGTTGAAAAGGCCCTGTATGATCTGAATGAGCTTGGGAATGTAGACGCCGTGAAAAACCCACTAGTCACAAAATCAATTGAGAGCAAGCTCCCAGAGTCTTTGAGAAAAGAGTGGCTGCTGCATGCTGCTGACGACAGGAGAGCTGTGCAGCACCAAAACCACTTTGACAAGCTCCTCACATTCCTGAGAGGATAGGAGACAATATATGAGCAGTTGGACCAGCTAAAAGACGAAGAGCCCAGTAGGAAAGAGACCAGGTTCCAGCAAAAACACGCTAGAACACGGACCTGCAAAACCTGAAAAACTGTATTTCTTCAGGAAGTTCAAGACCAACTTAAAACCTTCAGAGAGGAGAAACGCAGTGATGCAGCTTGGTGCTTGCAGTCGGTGCCTTGAGATCCATGGTGAAGATGGATACTGCAAAACTTCCTTCTTGTGTAAGAACACAGAGTGCAAAGACCAGCACCATTACTACCTCTGCCCCTTTGCTGAAACCAAGAAATGGTCCCAAAGGTCAGTTAAGCCTGGCGCAGTGGGAGGTGGAAGCAGGAAATACACGGAGGCTCAGGAGGAGTTTCTCTCCAAATTGTCACCGGAACTGGACCGGCAGTGTTGAGATGCTTTCTGCAACGCTGTATCCAAATCTTGCAACTCTGTAGTAGGTGAGCATGGACTACTGGGGGAATATGGCTTGCAGGAGTTCCCCGTCATCATGATGCTCCTTAACATCACTGCCAATGCTGGACAAAAGATTGGAACGCTGATTGACCTGGCCTCAGACACAAATTACATCACCCATAAGGCCGCAGATGAACTGAACCTCCAGAGTGAAGATGTCACCCTGGTGGTCCACGGAGTTGCTGGGATGAAAGTCTTAGTGGAAACCAAGCGGTACCTGTTAAAGATCTGTGTGAACACTCCCAAAGGCACTCTCAAAGCACACCAGCTAGTTTGTTACGGGCTGGACAGCTTAGCCGAGATTCACAAACATGTGCCAGCAAAAAAGTTGCAAAAGATTTTCCCTGATGTTCCACTCTGTGAGCTGAAGAGACCCACAGAGGTCCAACTTCTTATAAGTCATAAAGATTGGTGCCTCAGAAAGTTCGCTCCATTGGAGAGCTTGTCCTCTGGGATGGCCCACTTGGGAAGACTGTTGGGGGCACTCACCCTGACCTCTTTGAAGAAGCCATTGTGACAGCCCATACCTCCCAAACTCACTTTGCTTGCTCTATGAGAACCGCAGCAGTGAAATACAAAGAACTCGCCTGTAAAAGTCCAGATTTCAGCAAGACTCCCATCATCCACACCGAAACTGCAGCTGCTAACACAGACTTCCTAAAATGGTGTGGGCCAGCACAGATAGGAGCTGCTTGTGAGCCTAAGTGTGGAGGTTGCCGCTGTGGGAATTGCCATCCTGGAGGCAAAGAGATGTCACTTGCCGAGGAAAGAGAACTGGAAATGGTGAGAAATGGCTTAAGATATGTAACTGGAGATGATCACTGCAGGAAGCCACACTGGCATGCCAAATATCCCTGGGTAGAGGAACCAACATCCTTGCCAAACAACAGGAAGGCTGTTGAAGCAACATTCATCAGGACAGAGAAACAATTGTCGAAGGAGCCAGTGTGGAAAGCTGCCTACGCCTCCCAAGTTCATGACATGGTCCAACGTAAGGCTGCAGTAAAACTGTCCAAAGAAGTGCTGGAAGTCTAGACTGGATCAGTGTGGTACATCAGTCATCTAATTGCCCCAAATCCACATTCTGTCTCTACTCCAGTGAGACCCCATCCGTGCTGTCCTGCTGACGTTCCGAGCGAAGGTCTTTGCTCCTCTGGGTGACATAAGGAAAATGTACAACTCTGTCTGACTAAAGGACGAAGAAGTCCATTTGCACAGGTTCCTTTGGCGGGAATCTGGAAATGACCAAATTGAAGACTATGCTATAACAAGAGTCAACATTGGAGACACGCCTGCGGGATGCATTGCTCAATTAGCCATGCATGAAACTGCCAACTTACCTCAATTCAGTCATCTCAAAAGAGGAAAGGCGCGTGCTGCATCAAGATGCCTATGTTGATGACATCGTGACTTCTCACGACAACCTGGAGCAGCTGAAACTCATCACATCTAATGTTGAGCAGATTCTAGATGCTGGGGGGGGGGGGGGGGGGGGGGGGGCGCGAGGGGGGGGGGTTATATGAAGCCGTGGGTCTACTCCAATTAAACTGGGAGGAGAGTAAACTGAAGAAGAAAACTTACATATTAAAGGACAATTGCCATTACATGTCTGGGGCAAACCCAGCCAAAAGGTTTTTCCCTCCTGTCTCTGCTCCCCTGCTGACCAGAGCCTTGATTTTACTACCTGGGTGTCACTCCTTTGTCCTTTGGCCCTTTGTTTGTGACATTGTCTGTGAGCCATCCCTACCCCCTACTGAGTTCATACTCCTGTGTAAGACAGTTGAAAGACTAACCAATACACAACCACTATACGATCTATTCATGAACTGTCTGTAACCACACCTGGAGAGAGGGTTTATCTGTGCTCTGAGAGCAGTCTAAAAAAGTCTCTGCTACCAGTCCCACTCTGTGTCCGTAGGCTCACCACGACCTGGAACTTCAATAAACTTACACCACCTCAGCAAACTTGGAACTAGACTCAGATTGTTTTTTTTCCTTCAACAAAACAAATGTGAAGAGACAAGGCCCAAGACAATGGTTCTGCCGAATCAACTCACTGAAGACAACAACAAAGCCCTCGTCCTCGGGTACACACTTGACAATGACAAACTCCACATCACGTTTGCAGTGAACTTCTCAAAAAAGAAGAAAAAGTTATGACTCGGCCAGAATCTGCTCAAAGAGGAAGTGCGGTTACAAACTCCAAAACCACTCACTAGGAGAGAGCTATTAAGCCAGGTTCCAGTGCTGTATGATCCACTGGGTCTGGTGGCTCCAGCGAAGCAAAAAGGAACAATCCAGGTCCAAAGAGCTTTCCAAGAAGCCAAGGCAAAGTACTGCTCAGCGAAAGATACCTGGGATGCTGTCCTGTCGGACTACCTCCGGGAGGATGCCATTAAGCTCCTGGAAGAATATGCTGAACTGGGCAACATAAGATTCACCAGGTCCCTGACACCACTAGATCCCAACGGCAAACCTTGTGGCACCACCTTCTCTGATGGCAGTGAGCAGGCTTATGGTGCTGTGTTATAACTGCGCTGGACTTGCAGCCTCGGCACAGCTGTGAGGCTGGTCAAATCCAAGGCCAAATTGACCCCTCTTGACCTAAAGGACATGCTGTAAAAGCTGAAATGTGTGGAGCTGTCTTTGCTGCCCGGCTGAAAGGTTACTTTGAAAGACACTGTAGAATCCAGGTGGAAAAGTGGTATCATTTTGTCGACAGTCAGACCATCTTATGAGCAATACTGCGAGAAAGTTATGGCTACTAAACTGTCTTTGCCAACCGGGTCGGAGAGATCCAAAATAGTACAAATGTCCAAGATCCCAGGAGCATCAAATGTTGCAGACCACATAACCAGAGGAGCTGGCCCCGGAGACTTGGCTGAGGACTCAGAATGGCAGACAGGGGCAAAATTCTTAAGTCTTCCGGAAAGTGAGTGGCCAAAGAGATCCGCCAAAGACGTTGCTGCTGTAGCAAGAGAGAACATCGCAAAAATCCAAAAGAAGTCATTTGTTGCAGCTCTTAACAGAATACACCCAGGGCAGAGCCAGTATTTGGTCGAGAAGATGTCAAGCAGGTCACTAGCAGTCCAAGTACTAGTTGATGTGAGGCGTTTCAGTAAGCTGACACGGCTGGTCAAGACGGTGGCATGGGTCTGGAGAGCCGCAAAAAGGTTCCTGCGGGTCCAGACTAGAGATGAGTCAAAGTGGGAGGCAGTATCTGTATCTGGCATCGTCACGGTCAGCGAGAGACAAGATGCTTTCAGAGACCTTTGCCTGGCAGCGCAAGCACATGTGACTTTCCCAAGCACCACAACAGACAGATTGGTTGTCTACAGGGACGTAACAAGTGGACTATTGGTGTGTGGCGGTAGGGTCCAGTACTTTAAAAAAGATGGCAAAGCTGTTCCCCTCCTGCCCCTTGATGCCTGGATCGCAAACCTTTCGGCCCGCGAAGCTCACAGTGAAGGACATGATGGAGTAGCAGGGACCATATTTGCTTTCCATCTCAGGATGAGATGGAAAGCAACCACACATTTTGAGTTCACTGCCGTTATTTGGACCCTAACAAGTAAGGGATGACATCAAGAAAAGAGTGACCATGAAAGTTTGGGGAGTGGTGTTTTGCTACATGTCAAGCAGGGCCATCCACGCAGAACTAGCAAACACACTATCAACGGCCATCCATCAAAGGTCCGATCCTGGTACAAACTTTGTTGGTGCAAGACCCATTCTGGCAGAGCTGTATGCTTTCCTGCGGGAGCAAAACAAAGGAGCTCCGGAAGAATTTGCTGCTAAACATGGAACTGAGTGGACCTGGAAAATCAGTCCAGCTGATTCCCCACACAGAAATGGGGCAGCAGAAGTTGCCACGTATCCATACAAAAGACTGCGAGAAATACAAGCCCAAGTCATCCACTTCTGGAAGTCCTGGAGTCAGCTCGCTGGTCCAAATTTGTTTGGCACACCACAGAAAGAAATGTTGCTGTTGGCGATATAGTCTGGCTGTGTGACCAAAATGCACTGAGAGGACAGTTCAAGCTTGGGAGAGTCATCAGCGTGAATCCTGATTTGAAAGGGATCGTAAGAGATGTCAATGTTCAAGTCTCTCCAAACCATTGTGTGCCGGTCAACACTGCCAAACCAACTGCCAAAGGCATCCAGTGAGGACTTTCAGTCAGGGTTCAGAGTTCATCATAGCACTGAGACAGCTCTGGCAAAAGTCTCAAACGACCTACTC
>JAFBJQ010001147.1:0-123475 GCA_016785345.1 Trinectes maculatus
TCAAAATCTACAAAAATGCTCATAAAGGGAGACAACCTATCTAAGATACACAGTACAACCAAAATCACTCTAACTGAAAACACTCCATAAGGGAGGAAAAACAATCTGACAAAGTACAAAACAATGGCTATGATAAGGTAACAAAACTATCAAATTTACAAAACAAAAATACTCTTAAAGAGACATATCGACTTACGAATAAGACTATGGCTTGGAATCAAAATGCTCGTGATATCGGTCAACAGACAAAGACACACTGGCACAAGACAAAGGGAAACACAGAACATTTAACAAACTGAGGAAGGGAAACAGGTGGAAACAATCAAGGCGGTGATGACAATCAGAACAATGGGAAACACCTGAAGGGAAGTGGGAAGTGACCTAACGTGAGGAGGATATGGTTTCAAAATAAAACAGGAAATTATACCAAAACAGAGACAAGACATGACATTTAAGCTGTGCTTCACTATACACCGATCAGCCAGAGTACTAAAACTGATAACTTGTTTTCATGTTCTGACATTGATGTGTATCTATGAACTGGTTTAAAATGAAACGTCAATAATGCGGTTTTAAACTATTTTTTATTTCATTGTTTCCTTGACCAAATCCAAAACACTCTGAACCAATCAATTACCCATCGGGCTAAATGTTGTGAGAAATCGAGGCCAACCCAATAAGACTTTTGCCCCCTAGTGGCTCGCCGTGATCGTATAGTGGTTAGTACTCTGCGTTGTGGCCGCAGCAACCCCGGTTCGAATCCGGGTCATGGCACATTTTTTTGACAATGTCTAACAGTGTCAAAATGAAACAATCACATACATTATACAGTATAAACAGCGCTCAGCAAAAATTAGTAATGTACTAATTAATTATTTGTAAAGTAAGAACTATGAATGAATGATTATATTTGCCTGTAATTGAATTCTTGTTAATTAGAATGTTAATTAGAATTAGTATGTTCTGACATTGGTGTGTATCTATGAACTTGTTTAAAAGGAAACATCAGTAATGTGGTTTTAAACATTTTTTTTCTTTTTATTTCATTGTTTCTTTGACCAAATCCAAAACACTTTGAACCAATCAAATCACCCGACTGGACTAAATGTTGTGAGAAATTGAGGCCAATACACGCTACCTTTCACCACTTGGTGGCTTGCCGTGATCGTATAGTGGTTAGTACTCTGCGTTGTGGCCGCAGCAACCCCGGTTCGAATCCGGGTCACGGCACATTTTTCACATGACAACGTCTGCAATGTAACTGATAACTTGTTTTCGTGTTCTGACATTGGTGTGTATCTATGAACTGGTTTAAAATGAAACGTCAATAATGCGGTTTTAAACTATTTTTTATTTCATTGTTTCCTTGACCAAATCCAAAATACTCTGAACCAATCAATTACCCACTGGGCTAAATGTTGTGAGAAATCGAGGCCAACCCAATAAGACTTTCGCCCCCTAGTGGCTCGCCGTGATCGTATAGTGGTTAGTACTCTGCGTTGTGGCCGCAGCAACCCCGGTTCGAATCCGGGTCATGGCACATTTTTTTGACAATGTCTAACAGTGTCAAAATTAAACGGTCACACACATTATACGGTATAAACAGTGCCCAGCATAAATTAGTACATCCTGTCTGTAAAGTAACAACTATGAATGAATAATTATATTCATTATATTACATATTGTAGTTGAATTCTTGTTAATTAGAATGTTTTTCTCTACATTTTTTGCTCAAACCTTAACCTAACCATAAGCCCAATGAAAAACTGCATTACTACACAGTAAAACATTCTAATGAACAAGAACACAGACGCAGGTGAGTCTAAAGACTCATTAGACACATGTCAGCAAAGAGCTGGAAACTGATCCTGTGTTCAGAGGTTACATTACGGAAGGAGTGGATCTACTCATTTACACTGAGCACTGTTTCTATCATGTGTGTGATCATTTCATTTTCACAATGTTGGCAATGTTAAAAATGTGCCGTGACCCGGATTCGAACCAGGGTTGCTGCGGCCACAACGCAGAGTACTAACCACTATACGACCACGGCGAGCCACCAAGGGACGAAAGTCATAAAGGGTTGGCCTCGATTTCTCACAACATTTAGCCCAGTGGTTGAAGCAGGGCCCCATCTCCTGCTTGTTTCACATGACCATCTCGATTCAGCGTGTTGCTCCGGCACTAACTGGGGGTAAAATTAAATCTGATTTCATTACAAGGATTCGACATTTGCTTGTTTTGACAAAATTTGGTTTTAATATCGGCTATAATGTGATGAGAAATCAAACCTGGATGGCATTGTCACGTTCATTATTTGAGTGTTAAGTGTTCAGTGGTTTGCAAAACTGTTTCTTTTTGAGATTCATCTCACCTGTGTGTGTCGAAAGTCATAAAGGGTTGGCCTCGATTTCTCACAACATTTAGCCCAGTGGTTGAAGCAGGGCCCAATCTCCTGCTTGTTTCACATGACCATCTCGATTCAGCGTGTTGCTCCAGCACTAACTGGGGGTAAAATTAAATCTGATTTCATTACAAGGATTCGACATTTGCTTGTTTTGACAAAATTTGGTTTTAATATCGGCTATAATGTGATGAGAAATCAAACCTGGATGGCATTGTCACGTTCATTATTTGAGTGTTAAGTGTTCAGTGGTTTGCAAAACTGTTTCTTTTTGAGATTCATCTCACCTGTGTGTGTGTGTGTGTGAAAGTATATAATTTTGCCAGTGTCCTGCTTGATGTCTCAGGGCAGAGACATCAAGCTGCAGCTCATCTGTAATCAGGACTGCTACTTACTATGCTCTGCCCCGGCAACACCCACTTGCCAGATCATTAACTCTTCAAGTGCTTTTCCATGCTTGTCCATAGGCTTTAGAAATTCAGCTCGCTGATTTCAAGATTTTTATTTGTCCCCGCCTGTGTGTGTGTGTAAGTGTGTGTGAACAGGCGTGAGAGGATGAGTGTGTATCTGCTGATCCTGTGTCTGGCTTTGCTGCAGCACGAGGGAAGAGCCAGGCCACAGCCTCTGGGCTGCGACAGCCCTGAAGCAGTGAGAGCGGCAGAAGAGGCCCTGCAGCAGATCAACCAGGACCGGTCAGAGGGATACGTCCTGTCCCTCAACAGGCTATATGACCTCTCACACATTCTTGTCTCAGTGAGGACACACACACACACACACACACATACACGTACAAAAACATAAAGTTTTCTACACCACCAGGGATCCTGAGAATCACAGCACTATTTGCAGAGACAGGGTGAAAGACAGTGGACTGAACTGCAGCCTGTTTGCAGAAGCTGGAAAATTAGTAGAATAGGAAAACTAGAAGTAGTCATTGAAAAGTGATAAACGTGTGTGTGTGTGTGTGTGTGTCCATGTGGGTGTGTGTCTAGAACAAAAACGGGTCTTTCTACAAACTGAACATCGATGTCTTGGAGACCAAATGCCACATCACCAGCAGGAAACCATGGAAGCAATGTACAGTCAGAGGTATTGGTGGTGTTCCAGTAAGTACCACATGGCGTGCATGGCGTTTAGTGAAACTAAAATCATGCTTGGTGCCAGGTTTTGCAAGTGTTTACAATGAGATATTTTCCCAAGCCAAAAGTCCGTGCGTTTGTGTGCATCAGGTTTATGGAGAGTGTCAATTAATTGCCTACGTTGACACTAATGTCACACTTCAAAGCTACTCCTGTGCACTTCGTCCAGGTCAGTGGATGATAATTTGATGAGCTGCTTTTTTTTTTAATCATAACACACAAGCATATGTTCAAACTTTTGTGACATGAGGTATTTTACTCTGTACTGTAACTTTCTGACTTTACTTCCCAGGGATTAATTAAGTATCTTTTGATTCCGATTTAACGCATTTAAGCACGTGGGTTAAATCTTCAACATCAAATTTGCCTCAGTCACATTGAGCCATTGACTGTGACTCTGTGTTGGTCCTTGTGTCTAGTTCCAGCAAGATCAGTGTGGCAGGTTTGTCCAGACTGTCCTGCAGCTCAAAATCTGGATGACCCCAATGTGGAGGAGACGGCCAACCTGGCCCTGAAAAGGTTTAATGACGAGAGCCGTCTGGCCAACTACTTTACACTGGAGAACATAACGAGAGCCAGTTCACAGGTTAACACATCAACCACACAAAATCATTACAATAAACGACTGAGCAGCAGTGAGAAGGAAAAAGAGACCTGCACCTTTTATCATTCTGTGTTCGATAAGGAAGAAGCCACTTAAATGTGGCAAAGCAGGCTTCAGGTGTTCAAATGTGTTTTTATATGAGAGGGCAAAAAGTTTATATATCTTTCATCAAATTTACATTTATTACTCCATTTGTTTAGTGGCTCTGTAAACGTGTGTGTGTGTGTGTTATCTCTACTTTGTCAGTGGGTGTTTGGTCGGAACGACTTTGTGGAGTTCACCATTGTGGAGACGGTGTGTTCAAAGAAAACTGAAGCCAGTGAGCTGAACAGCTGTACACCTATGACCTGCCAGTTTGCAGTGAGTCTCACTCTCACACACACACACACATACACACACTTTCAGATGATGTGTACTACATGATTTATGATGATGATGATGCTAATTTATAAATCAGGTGTTCTTCAAACTGTACTGTCGGTTATTTTTTTTTTATCTTAATAGAGATCAGTTCATAAAAATAAAAATGTTCATTATATTAATTTTATGCTATGGTCTCAAAAGCTTGTTCTCTTGTCATAGCATTAGTGTCTGTTTCCAGTGCACTTGACTGACTTCACTGCACTGCATTAGAGTTTCTGGCTCCAACCAAATCATAAATCCTTGCTCAGCTATTCCATTATGTACTCTTTATTTATTTTTATTTTTTTCTCCCAGCATAGAGGTTTCTGCACAGGATCACAGTTTGAGGATTTTGATGTCAGGCCTTCAGTTGAAGGGACAGAGAGCATATTTCACAGTAGACGTAATGTACAAGTGAAGTGTGAGATCTACGAACCTGAGGTACCTGCTTCAGCTGCACTGATGCTTGAACTTAATGTTAAACTTTAAATGTAAACAGTCATTAAATCCATACACTCATCTATTTTGTTTATTAATGAAAGAAATGCCATGTAAATGCATTCTGTCCTCCTTTTTCTTTTCCTCTGCAGGCAGCCATTGTGGAGAAGCAGGCCCATGAAAAAGCAGAGCGTGGACACACTGAGCAACAGCACCACAACCACGTGCATTTGCATCCCCACGAGCATGAGCACTCCGACACACTCAGCTCTGACATCACTGTCTCCAAGCCTCTAAACACCCTGGGGTCTGTGGTGTATCAGGCTGCCTCTCCAAGATCAGCCCCAGCAGCCAGGGCTTGTCCCAGCCCCCACAGACACCGTCTGGGCGTTATAGGCGATCTTCCATTGTAACTGTCTGGATGCAGATAGACAGTACGTCCTTCCTGACTGTTGTACTAAGTTCTATCAACAAGTCATTGTAACCTGGATGTAAAATGACAGTAAGTTATATCAATAATAACCCCTGTAAAAAATCTGATTGTTTGATTAAAGCATCTACATCGCTTGAAGTCTGCTTATTTTATTGAATTTATTTCCTTCCAACATGAGAAACTGAGCAGTTGACTCACTTTTATTGTCCTTATTCAGAGAGCTGTAAAAACAGGCAGAAACAAGGGGCAGATTCCGATAAAGCCTCTGCATCAACAGCTAAACACCTTTCACCCCTTTTACTTTTTCAAAAGGCAATATTTAAGGCAGCCTTTCAGGGACCTTACTGGAATGACAATGAAAACCCCATAACAAATATACAGGGGGTCCTCGTGTTACGACGGAGGTCCATCCCTGAGAATGTGTCGTAACTGAATTTCAACGTTAGTCGGAACATACATTCATATGTATGTATTTGTATGTAGATAATAAGTTGTGCCACTAGATGTCGCTATAACACCACCCTACAATAAGAGTTTACTATGGTGAATTGCCTTTTGTCACTGTAGGGGTTGATATCGCGAGTGTAATGAGCATTTCCTTTAGATTTCTGATATCAACCGTGTAGACCCTGTGTTGTGAATAAACCTACGGTATTGCCACGATCCCGAACCCATCTGTGTCTGTGTGCATCTCCTTACCGGCTGCCGCTGCCCCCACCCCCCCAGCTGTCCATTTCACATAAGTAAACACAAGGCAGAGTAGCCTAGCTGTGCTGGAGAGCCAGCAGGCGCGCTGAGAGACAGAGAGAGCGCTCACCAACTAGTTCCCGTGCAAAGTCTGTACGTATTTACGGGGCAAACCGCTTAAGCCGAAACAAGGAAGTTCACGGGAGATGTGTCGTAACCATGAAAACAACGTATCTCGCGACCGTCGTAACACGAGGACCCCGTGTTCAACACAAAAAAAGCACTTATTTTATTTATTCATATTTTTATTTATTAATTTAAATCTAATTGCCACTGGAAACACACCTGAGCATACCATGACCTGGATGATGAGCATTGTTGATTTGTCCCGTTAGTTTCTTGCCCCATGTTTTTTTTTTTCATAGAGACAAAGTCAGTCCCTCTCTGTGCTTCAGTCAACACATTCATTCCCAGTTCTCACTATTGACCTTTACGCAGAGCCATGTCTGTAATTTGCACCTTGCTCTAGCTAGCTCCATATATATATGTAACTAGCTAGCTACACATGTAAACAGTAACGTGGTGGTCTTCCTGAAACAGGCTCAACTTCAGCTGAGGGATTGTTTTTGTTTGCTTTTCTGTCGGCTCTTGTTACACAGCAAACTGCAAAAGTCAGAACACATAGACATACCCATTCATTCATGGACTGTTAGCTTAATGTCGAGTGTAGTGTTCTGACATTGGTGTGTATCTATGAACTGGTTTAAAAGGAAACGTCAGTAATGTGGTTTTAAACTATTTTTTCTTTTTATTTCATTGCTTCTTGGACCAAATCCAAAACACTCTGAACCAATCAAATCACCCACCGGAGTAAATCTTGTGAGAAATCCAGGACAACCCCCCGTCCCCTGGTAGCTCGCCGTGATCGTATAGTGGTTAGTACTCTGCGTTGTGGCCGCAGCAACCCCGGTTCGAATCCGGGTCACGGCACATTTTTCACATGACATCAGCAGTGTCTAACAGTGTCAAAATTAAAAGTAATCACCAAAAATAAATAATTAGATTCACCTCTAGTTGAATTCTTGTGAATTAGAATGCTTTTCTCTAAAATGTTTAAAAGGTTTTCTGACAAATCTGTAAATAGTGATTTGTAAATACTGTGCATACTATACTGTGTATAAAGTGCAACCCCAACAGATGTGTCAGAAAACCTTTTGTTTCCTTCCAGAATCAACATTTTCTATAGGATAATATACTACAAATTACTCCCACATTTTTGAAATGCACATGAATGAATTAGCACACAGTCTAAAGACTCATTAGACACATGTATGTCAGCAAAGAGCTGGAAACTGATCCTGTGTTCAGAGCTTACATTACGGAAATAGTGGATCTACTCATTTACGCTGAGCACTGTTTCTATAATGTGTGTGATCATTTCATTTTCACAATGTTGGCAATGTTAAAAATGTGCCGTGACCCGGATTCGAACCGGGGTTGCTGCGGCCACAACGCAGAGTACTAACCACTATACGATCACGGCGAGCCACCAGGGGACGATACTCTCTATGGGTTGGCCTGGATTTCTCGCAACATTTAGCCCAGTGGGTGATTTGATTGGTTCAGAGTGTTGTGGATTTGATCCATAAGGAGCAGTGAAAATAAATACAAACAGAAACTTTTTTGTTTAAAGTCTGATGGAAATCAGTGTAGAAAATCCCAAAGTACTTTTACTTTTTAAAAAAATCTTTCCAATGACATGGCTGGTGGAAGATGTTGTTCTGAAGCCACTGCGTCAGCTGTTATTTATTCATATTCCTGTAGAATCTTGTATGAGCCGTCACAGCCACCGTAGAAATAACTGCTTATTAGTCTCATATATGCTCAGTCATATCATCTAGTGTATCTTGAACTTTCATATTATTATTATCTGTTCAAATAAGCTGTGCTTCACTATACACCGATCAGCCAAAGTACTAAAACTGATAACTTGTTTTCATGTTCTGACATTGGTGTGTATCTATGAACTGGTTTAAAATGAAACGTCAATAATGCGGTTTTAAACATTTATTTTCTCTTTAAATAACCCATTGGACTCAGTGTTGTGAGAAATCGAGGCCAATCCGTATCAACTTTCACCCCCTGGTGGCTCGCCGTGATCGTATAGTGGTTAGTACTCTGCGTTGTGGCCGCAGCAACCCCGGTTCGAATCCGGGTCACGGCACATTTTTAACGTCAACAATGTCTAACAGTGTCAAAATGAAACAATCACAAAAAGTATACAGTATAAACAGTGCTCAGTCTAAATGCGTACATCATGTCTGTAATGTAACCACTGAACACACGATCAATTTCCAGCTCTCTGCTGGACATGTGTCTAATGAGTCATTAGACTCACGTGTTTGCGCTCTTGTAGTATTTACAAATCAGTTTTTTACACATTTGTCAGAAAACCTTTTAAAATTTGTAATGAAGTGATTCATAAAATGATCTTCTGTCCCATGAGGTTTACGCTATTGGACGTTGTCATGTGCAAAATGTGCCGTGACCCGGATTCGAACCGGGGTTGCTGCGGCCACAACGCAGAGTACTAACCACTATACGATCACGGCGAGCCACCAGATGGTTTAAAGTTCCCTTCAGTTGACTTCATTGAGTTGATTACATTTAAGCATGAAACTAAAAATAAACTTTCTTAAGTTTGATAGAAATCAAATTCATTTGTTACTTCTCAGAAACAAATGTGTTATTTTGGGCAGAGATGTGGTGAGGCATCCTGCACTTCAAACTGTGTCCACCTGGTGTCAGCCTTGGTTTTGCTTTTACTCCACAGTCCACGCGTCACTGGGATGGATGCCCAGTGAGATGATGTTTTTGATCTAAAATGAATAAACGAATAACAGATACAAATTTGTCAGATATGATTACGTTTTACTATATTTTTTGAGGGGACTTGTAAAATTCTTCCATTAAATCTTTGGACTGAATTACTAACCAATAATCCATCAGCATCACAGGTTATTGGTTTATAGCTATTCTTTGTGTTCCCTTTCAATTAGCCTGCTAACACTGGTCAGGACTCTGATGGATGTCACAATATTTCCTTTCAGCGGCCCTACAGTCCAAACTCTCTGTCATAAACAAAGCATTAGAATGGATTCAATAAGCCCAACAACAAAGTGTGTGTTGGCTGCCATGAGACTCCCACCAAGTTATTAAACTAACCCTACAAACCTAAACATTCAAGAAGCATTTATAACCGTGATTTGATATAACATACATGAAACCAATAAAATACACACGGTTTTAATTACATTACCAAACAAAAATATTCAAGTGTTGCTTGCGGCTGTGAATGTCACCACAGAAGAGAAAGAAGAAAGCTTTATTTGTCATTGTCACAGTACACTTATACAGCACACTATACAATTAAATGTGGTCGCTGCTTTTAACCCATCATGTGTGAGCATTGGGCTCCCATACATACAGTACAAGGTGCCTAGGGAGTAATTGGGGTTAAGGGCCTTACTCAAGGGCCCAGGGTGGTACTGAGAGCGGAATTCGAACCCCAGCCCTCTTGGTTTCAAGACCAACACTCTAACCATCAGGCTACCAAGCCCCTAATCGCCCCATTGGGAAGTGTTCCCAAGTTTCAGGACAGCCACTGGTTGAAAAACAAAGAAGAAAAGAAGAAAAGAAACTCTGTTTCACATTGCAACATGGAGTTGACTTGCGTTGTCGAACAATCAGCTCAAGAGAGTGAGTTCTGTTGTGGGATGTCTCCGATATCCTGCGCCACGGACACATCTGACCCACAAAAAGAAACTGGATTACGTATCACCTTGTTGCAGGTGATTCTGTTCCCCCTCACAGCTTTTAGAGCAATCACGGTTCCTGGAATGAGGGAATTCATTTCAGTGAATGATGACGCCCATGTTTTCATCTAAAGACGATCATCGAGAGGCAGGGCTGAATGGCACGTGACAAAATCTGGTTGCCAGATGCGAGTTGTGAACCCACGGAGAGGAAATCACATTCAGCATCAGCCTGTTATAAGCCCCCGGGACACCATTAGCAGCAGCACTTTCTGTGTTTCCACAGAGGTGGTGAGAATGTGAATTACTGCTGCCCCACTTCCCCGTCCCTTAGCACATAGCAGCTCCTCGAGGAGAGAACTGCATCCTTACTCCCTGTGTGACACAGATGGTCTGTGCATTACAAAACATGACAACTGCATTATACACCAACGCAGCTCTACTCTGTCCACTGACCACACATGGGTTATAGAAGGTCTCTCATACTGGAAAGGCTCTTATTCCAGGTGCTTGACCAGAGTGTGTGAAAACAGTCGTATATTACACTATAAAATTACCCTGCGTGCCCTGAGCTACACTCTGACCCACAGTTTTGATATAATGGTCCTCCAGACGACACATCCTCTTCTTCAGTTGTTTCATGATTTTAAAATGGTGATGGTTGGCAAACAATCTTTAGGTCCATTACTGCAAAATCACATGGCTTACAATGCATTACCACCATGCCTGTCAACACATCTACAATCATCAATGTGATTGTCTGTAAAGGCCAACTGAACATAAACTTTACAGTTAAAAGAAACCTTCAATGATAAAGTGTCTGGACAGAAGTTATTTGCATAGCAGTAAGGAGCAGGCAGATGGGACCACTAGTTAGTAGCCTTGTCCATTTTTTTAAATTCAGATACAGGGATTTAAGTATATGAGACTCAAATGTAGTGCTATAATCATATGATTTCATTCTCAACAGGATAAACAGAGGTGTGCAAAATGAATACGTCATCATCTACCCAGCAGTTTGATACTTGATACTGATACTGAACAGATCTGAGTGTGCGTGTTGTGCAAAAACCAGTGCAAGTTCAGTTGGAAGTTTAAAGAGTAGAACTACACGCACCACGCCTTAGTTTGCATGGTGGACGTTCAGGTTTTTCCCTGTGCGTGTGCGTGTGTGTGTGACTAGAGGGAGGTAGGCAGGTACCGGACTGTGAGTCCCTCCTCCACAGAGCCACCGCGCGCCTCTGTTCCAATGGGAACAGGTGGGATCCGCGTGCTCCTCCAATCGCTCCCTCTCTCCGTGAGAGGGGGAGGGTTAGGGGGGGAGGGGGAGGAGTGTTATGGAGGGAGGGAGGGTACGGGACAGGAGGCAGGACCCGACCAACTTCACAGTACAACAGGCAAAGTGGTGAAAAGGCGTCTGCGTGTCGTGCGTCACGGCTCCTGGCTCCGCTCCGCGTGAGCGTCTCACTCAGACTGTTACCGCAGATCGGCGCAGCGGATCCCCGCACTCGGAGCGCTACTCCAGTAGTTGTTGGCCGGAGGCGGCGCAGCAGGCTGACGGTGGCAGCTCCAGCCGGGACTCGGCGCGCGGTGTGGAATATGCACTGACCGGATTGGGGAAGTGTTAGCGGTGCGTTGGCTCTGGGATCACTCCCCGCCCGGCTTCTTCTCGTCTCCGGCGCCGTGGCTGCGAGCAGCAGCGGCAGCAGCGCACACTGTGAGCACAATGCCCGGAAAGACCAAATACAACCTGGTTGATGATGGACACGACCTGAGGATCCCGCTGCACAACGAGGAAGCCTTCCAGCATGGGATCAACTTCGAGGCAAAGGTGAATGCGCCAAGAACTTTTCCACCGTCAACGTCTCTCTCTCTCTCTCTCACACACACACACACAGACACACACACACAGACGCACACAGAGACACACACACAGACGCACCGTATGTTCCACAGTGTGTTTCCGACACGTGAACATGTGAAGTAAACAATGCAACACCTCAGTGCTTTCTAAGCGCACAGTTTGTCAAACTGACGCACGCTGAGCCAAATTACGCAAACAGCCACATCTGATCCCAGGACATTTGGCAAAGCAAAGTTTATATGTTTGTTGTTGTTGTTGTTGTTGTTTTAAAAACAAACAGTAAATAAACAGTCCGTGTTGTTGTGGTGAAGTTAATGTGTTGTGGCTGTCATGTGTTCTGTCTGGCTCCAGTACATCGGCAGTCTGGATGTGACGCGGCCGAGCAGCCGAGTGGAGATCGTGGCTGCGATGAGAAGAATCCGGGTAAGTGAACAAAACTCCGTCTGAAAACTTCCCCCTTTTCTTCATGATCCACGCACACCACCTTTGACCCCGGGTAGTTTAGAGGGGCCCGGTGCGTCTTTAGGATGAACTGTTATATTCGGCACACGTGTGACTAACAAACATGAGAGTGTATCCAGGAAGCACCACTAAACCACCCCACTGAGGTTCATGTGGGGTGGAGGTGGGGGGCAGTGGGAATGTGAGCAGGATATGTGAAATGCATCATTGCTGAGGCTCCTGTGATTTATTGTTCATACTGATCTATCATCTATCTTTACCCTGATAGATGTATTTATTTATTTTTTTGTTTCATTTGAAGACAAGGCCTGCTGTTCCTTGCTGACCTTTCCCACAGTAGCTCCAGAGAATGGCAAAGCAAAAGAACATGGGCGAGCCATAAAGCGGTGTGAGCCGGCTGAGGGTTCAGTCATGGTCGCCGTGAGTTATGGAGTATTTCTGAACGCGCCCTGCAGACTTTGTCCTGTCTCGGACTCAGCCTGCCTGCCTGGCGGGCAGGCGGGCGGGACGCTTGCTCTCCCATGTGCTCCGTCACAGTTTGGAACTTTCCTTTGAAGCAGTGCACTGGAGTGTGATCTCTGTGCCCCCCCGCACCCCCCACCTCCACCTCTCTCTGCTGTGTAAACCTAAGATTTACAGCCTTTTTCCCCAGCTCTGGAAAGTAAACTTAATCTCAATCACAGTGTCTGCCATCTTGGCAGCAGTTGGTTTAGCAGCCTAATAAAGTTTGTGCCCGAGGTGTAGAGGTATTTCAGCATTGTGGTGATGAATTGGTGGTTGTGGCCCCGATCTCACAAAAACCACACACACACACACACACACATTCCTGCCCAGACAGCACTACATATTTAATTTATTTTATCACCGTCTAACTTTATTTTAAATATACAGATATATATACAGCTAGAAAGGAAGGAATGCACCATCGGTGTGCTTTTCCTGACTTTTTGTCACATGCAGCTGCCATTGTTTGTTTATCTCTGCTGCAGTTGTGAGGGGAGAGGTCGGCATCTGCGTGCTGTTGTGTGCTAAACATGATTCCAGGCGGACCCTCACTTTCAGATGCACGTGTACACACGGTTGAGCAAACGGTGCAAAACGTTCCCGACGCTCTTTGCAGAGGAGAGACCCGCTCCTAATAAAGCGGACCTCCCATTGTGCTGCCATGGCAGCTGCTGTTGTTGGCAGTAAAGCAGGCTTTGGTTTGGCTCCTCCAGTGTGAAAATGGTGTGACGCTGGCCTGACAACACAATCGAGGGAAACCACAGGTATCCAAGTCCCACTGGAAAGCAAGGGACTAACTGGACTGGGCTCTGGTGGAATGTGTTTTACTTGGACAGCAAGCGAGCCAAAGTCATCTACACCGAATGTTGGTGTAAGGGGAGACTATAGAGTGCAGTGTTTTTCTGGTATAAATAAAATGGACATCATGTTGGAGAATCACCACCACCATTTGAAGAAGTGTTGAAGCAGAACCCACTTTTGTTTTCAGCTAATGAGTTTTTCATAGGTAAAACAGTAATAAAAGTGCATGGATCTCCATTGTTTTACCCTTGACTTTGACACACAAGAGACACTTTTGTTCTGTTGGTTTTGTAAAAAAAAAGAAAAATAAAGAGACTAGTGATGATTAAATGAATCATGTAATGAGATGACCACAGAAACGCCAGTGTAATGAAAGTTAACCCCGGCACTGCTTTAGTTTGTATCAAGTACAGTCTTTGTTTATCATGTCTGAAGCAGCTCAGGGACAGTGAGACGAGGACAGACCTGTCTCGCTTCTGCCTGGTGCTTTCAGGTTACTTTGAACGTCTCATGCAGTTCCTGAAATAAAGGAAAAACGCAGAGTGTCCCACAGTGTCTGGGCTGTCCGCTCCTCTCTCTGCACAGCTATGCTGGTTGCCAGGCAACCAGCTGATGTATGTCATTGTTCATTGTGTGCATGAGTCACCTGTAAACCGGTAGCCGATAACAACCCAGTGTCATGGCAAAGCAGGAAATGGACACCTTCAGTGAGGGTACACACGTTTTGGTTTGGACCCGTCACACAGTTTGTGCAGTGCAGTTTATTGTTGTTATTATTATTGTTTCCACAAATTAAAGAGGAAACACAAAAACAAGGGGCAGCACGGTGGCGCAGTGGGTAGCGCTCGTGCCTCACAGCAAGAAGGTCCCTGGTTCGAATCTCGGTTCGGGGGATCTTTCTGTGTGGAGTTTGCATGTTCTCTCCGTGTCTGCGTGGGTTCTCTCCGGGTACTCCGGCTTCCTCCCACCACCGGGGTTAGGTTAATTGGCCACTTTAAATTGTCCTTAGGTGTGCATGTGAGTGTGAATGGTTGTTTGTTTGTATATGTATTCTGTGTTGGCCCTGCGATGGACTGGCGACCTGTCCAGGGTGTACCCTGCCTCTCGCCCGATGTCAGCTGGGATCGGCTCCAGCTCCCCCCGCGACCCTTAACAGGATAAAGCGGTAGAAAATGAATGAATGAATGGTCTGCCATATCAACAAAAGTGCCATGACGTTTGTTCTGCAAACACTTAACATCAGCATTTTGTATCCACTTTGCTATGGCATTCGATAGCTTCTCTTGCCTTTGTTTATCTATACTCCTCCAGTAGTCTGCTGAAGCCTCGCACCACTGTTTGTTTCGTTAAATGATTTGCTGGTATCAACTGTGCGTGTTGCATTTAGGTGCTATTTAAGACTCAAAGTACTCCGGTGATAAGAAAATTCAGCTTTGCAGTGGTTGCAGATACCTTTGGTTCTGTCGACTACGCCGTCTGGAAGCATTTTGAAATGAAAATGGCCAGGTAAAAGTTCCTTACCCTTCGCCATGTTGGTTGGTTTGTTTGTCCTCCAGTTCTTTTCTTTTCCGGTTCAAGTGAGCGTGGCAGCAGTCAGCAACAGGCCTTTGCAAAATAAAAGCCTGTGAGCAACAGACTATTACAATAAAAAAAAAAAAACTCTAAATAAATCCTTAGTTTGTATCAAGTACAGTCTTTGTTTATCATGTCTGAAGCAGCTCAGGGACAATGAGACGAGGACAGACCTGTCTCTCCTCTGCCTTACTTTTTAAAGGTTACTTTGAACGTCTCATGCAGTTCCTGAAATCAAGGAAAAACGCAGAGTGTCCCACAGTGGCTGGGCTGTTCCGCACGGTTTCTGTCCGCTCCTCTCTCTGCACAGCTATGCTGGTTGCCAGGCAACCAGCTGATGTATGTCATTGTTCATTGTGTGCATGAGTCACCTGTAAACCGGTAGCCGATAACAACCCAGTGTCATGGCAAAGCAGGAAATGGACACCTTCAATGAGGGTATACACGTTTTAGTTTGGACCCGTCACACAGTTTGTGCAGTGCAGTTTGTTGTTGTTATTATTATTGTTTCCACAAATTAAAGAGCAAACACAAAAACAATTAAAGCATTTCCCAGTGAAACTTCCCTGCAAACAAAAGGTGTATTGTTTGAAAGTCGTGTTCACTTCCCCAACTGTGTCCGAGTTGTGTTTATGGCTGCAGCTCCCCGATATTTTCATATTTCATGAGCTAGTCCCGTTGTTTGGAATAGTTGTCACCGACTGTTTTGCAGGTGAATGATGTACAGCTGTCTGATATGGCCTTGATTAAATATTTACATTTTGTGTCTATAAAATGTCAATCAGTAGTGACATGACTAATTGACTCGCTGTTTCAGCATTGTTTCGAATCCAGAAACTGGAACACACACAAGCTACAGCGTCAACTGAGAATAGTTTTGGCAAATTCAGTGAAATCAATATCTGAAAAAATAGTTGTACAGCAAAAACGTTCTGAAGCTTTATGACTTTGATTGGCATTGACATGACAGTGAAGCTCTGTATCTGTACAGGTACCCCATCAGGGTTACCTGTACATTAAAACAGTCTCCAAATCACTTTTGTCATCAGTTATCTGTTGATGGGTGCCTGTGTGTAATATCAGAATAATTAAATCAGCCCACAGTTGTGTGTGCAACTCATTGTGTGTGCGACTGGGTGGCGAGTCTCGACCTGCTGGTTGTGGTCCAGGGCAATGTGATGTGACTTGGTGGTAATGCAGATGTTTGGCAGTCAGCGTTCAACAATGGAAAAAGAAGAACTATGGTTAACAGCGTAGCAGCAAAAAAAAAAAAGAGATTGTTGTAGATGTTTATAATACAAAATAGCCAAACTGCATTTTAAAACGTTGTTCTAGTTGTGGTGCTGTGAAACATTAGAAGCCAAATGGTTCCTCTCAGTAAATAGGTTTTACTAAACCTTTGATGGTTCATGTTGTGGATTCACTGTCCTCTGCTATGACTTGTGAGCCACTGCTGCCTCATTCAGAAATTTCACTCCTCGCTAAATTGAAATCGGGAATATATTAGTGCAATTACCATACAGCGGAAAGCAGAGAGGAGGGAGCATCTGCTGGGCTATAAAGGTATTCACCACATCATTTCAGTCCCAGATTACCACCAGGGGCCTGTTGGAAGTCCTGCGGTTTGGAGAACATCAGCACAGTAAAGAGTCGTCTTATATAGCACCTGTGTGCAATAAGGCAAAGAGGTGCTCAGTGAAGAAAAGCATTTTCAACTGTAAATTCCCGATATGGGTACAGTGAAGAGGCTCTCCGATTCCGCCCTGCTCTTTAACAGTGTGTAAAAGTCCTTTTGAAAGCATCTCTTTTGTGCACTTCTCGTCTCTTCTCCTTCCTGCACTGAGCTCCGAGGTATTGTTCAGTGGTCTTTCAACGTAAGGTCAGAGTTGAAAGGTCGAAAAGTTGCCTATATAATGACGCACTCATGCTTCATTACCCTCCGTCCCTTCACTTCACTCCTGCTAATCCTCAACTCCTGACGTTCTGCTGTGGAGGTGATGGCACTGATGAAGCGTTCCACCATGATGGGCATCTGTGCACGATCACGTGCACACGTTCTGGCTTTTCCAGATAGCAGATAGTAAACGGGTAGTTGAGCTGCTGACAGTTGACAGATGATGCGTATACAGTCTAATAGATTGTGCATCCAAGTGGAATATATGAACAGGTACTGTGCTATACGGCAGCTCCCTATGACTTTACCACTAGGATGCAAATTTCAGTCTCTTATAGCTAAAGGCAGAAGGATGCATGGCTTCATTAGAAGTGTTAAATAACTTCCCAGTCAATTAAATATGATTCATGCAACCTGATGCTGGAGGAGGAAACCTCGCATGGCAACACAACTTAAAATGAAATCTGAAAATGTAAGGAAGCCATTGCCATAATGAGATATAACCAACTCGCAGATGAGTAAGATGTAACACACACACACACACACACACACACACACACACACACACACACACACACACACAGACTTCTGTCTGGTTTCCCCAGTGAGGCTCAGGATGGTAAATTAGCCTTTAATACATTCTCTTCCTGACCCCATCTTCATTTTTCTCCCACAGCTTTGACCTTTTCTCTCCTCCGGCCAACTCCAACTTTTTCAACATCCCCCTCTCACATCCTGCCTCTCGCTATCAGCTGCTGGGGCTGTGGGTCTCACACTGGTCTTTTCTGTATAGCTGCTAAGCCTGCCACCATGTCCTGCCCCTCATCAGAGGCCCCGTATACCTCTGGGTGGTTCGTTGTTTTTTTTTTTTTTTTCAGTCCTCACTTTAACTAATGGAGGCACAGACTTAATTTGAACACCCATCTTTTGTGCCACTGAACTCTGTGTCACCCTGCACATTTTTACCATCTTTCATACAGGCATATTAAACAACCCCAGAGATAAATGTCATAAACATCCCAGAAGCAGGTATTTCAGTTTTCCTCAGGTCATACGGGGAGGGACTGTGCTAATGTGATAATGTTGCTTCACGCTGAACATCACTTGATAAATTAATAAAGGGTGTTGGCATTTTTCTCTTTTATTTTTATTTATTTCAACCTTGTGAAGACATGTCGCTGATGAACGACGGCAGCGCTTCAGAGAGGACCTTGTGTTTGTGTATAAATGGTGTGTCATGTTGTCGTGGCTGGTTTAGTCAGGGACTTCATCCTGACCCACTGGGTGTGAGAGTGTCACGCGTGATGAAGACCCCCTCCTGCTGCAGGACGACACATGCACCACCCTCCCCAAACTCCTCCTCAGATTGACTTGTCAGCAGTATTAGTGCACTCTGCTTTACTTACCTCTCTCTCTCTCCTCTGATTCCTCCCTCCATCTTTTCATTGTTGCTTCTATTTCTGCTGTTCACAACCCACTGCTTCACTTACTCCTCTGTTCTCTGACAAG
This sequence comes from Trinectes maculatus, assembly GCA_016785345.1. Lineage (NCBI taxonomy): Eukaryota > Metazoa > Chordata > Actinopteri > Pleuronectiformes > Achiridae > Trinectes > Trinectes maculatus. The sequence continues at coordinate 18,529 of JAFBJQ010001147.1, forward strand.
ATCCTGTAATAGCACAAAAGGCTGCAGGGCTCCCTCCCAGCTTTTTAGGTTCAAATCTTTTCCCCCACTCCGCACAGCATCACACAACACCCCACCCCCACCCCACCCCCCTGAAACTGTCAGCAACAAATTGGGGAATTTGTCGAGGTTGTGCCTCGAGCCGTGAGGTGAGACGCTGGTGGTGTGGGAGAGCTGGTGTGGTGTGTTACAGTAACTTCGACACGGTTGGCCCTGCAGCGTCAACATGGAAAGCTGCCGTGGAAACAGGCGCTTCAGCTGGAAGAGGGGGGCAAGTCTCCGAGCCAGAGGAGAAGTCGACCAAAGATGGGCGGTGCGTTGCGTTGCATCGGCGATCAAATGGAAAAACGCATGTCTGACATCAGTCGACCGGCCGTGGCTGCATGTTGACTTTACTCCACTGTTCATTTCACGGAGAGCAAACTTTCCCAGATATTTTTTAATGCATGCAGAGTGAGTTGCCCTTTTGGCTCTTGAATGTGTGAAGTGATAACATGTAAAAGCAGAGATGCAGCACAGATCACCTGTCGGACTGTAGCGTGCAGCGACTGCATGATACTGCGCGCTTCATCTTATCTCTAAGTTGTTGTTTCGGTCCATCTCATATATAACATTAATCCTATGATGATCGCAGTGCACTTACTGCACAATGATTCTCTTGACCAGGATGATTCTTTAGGTTTAGAAATGTTGGAACAGGATTTTAACTATCACCAGCTCACTACACTTTTTTAATTGATTGTTTGTTGATCTCGTCTTTTACATCGTTGTATAATCAGCTTTTTTTTTTTACATTGACATAATGTGATATAAGCTTTGTTTTTAATTCAGCCTAGAAACCAAATGACTTAGTGCACAACAGGAGAACTGTCCTGTGAGTGTGACTGTCAGTAGCCCTGGTGGTCTGTAGAGCTGGTGTGAGTCAGTGTGTGGGAGACCAGAGGAGTGTCAGCTGTGTCTGTGTCTGATCTGCTGAGGTGTCTGGCTGCACACACACACTCACTCACTGGTGTGTAATTGTCGTCGTTGCTCTCTGGATGCCTGTGTGGTTGTGTCCTCTCGGGGGTGTCACTTCTCTTTCACCTTGTCCCCTTGACCCTCACACACACACACACACACACTACGCACACACACACACACACACACACACACACACACAGAGTGGTCTGTTTATGAGCCACTGGTACTGTGGGGAATTGAGACATCCAGAGATGTGCAGGACTTTTATACTCGGCCTTCACACGTTTACCATCCTCCCCTCTGTTCTTTTTCTTTCCTTTACTCTCTGTTTCTCCTCCCAGATCAGTTTCCTTCTCCTGCTTCCTCATCTCCTCCACCACTCCTTTTTATATAATCTTTTCTACCTCTTCTCTTCACCTTCCCTCCCCCACCTCGTTCTATTTATCCTCTCTGTGTCTCCCTTCCCCCTTTACTCCTCCCCTTTGTATTTTCTCTCTCCTCTTCATTCTCCTTCAGTCCTTCCTCCCCCCCCCCGCATCTTCATCTTGCCGCTTCCTCTTCATTATCTGCCAGCTCCTCCTCTCCCCCCCAGCATAGTTTCAATCACTGTTACCCTCCCTGCATACTGCTCGCATACTTTGCATAGGTTTCATAGTTTAGCTCTCAGTGAGAGTGACTCTTCACCTCCTCAGCACAGAGCGCATGTGTTTGTCCATATTAACCTGGGTGCAGTGATTCGTTGATATTTTGGTGAGGATGGACCACTGGATGGCTGTTTCACCAAAACATGACGCACTTTCTCAAAAGTGAAGTCAGGCTGAGTCCGGTTGAACCTGGGAGAATTTGAGGAGTCGTTACATTTCTAATCCCACTGACCCATCGGGATCTCCGGAATAATCCAGAAGTTGCTCCAGACAGCTCCAGATATTGTGAAGTGAAACGATATCAGTGTGTTCAAGTCATAAATATTACATCTTAGATGAGCTGCAGAAGCTCCAGAGCACATTATGCCGACCCTCTTTCTCAGTGCACCACAGAGGGCTGAGCAGTGTGAGTGGAGAAAGGAGGTCAGACTGTAATTAGATAAATATTGGACTTCTATCCACTGTGTGTGTGTGTGTGTGTGTGTGTGTGTGTGTGTGTGTGTGTGTGTGTGTGTGTGTGTGTAGGCTTCAGAAGACTGGGAGCTGTGTATGATCTGTCTGGAGTCATTACATAATAGCTGCTGTAGCCGTGTCTGTGAAACTGCGTGTTTGTTGTTAGTTGTTAGTTGTTTGTTGTTTGTTGTTGCCCTCTGTAAGCTGTTGTAGATAATGAGTGAAATCTTGATTCGGGGTGAAGTGTTTCTTCAAAGTGGAGGTTCGTCTTTAGCTTGGTAGCATAAGAACTTCGGCCTAAAAGAAAAAGGAAAAAAAGGAAAACAAAAACAAACCAAAGTTTTCCTTCACTATCTAAGACGAATTCCTGTCGCATTCCCAGCAGTGGTCATGTACAGGAGGACACGTACACAGTGGCACAATGCTGAGTGATAATGTTGGCCAGTCATCAGACTGACCTTGGAGCTGCCCTCATCTATCAGCCCTGGGCCGTGGCGTTATCTCGCCACTGCAACCATCCCTCCTCCCACCTCCTCTGAGCATGTCCGCCTGCTTCCCCCTGCTGTATCGCAGTGCTGCCAGCAGCCTGCGCAAACCCTCCTGTCACCTTGGTTGCAGTTTGGCCTTTCCACTTCTTCCCTCCTGTCTCCTCTGCTCCTGACCTCCTGCAGTCTTTTGCATTTCCGCTCGTTAGCTTTAAGTCTGCCAAATAGTGATCCCAGTTTTATTAACCCTGTTTTTATGTCACAGTGTTTGGTGTCAGACATCTTTTTTTTTTATGCAGGGGAAAAAAGGACGAGCAGAGAGAATCCGGGCACATGTGGCTGGCTTCGCCTCAAAATGGTTCCCCAGCCTTTTAGATCAGCACCGATGAAAGAGAATTCGCAAGCTGGCATGATAGGACGGTTACTGAAATTGTTAGCTGTCCAAAGTAGTGTGTGTGACTGTGTGTGTGACTGTGTGTGTGACTGTGTTTGGGGACTGCAAGGATGAAATGATGTCGCCCTCCTGTATAGTTTAATGAAAACAGATATTTTCATTAAAGCTGCAGGCTGCTGCTGTCAGCTGTGTTTTACCCACAGCCACAAGGTGGATAAACCGAGTCCATCTTCTGTCTGCCATTCTTTTCTCTCTCTCTCTCTCTCTCTCTCTGTTGGTTTTCAGGATTTAGACGTAGATTGTCACTAAATAATTTCTAAATGTTTACAGTACTGCTACGATCACCAGTCATGATGCTTAACCGTAACCGTAAGTCTCCAGTTAATATCTAAAAAGCGTCTGTGTTAATAATCCTGATGATTAATAGTCGGGGTAAACCGGTCGCCTGTTTCAAGCCCTCACATGTTCAAACAACTCGCTGCTTAATCCATTGTAAATAGAAAAGCCAGATGTTTGCAGCTGGAAACATCTACAATACCAACATGTTTTTTTTTTTCTATATTCTCAACACTGTGGATTGAATAACAGACTTTTATTGGTATAAAATGAGCTGAAGATCTCACTGAAATTCTGGGAAAGTTTGCTGAGCTCATCATTTCACAATGACCCATTTACTCTCCTGAAAAACGATGAAGTGATAGTAACGGACAGTTATCTCCAGTGAGGGCCCACAGTGTCTGCATGCTTTTATATCAGCCTGGACTATCAGCTCACTCACTTATCCCCGTCGTGCTGTTTGTCTTTCTGCCGTCTCCACACTGTGCGTTTTCACCCCGCGTGACACGGCAATCTTTTTTTATTTATTTTCTTCCTGCCGTACAGGCGGAACAGGGAGAAGACGGTGTTTATCTTGCAGATTGTCTCATTTACAGTTCAGACGGGAGCATGGGACTTAATTGATTGTAGTTTAATTTGTTGGGGGGTGAGGGGGGGTGGAGACATCCATCGCTGCCACCATCATCCATCACCCTGCAGGTAGAAAAGCTGGAAATGTACAACGTCAAAGTCAAGAAGTTAGTCACCTTAGTCTCACCTCTGTTGTCTTTTCATTTCCCCCCCTGGCTCTCTTCTGTCTATTTCACTCTCTCATTTCTCATGTCCTGAAAAAGATGGTGGAGGTGTTGTTTGATTGGTGTCAAATGTATTGACGAGACCTGTGGCTGTTAAAGGAAGTGCTGAGAGTGAGGCTGCAGGAATCTCACTCGCTGTTTTATGCTGACAGCTCTGCAGTGACAAAGAACTTACACTGCAATGATGCATTAATTAGCTGGATTAGTATCTTAACGATAATTGCTAATTATGAGTATGTGTCACCTTTGTTGAGAAATGGCACATTTGTTTATTGTTACATTGTTGTCAATACACTGAAACATTTTCTCAAATTGTTTAATATGACATTATTCTGAATAGGATGTTGGCCTCACGATACAACTTATCTGTCTGTCTCAGTCCCACTTTACTGATAAGTAACCTTCACATGTCATGTTTTCCTGTAAATGTGTCAGTTTGGCACATGTAGTTAAATGTGCGGGCGTCACATTTTAATATCAACAGTCATTCTTGTTTGGCCGCCAGCATTTACTATCCCACATTAATGCTTAGAATGGTTGGCAATGTTTTCCTTTTGAGCTGCAATAATGGAATTCTGGGTTAATTCACTTGGAGGGACAACACATGGTTTAAGAAGGCATCGCTGTTTTCTTTGTAACAATTTAATTGAATCCTCAGAATATAAAATCTTGTTATTGGATGGCACTGACCTCCGTTGCAGAAGAACCATAAAATGATTTTACATCTCCATTGATCCTGAGCAGTTAGCGATTATTCTGGGTTGTAAATTTTCACACCCATTCACCCTTTCCTCATTGGAAATGAGTGTCGTGTCCCAGATTTCTCCGTCTCTAATCACATCCCTGAATATTCTTTGACAATAAGGAGCATTTCTCCTGGTGCTGCATTGCGGAGCGTTGCCCCCAGCTGTCCTTACCTGAGTCCTGGAGGTCAGAATAACAGAGTTTCCTGCTAAAGGCCTCTGCCTGCTGGGGTATTGACATTTACAGGAGTCATCCAGATCAGCAATAACGAACTTAACCTTGCAGAGTGCGGCAGATTTATATACTGTATATATATGTGTGTGTGTGTGTGTGTGTGTGTGTGTGCGTGTGTGTGTGTGTGTGCACATTACTAATTCCCATCTTCCTGCATATTCAGCCCTTCAGGTGTTAGTAAGCAAACCATTAAGTATTATCAAGGTTACAGCAAATAACTGTATTGAATGGAGAAAAGTCTCCCTTAAGTCTTTTGAATCAACACATACAAAAAGACCCACGAGTTACTAGGAAACAAACACTGACAATGAATGAGACTTTTATGCGTAGTTTACCTTTAAGTTTACCTGATTTATACCTGCCACAGCATTGTGCCAGCCACAATGCCAATATCTTTGCTAGCTTTGAACTCAACAGCCTGGTAAGTTTCCCTGTCCAGCGGCCGCGTTATTCTAATAGCAATTGCTTAAAGATAGCAAATGCAACTAAGGTCAAAGGTCAGGGTATTTTACCTGTATGTAAGGATGCATATTCAAGATAGTAACATGTACCCACATTGATGTCATACACTCACGCAGTGTTTACTATGCAACATGACCACATGCTTTGATTAAAATCTCAGAGTCTCAGGATTCTTGGACGATGAAATATCATCTCTCTCTCTCTTTGCCTGCGCTCTTGTTGCTGAATCAGAATAACCCCTGGGGCAGTTTCAGACATCGACAGCACTTGGTTAACCTCTGCAAAGTTTGCAAAACTCCCGTCGAATGAATCATGCGGCGTGCAGTTGGAGCCAACAAGGCCAGATACTGGGCTGATAAGGCAGCATCGGAGAGCCAGGCAGCCCGCTCCCTCCCTCACCCCTTCCACGGTCAAATCATCCATAATGTTCCTAGAGTTTGTTGTCCTCTGCTAATGTTCAGTTACAGTCTCCAACTAAAATGCAGCAGGTTTTATGTCTATAAACAAACGATGGAGACATGGCAGGTGTAACGCCGGTGAAAGGTAACACTGACCACCACTGCACCACAGTGATGGTAAATACAGTGTGTCCTGTGGGAGGGTGCTGCTGATAGATTATTGTCTATACTGGACAGATGCCAGTGATTGACAGCCACATGCTGCATATACAGGACAACAGTAACACTGCAGTGCGTGTGTTAGTATTTATGATTTTACAGCAGATGAATGAGAGTTGCACTTCTCTCTGCTTTCAAAGCTAAAAAAATCTTCTGTTTCTACCATCTACTATTGACAAGGTTCTCAAGGTCTATATTTCTTTCAGTCCAGTTTTTCAATTGAAGCAAACGTTGGAGACCCTGCATTTATAGAGAAAAACCCAACTGGTTCTACATTGAACAAGTGACAGAAACACATGGAACAGAAAAGCGTTTGCTGGAAGAAAGCTCGAGCAGCGTCAGAGTCATGGTGGGCTATTAATGCTATTAATGATGAATAATATGTTGAACAAAAGGCAGCATAACAACATTACGGTCACAGTATTACCATAAATCAACACAGATCGATAGACCCGCGCCATGTGATATTTGTGCATCATGAATAAAACAATAACGCAGAAAATTTGCACTCACATGGGAGCCTGAGCAAACAGCAGTACATGGCTGCGTACACATAACAAGATCCAGAGGGAGTGTTCCTTTTGCGTGCGTGTGTGTGCGTGTGTCTGTTGGGTCCTGCTGGTCGTCTTGTTTATATAATGCACAGGATGTGTGTAATGTCAACATTTCCACTCAGCCTCCCCTCTCTGTTAAAGTATGAGATGAGTCTTGTTTAGTGACTGGTTGGATACTGTGAGAGAGTGTGTGTAGGCATGTGCCGGAAGTCTATGTTGGTTTCAGGAAGGAAGTTTTACGCAGGGGAAATGGGAGAACAATGCTTCTGGTCTCAGCACATCTGGTCAGTGGAGCTGTGACCAAGCTAAGTGCACTGCAAAAAAAAAAAAAAAAAATCAACTCAACAGGAGAAAATTCCTGTGTTCTGCCACTAAAGGCTGAATTGGACTTTCTAGTCTCATCTGATGGACTGTGTGAACAAGTTCTCCAGATTTAATCACAGGCTTCTACCAACTAGACAGCATGTTTCGAACTGCTGGATTTTACCACTTAAAATTATAATAGAAATCATAACACGGTGGCGTTTGACAATGTGGGTTCAGATCAGTGTGTGTTAGCTGATGCAGTTCTTCAGTTTGGCCCAGGACACAACGTTTTGCATTCACATAGCTAAAAGAATGAAACCACTTGTAACCCACACCAGCAGTCAGGTCTCGAATGTGTCCTCAATGTGTCTTGGGATTGTTCCCACACGTTACGTACCAGATGCTCCCTGAGGATGAATGTTAGTACCAGGTCTACACAGCATCAATAGTATCAATAGGGCAAAAGATCATCTTATCAGGATTTTTACCCCTTTGTGTGTTTAGTTAAACTAAATCCCAATCTGACCTTAAGATATTGCTTAAAGTAAAGGTCATAGAGTGCCCAAAGGGAAAGGGTTCATCCCCAGGGGAGAGTGAATGTATTCACTGAACTTCATTTGGAATCTGCTCATTAGTTTTAGATGCAACACCACATGAGCACACGCACAGAGAGCTACATAATCTCTGCAACATTTGATGTTTTTTTTTTGTTTTTTTTTTGCTGTGCCTCAAGTCTGGTTGCTCTCATTTAAGGACGACTGGACAAGTGAAGGGCCCCTGATGATGAAAGACAGGAAGCAGTCGAGGAAGTGGATGAGGAGCTTTGTGGCCAAACATACATGCGCGTAGACATGCGCATTTGTTCCTTGGACATGACCTTTTTAACACTTGTGTACATCAGGCATCCTGTGTGATCTATAGTTGCCATGGTGCAGAGCTGCAGCAGAATAATTCCCAATGCTCCTTGGAGCTGGTGGGGTTTTTTTTTTCCATCTCACCAAAGATTTGGGAAACTTCTAAAAAGGGATCTACATCCGGCCACTGCACATTTCACATCAGACAGACTAACTGGCCGCCCTGCGTGACCCCAGATACCACAGATTTGGGAGTGAACACTTGACTGGCTGGCTGGAAACCAATTTGGTTTAACTGTTTGTGTACCAGTTGAGTACTTCCTGTTTACTTTCCTTTCATTAGTGGGTCAGAGCTGCAGTGACACCACCCTCTGTCTGCCTTGTAGAGCTGCACACACTTAACAGTCCTAATTACCTTGTAGATAAAATGTCTTGGCACAAGGGCCGTAACTGACAGAAGAAGCACAGAGTTTAATGTTAAACAAAGTAATTGCATAGGGGAGTGATCGGGCTGCTGCTCAGCTATTGGTTAAATGTCACTTGCAATGTGGAGAGCTGACTTTTAGTTTGTTGTTGGAGCTGCAGGGCAGGGAGATGCGACAAGTGCTGATTGACTGACTCCCAATCGCAGAACACTGCCAAATCCCACACATGTATGGAAACAATGTATAGTAGCACCATGATGGAAACAGTGATGTACATGTCCACGGTAGAAATTGGCAACTAATTATCTGTTATCTCTATAAAACACAGGCAGAGCAGGACTATTGACGTGGTTTTGGCATACATTTATACGGCCACTGCACATTTCACATCAGACAGACTAACTGGCCGCCCTGCGTGACCCCAGATACCACAGATTTGGGAGTGAACACTTGACTGGCTGGCTGGAAACCAATTTGGTTTAACTGTTTGTGTACCAGTTGAGTACTTCCTGTTTACTTTCCTTTCATTAGTGGGTCAGAGCTGCAGTGACACCACCCTCTGTCTGCCTTGTAGAGCTGCACACACTTAACAGTCCTAATTACCTTGTAGATAAAATGTCTTGGCACAAGGGCCGTAACTGACAGAAGAAGCACAGAGTTTAATGTTAAACAAAGTAATTGCATAGGGGAGTGATCGGGCTGCTGCTCAGCTATTGGTTAAATGTCACTTGCAATGTGGAGAGCTGACTTTTAGTTTGTTGTTGGAGCTGCAGGGCAGGGAGATGCGACAAGTGCTGATTGACTGACTCCCAATCGCAGAACACTGCCAAATCCCACACATGTATGGAAACAATGTATAGTAGCACCATGATGGAAACAGTGATGTACATGTCCACGGTAGAAATTGGCAACTAATTATCTGTTATCTCTATAAAACACAGGCAGAGCAGGACTATTGACGTGGTTTTGGCATACATTTATACTGAAAAATAATTGGCATGCTAATGAAGGTGAAATATGGGTTCAGCTTCAGTTTTTTCCTGACAGCACGTTCTTCTTCCACAGGTGCTGTATGAACAACGTCAGCAAAAATTGTGCGACACTGAATCAACAAAATCGACCCATTTGGAAAATTTCCATTCACGTCCCCCCCCTTTTTAAATTAGAATATTTCGAGCTGTGAACCATTAAAACAAATAACGTATGATAATAACGCATTTGATTTTGAATTGACCCTTCAGCTTCAATGAGGATGTGAACAGTTTCTGCAGTTTCACTGGTTTAAAGACATGGAAATGAAGACAATGGGCAAAATGCGCTTCACTTGTTGCAGTGTTCCCAGGCACCTAGCCAGGCGTGATGTAACAGGATTCTTTATTTTCTTTTTTGGTAGATAGACAGATTATATACAATATTTACATCTTTATTGGAACAGGTAAATCCACTGAATAATAATGTTAGGGGTACAAGCATCTCTTTATTATTCTAGATTCCCCTGTGACATTTGTCCTTGTTATGTCTCTCTAACCTCTGGTGCAGATGCTTAAATTATTACACAGACAGGTTTATAGTCAACTGATAATTTCATCCCTGGATAAATGGATGGAACGATGGATGGACTGGAGATCGACCTTTGCAAATTGTAAAATCATAAATGCCAGAATGAACAACCACAGCAAATCCCTGTCTTGTCTGTGAGGTCTATGATTTCATACCCACACTTTAACCTATTTCTTGTCCATGCAGTTAAACATAAACAATAACACAGACTTGTTTGAAGAGTTCATGTAAATCATACTAAATAAAAATCTGAATAATATTTCACAGTTGGTGTTTATACCAGTCACATTTATTTGCTTGACTTGCATCATGTTGTCTGCATTAATGTGGTTCGTTAGGGGTGGTGCTGTTTTGAAGTTTGATAACCCGTCCTCCGAGCTTCACCTCTCATTAAAATATGAATGAGCAGTGCTCTGACAGAGCTTTGAAGCGTGCTGGGCCACCTGTCTGCTCTGAGCAAAGCGTCTGACGCATATTCCTGCTCCCGTGTGCAATCTTTGTATTTCCTGACTCCTCCTCATCCCCTGATGATGTCACAGCCTTCCCAGAAGTACAAGTTGAATTCTGTGGCCAAAGCTCGGAGGTCGTGATCATCATCATCAGAATTCATTCCCAAATCCTGTCATTTCTCCTCAGAGCCTCGTTAGTGAACGAGCACCTTTTTTTACATCGTCAGAATGAACCCAGTGTCAAGTCCTCACTAATCTGCCCATCAGTCCTCCGGCTGCAACACAAAACCCCCTGCAGCTGAACAGGAAAACACCATGACTCACTTCTTACCAACAATGGTAGGACTCTGACGCGCCCTCGTAAACACAGGGGCAGTTTCTAGTCGCGCATGTTAACGTCTCCAGTCCTCGACCTTGTCTTCATGCATGGCCGGCTAATGGGTTTCACATTACATCACCTCCCTGTCTGAACCACTGAGTGCTGTAGTATTAGGTTATACTGTACACAGTGAGGGACTGTCCTCATGGAGAGGGACTTTCTGCTGTACTATGCTATATTTAGGCTTAATAAAGGAGCCCCCTACTCCCCAACACACACACACTAACACACACACACTAACACACAACCCCTCAGTGATGATAAATGGAATTGGAGAGCTGCGATAGTTTGATTTATTCTCTTAACCATTCACCCCAGCACACCTGCATCCCTTTGCCTGATGATGACAGCCACAGTCGGGCAGCAGTCACTGGCGTCATCCAGACGCCTCACTCAGGCGGGGCGGTGCAGCTGGTCAGATGAAGGTGAATGTAGTTGTGGTGGGTGTCGACTGGGCTTTTGACTTTTTTATTTGTTTCTTTTACGCGCGGCCCTCAGGCTGTCAGCGCTGACAAACCGCATGGCATGAATCCAGCACTGTGATGCTTATGAAATGACCGAGGAGGATCACTGTGATATAAAAAGAGGAGAGCTACACATTCAGGGAGGGATGGAGATGCTCGGTGGACTTTGACACAGGGCGTTATTCTCCCTGTTTTCATTTGTCCAGGGAAACGAAACATCAGGCAGGAATAAAATACATCTCATTTATCTCAAAAATAGGTAAATACATGGCAGCTATTTCCTCTGAGATGCAGGTACAGCCACTGCCAGTGTTTGTAATGAAAGCAGTAGATTAGCATTGTGCTGATTTGAATTAGCCTGTAATGAAGCTTCCTTCTAATTGGCTGGATCATTTTTACATTAGCATATTCCCCAAAGGTTTCACAATCTCACATTTTTTTTCATCTTATAAAACATGATAATGTATGTTAGAATGTGATTATTGTATTTCACACAGTGCAAAGTGAAGGTGTAGAGCAGTGCTGTACAGCTAATAACCTCTCCATGTACGCATGAGGGAGCCTAATTAGTGTGATTCCCATCCTCAGGCAAGAACTGCATATTTCTAATGTGCCGGTGATAAAGTGTTTGTATCAGAATGATCAAAATAATAACAAATCTCTGAGCAAACAGCCATTCAGAGAACACAGGAATAATTACAGGTCTGAACGCTCCTGAACTGTCAGTGGGGTTGAGTAGCTCCCATATGTTTGGAGTTGATTGTCTGTTATTGTGACTAGTGATAATTAGCTTGTCGTTTCACAGGTCTCAAGTTGTTGAATTGTTCTCTGTTCCCGGTGCAGGTGAACATGAACTCTTATACACGCAGCACTGTTGCCAAATACATGCAATACTTTGTAGCACAACATCTGTTAATAATTATATAGAAACAATGACAGGGCAATTGAACTGTTTGATTGGAACAGTGTCCATATGTCTCTCATGTGTGGGCTGACGATTTGCTGTTGTATTTTTGGTGTTGTGTTCCTTTTTCCATGATAACAAGGGAAGTAATATTAATTAATTATTCCATGCTAGAGAAGGGAAGTTCCTGTGTGTGTCGTGTGTGTGTCCTGTTGTCGTGCTCTGCCTACTAAGGGCTAAGTCAATAACGTCAACACAGAGACAAACACATTCCTGTGCTGCTTCAGGTGCCTTAATTAATATAAAAAGTCTGAAGACTTTATATAGCTGCTCCCATTCTGTCTGTATACCTGAAAGCCATATTCAGTGAAATGCATTTTGGGTAGTAACCTGACACCAGACCAGAACAGTCTACGAGTATTTGTTTGTTTTCTGGTGTCAGAGCCGGTCATGTTTCTTGAGTTTAATGTGGAGCAGATGGAACAGGGAGCCTTATGGAACACTTCAGTGGGACGGAGCTGTCTGTCCTGCCTGGTGCTGATGACGACGCAGGTTACGGCATCTACCTCTGGATGCTGCGTCGGTCAGAGAGACACAGCAGATGAGTGCCAGCTCAGTGGCTTGTAAGTGCTTTATAAGATAGAATAATGACTTGGCTGCTCTATCTCCTCCACCTCACTCCAGTCTTAACTCTGAACTCCCAGTCCACTTAATTAAAACGGTCTCTAATATACTCCTTTTCTGCGGAATTCTCCTTTAGTTTGGACTCATTATTCTTTAAATGAAGATATTACATGTACGGTTATAAGACAGGATAAACGAGCAAATTGTCTCTATACATCTCATTTGCACTCCCCCATTCGCTAATGACTTGATACAGCTTCTCATTATGTTAAGTAAAGTAGATCTCACCACTGACGCTGAAAGAATTAAGAGGTTTTAAAAGCAAACTATATACACAACTGCTCAGGTACCTTTCTCTCATCCTTTTCTCTCCCTCTACTTCAGTACGACACAGTCACGTCACAGCCAGACAGGCAGGTGGTGACTCCTGTGTTGGTTTTTCAAAATAAGGCTATTTGCAGCACAGTGTCACATTTCATGATATTTAAATTAGCATTTCAAATTCAGATTATATGTGCAAAAAAAAAAAAATACCTATCTATCTATCTATCTATCTATCTATCTATCTATCTATCTATCTATCTATCTATCTATCTATCTATCATAGATCTATCTAGATAGATAGATATATATCTATATCTATCTATCTATCATAGATAGATAGATAGATAGATAGATAGATATATAGATATATATCTATATCTATCTATCTATCATAGATAGATAGATAGATAGATAGATAGATAGATAGATAGATAGATAGATAGATAGATATAGATAGATAGATAGATATAGATATATATATATATACGTTCATACAATACATTACATCGTTTTAACATCTAAAAAAAATCATCATTCTGAAGTTGTGCCAATTACATGTAGCAGAAACACTGGTTACATTGTTATGTTGGTTATAGTAAAGCAAGGCGCCCACAGTATATTCTGCTGAAAGGAAAACACAGTTAATGTGTTTGAGGTTTCATCTCTCCTCAGTCCACCTTCTTCTGTATGATATTGATTGGATGTGTGATGACTGGGGTTTGAAAGAGAGGACACAGAATTTGTATTGGTCTGTGGAAAGAAGTGTGCTCAAGGTGGGGCTTTATGAGACCCGAGGAATAAAGAGGAGCGTATTAGCACACAGACACATTTTGGTTTTAATGCAAGAATCCAACAATGCACCTCTGTTCACACTCAGAGAGAAATTAAACCCCTGGGGACAAATAGAAAACCACTTGGACTCTGATTACCATTCATTTAAGACTAACGGGTCCCTAACGTCACGCTGCTGCGAGCTCGTTTGTTTTGAACCGCGCTGTTACCCAATTACAAAGTTGTGCACAGCTAATGAACATACCTCCCACCCTGTCGCAGTGCCAAAACTTTCACCAGGCTGGAGTCCATCATCCATCAGATCAAGCCTCATCAGGACAAGCCAGGCAGTCGCATAAGAAATAATGTGCTTCATTATGTGCTTCATAACTGAACGTTCCTCCCTGCACGAGGGAGGAACGTTATGTATGAATCCAGTAATAAGAGTTTATACATAACTTATACTGCAGGAGGAGCACATCTGAGATGATACAGATTCATTGCTAATGATCAGAAGAAACACAGTGACCTAATGGAAACAGTAAAGTGAGTGAATCAGGAGGAGAGTTCCTCACTGATGCTCATTAGAATGTGGGAGTTTTTCTGATAGATGCTTGAGATGTATAGCACAGTGTTAATGCATGAGGGATGGGACAGAGGTGTAGTGTAGATTGAGACAGATTTGTTTTTTTTGCAGTAACTGTACCATGATAATGAACATAAGCACTATGCATTGTTTTAAACTGCATCCCTTTTCATCCCTGTTGTCAAAAAAAAACGCACTTTATCTCCATCTACAAAATAGAAAAAACACTTTTTAAACTCTTCCAACATTTCTTTGGCACATTATTTATTTAAATGAGACATTTCTATAAATATGTTGATGCTCCTGAGAAACCTGTGGATCTTTGATTTGATAATCTTTTCTTGCTTCAATCACAACCTCAGTCCACAGTAGATTTTGTATGGAGAAAGTACATTGCTACACAGTAGCAATGTACTGTTGATGACCGACCCCTGTTCAAGTGATATTATGGCTCATAGTTCAGGCACGGGAAAAGAATAATCAGTTTCATCTACCAGTGGCATTTGTTTCTTACACCAAAGTCAGGCCATGCTATTGCCGACAAGTCTCCTATCTGCCAAATGATTGATCGAGCAACTCCAAGTTCTTAGTAAGCTGAATAGGTCTGCAGTGTTTTTAGTGCTCTCTTGTCCAGAAGGTTTTATTACACCTTCACTTTCCACATCTCAAAGCTTTGTCTTACTTTTTGTTGTTGGAAAGTGTTGTCAGCTTTGGTTTTTATTAATGTCATAAAGTCAAGTTTATTTATTTATTTTATTTTATTTGGCGGCCTGATACCTGCAGACAGACTTTGCAGCAGCATGAGTGTCGCGTGTGCGTCTTGAGTTTTCAGCCTTTCTATTCTTACCCAACAGAACCGCTAATTCATGGCAGCACCTGCTGGGTGTTAGGTGACCCCGTGTTCGCAGGGGTTACACGGACATGCGCGAAAAGACGCTGACTGAGCACGAGGAAAAAAAACACATGGAAAAAAAGCGGGGAGAAAGTCACACACGGAGGCTTTAACCTGCGTTTCTATCATAAACAGATTAGTGGTTTGTATCTCAGTCGCTCACAGTGAAACAACCCTGACTTTTATGACGTCACACTAAAAAGTGGAACAGTCAGTTACTGGTGTTGATTTGGAGATGGATTTATAATGCGAGTGTGTGTAGGATCTAGGCGCACTCATGTCTCCTCGCTGTGTGCTACATATATACATATATATAGACCAGCATGCCAAGCATTTCCTCACGTGATCCCACCCGTCTCCTGTAGATCACACGTGATGAATCGCTGCCTGAGGGAGAGGTTTGAGACTGTATTTGTCAGCATTGTGTAGATGTGCACATATTTATTCAGTGCTCGGCCTGGTAAAGAGCAAAGTGTTTTCTTTTATTATTTTACAAAAGCAATACCAGTGACAATGACAGACCCCAGACTGAATGAGGCTTACACAGTAAATACATGCACCTTGAGGCCATATAGTCTAACCCCTCCAAACTTAGCTTACCATACGTACCATACAAGCTTAACTGCTGCCTTTGGGTCCTCGCTGCCACTCACGTCACCCTGGGAGACCTTAAACATCTGGAGGTCATCCAGGACAAACACGCACACACTCACATCCACGCACGCACTCGCACACACTCAGGAAAAAAATGCCAGTCTGTCAGTGCCGGTTGTCAGGAGGAGATAAAAATGTCCTCGGAGCAAACAGCACTCACTCACACACAAAGACCAATGCACACCACACACACACACACAGACACACACACACACACACAGATTTCACCTATCTACTTATTTTCAATTAGCTTCATCTGCTGACCATTCTTTAATCGAGCATGAGCCCCCTGATATACTCGCTTAGCATCAGTGGCATTCTTCATATTAGGAGCAGAAAAGTAGGGGGGTTGTCAAGTTAATATTATGCTAATGTTAATAATAAGAGTGATAACAGTAAAAGGCCAATGTGGTGGTGTGTGTTACCATAGTTACCCTGCGAAGTCCCTCAAGGGTAACAGCTGGAGCGAGTGTAATTTAAGAGAGAGAGAGATTTATATCAAGACAGATGATGAAAGGCGCGCACACACACACACACACACACACACACACACAAAGACAATCACCCACTCAGTCAAGTTTTAAGACTTGGACTGAAATCCTATTTGAAGCCTATTTGACTTAAATAAAAAAGCAGATAGTATTAACATCAGTGAGAACCATGAACACCTGTTTTCATGTTAATGCATCCATAATTTCTATGAGTTTATAGATGACAAAACACAGCACGATGGCTTACAACACTATTAAGAGATAACCTGGGATAGATAAAGATCGTGACCTTGACACTATGGAATCCTTAAAGAAAAAGACTGTTAAACTTCCAGAAGTAGTGGATGTTGTGCAGTTGTCCATAGATAGATAGATTTACTTTATTGATCCCAAATTGGGAAATTACAGAATAATACAGATGTTGCTTCAATACAGATGTTGCTTCAATAATACAGATGTTCATGTCCCAAACAAAACTCAAGCTCATTAAGACATAAGCAGCACCGCCCCTGTCCCTTAGGGCTTATCCTCCAAGATTCAGAAGTTCAGATCATGAGTAAGAATATTGTTAGCCAGTAATGAAGTGCTGTCGTTTACAGTTCATGTGTTGAGATGTGAATTGGTATTTCCTCTCATGTGGACCAGCCATAGCCAGAGTTGTGCTGTGTGTTAGTTTTTCACATTTATCATTTGAAAGTGAGAAAACAGACATTTGCCTTGAAAAGTTCAAGTAGGTCTGGAAGCATTTTAGTGCTTTCAGTGAGACATTACAGGAATAAACGGAGAGGGGGAGGATAACAGACCTTTTTTCAAACACTTTCTCACTTGCGTACATCAAATACATGTGTCTGTTCCACTGGGTTATTTAAGCAGTTATTGCATGGAAGTGCACTTTTCTTTGACAAACTCAGGGCAGCCAGCTGTTTACTCTGATGAACTTCAAGTGGTGCTGGAGGTGCAGACACACATGCACAGCAATGGCTGCTGAGAAACCCCGCAAACGCTGTCAGCTTTGATACTGTTCTTCCTGGTGAAGCTGTGGCCCTGAGCGGCACTCCAATTACAGTACACTTTGCATCGCCTTTATCCCTGTGTGAGTCTGCCAGCCTGCCCTGTTTTATACATCACCTACATTCAACAGCTGTCTGAGCTCAGCTTTACCTGTGCATGTGTGTGTGTGTGTGCGTGCATGAAACCGCATGTGTCAAACGCAGGCTCACTCTGGCTGTGTGACAGGGTGCACGCTGACTGAGTGGAAGTGCTTCCAGGGGATGTGTCTAATGGCTGCCAACTTATGTTAGTGTCCGACTGGAGATGCACGAGAGGCAGGAAGTTTACACAGAGATACACTGGACGTGATGGACAATGCTTCCACTTTTCAACCGATCATGATCGGTCAACGTGAGATGCTAATGTTGCATGTGGGTGCACGAGAACCGAGATCAAAGTTATGTACCTTGATCAGACGCAACATTAAGACTGGTTTTAATGTTGTGCCAGATCAGTAATTTTATTTTTATTTTGCCAAGGAAGCCATGGAAATGAAGTGAAACTACATAAAAACATGAATTTAAAATCACTGATTTTGATGGTTTCTTTATGCATGCATTTATTTATTTTTCTCATAAAACCGGTCACTACAGGAATCTCTCAAAACCCACACGTCAGCTTCAGTAGCCGTCGTAAATGTCTACAGCGAACACTGCTTAAACGGAATACCCCTTTAAATGAAAGCTATCTGCTTTGGCTTTGCTCACTCTGTGTGGGATGTGGTTGTAGATTTGCACGAATGCCACTCAGATACCTTGCAATGCGATGCTTCAACGGGCTGATGGTTAATGTCACGTAGGTAGTGGTGTTGTTTTCAGGGTGACCAGTCTCTACCATAACTCTAACTGCATCATCTCTATGTTTTTCACTCTCTGTAATGGTGGGAGAGATGATGCTTCAAACCCCCAAAACCCTTTGGAATAAGTGAAAATTCAATCCACACTCCGTGAAGCAGCACAATAATAATGTTACAGCTTTAAAGGAATTTCGAATTCACAGAAGGGCGCTTTGACATAACCATCTTAATCATGGCCTGTTTTTTTCAGGAGAACCATCAACATAGGAAATGTATGATGCCCTTTACTAATGGAAATGCCTGTATGGATTCTTTGATGTTTCCAGATAACCAGATATGAATCCACTTTCAGGATTTTTTTTCTTCAAGCATTATACTCAGCTGGACACACACACACACACACACACACACACACACACACACGCACACACACACACACACACACACACACACACATATGTCTAAGTTAGGTTTAAATGCCAGCTCTCTGTATTGTCTGACTCCATTAGAGGGTCAGCCAGCTATCGAGAGCTTGCTGACCCTCTAATGGTGTTAATGCGATATTCTAAATAATGCGATATTCTAAATAACATATTTAATATTAGCTGTCTATGGTGAAAAGCCATGGCTGACAAGCAAGCTTACCTGCTCTGATTTTCTTTCATTAGTCGCCAGGTGCCACTTTATACCCGCTGAAATCAGCTTTCTAAATTCCGCTTATCCTTCAGGTTCTTTGTCTCATTCATTTTGTGCCTGTTGCCACGTCAACATGGTCTAATTTAGGTTTCTTACATAATCATATGTTTTCTTTTTAAGCTGGCATTTTAAATTTCAAAATAATTGAATGTCAAGAAGGTGGGAACCTTGTTATTTTTGACAGATTCTTCTAAAATTACAAGTGGAATCAAAGCTGGTTCTTGCGTGAATCCTCCATGGAAATAGAAATAGTGTTTGTAGTCAGGCCAGTTTTATCTTAGTTGTTAGGTCTGTGAGGTTAAGATAGAAAAATAAGGCTTTTTATTCAGCATCCCGGACACATTGTTTTTCCAGTCAATTTACCCCAAGAGGGGTGTTTGTATTCAATTCACAAGCTAAGTGATTGCACAGGAACAACCCACTCTTTCAGCCGGTCTGCACTGTCCTTTGCATTTTTATTAAATGTGGGTTTTTTTTTGTCTTCTACTAAATAAATTGTGTGTTTGTGGATCAGTGATGATCATCAGACCAAGGTTTACATCAGGAAGATAAGAAGATTTATTTATCTTTCCAATATAAAGGACATCATACTTTTCTCAGCCTCTAAAAAAACAGGGCTTTTACAAAAGAAACCATTTATCATTAACTAAAACTGAGGGAAACAGTCTGTATGCACAATATTACTTTATGCATTTGTTTTGGTTAATGTGTTACATACAAACTACAGTTAGGTATTTACATGTTGTGTAGACACAGATTAACATTAGTTGCCATTTATCCAATTAGTACTAATGACACTCTAGCTCTGTTTGGGACTCCACCAGCCTATCTTACCCTGTACATCTGTTTACAAGAACAGTAATACTTGACCGAAACAACATTTTGCACTGAGCTGAAAGACAGTAAAAATGTCCGGTGCTGATGGGAACTGCAAAGTCAGGATAAGTCTTTATTGGTATGTCCCAGCTTATAGCATTCGCTAACTATGGCAAAGTTCAATGACGCAAGCACACTGATAATGACAAACAAAAGATTAATTCATGATAAGCAATCAACAGGTGCAGTTTTCTACATATTATTTAAGAATTGTTACGTTAGAGCTGATGAGAGCCTGCTCTTTCTCTTCAGGGGTGGGGCTGATAAGATGAACATGGAGTCTTGAGCCATAGCTCAGCACAGCTTCTGTAATCATCTTACTTTGCTGTGTAGACGAACCAGGACAGACTGTTGATACCTCGTCTAACAGCAACCCCAGAAGATAAGATCCAACTGGGGAGCAGAGGAACCACTCTGCTTCCAGTCCCTTAAATATCAGTACCGAGTAGACAGAGTCAGGACATTCCATACACACTGCGTGTGTGTGTGTGTGTGTGTGTGTGTATGTTGTGTGTTTTGTGTATCTGACAGATACCACCCTCGACTCTGGGTGCCTCCTTCCTTGTTGGGCTGTTTCGAGCTTTGTTTGCCTTTTGTTGGACTCATTTAAATGATTGAAAGTGGAATGTTGTCTTTTAATGTGTGCGTCTGCGTTTGGGTTTTCTGTGAGCAGGGACTTTGGTTTGTGAGAATCAGTGTTCTGTACACATTCCTGTACGTGTACAGGAATATAGATTGCATATCTAAAGTATACATAATTATTAGGTATAGGATCAGCCCAGGACAACGAATAAGCCATTTTCCATGTCTGTGCAGGGAGAAGAAATGCTGCTGTCATCAGTCTGTATTAGTGGTGTTGCCTTCAATGGGAGCTTTTTTCGACAAAGCAGAAATACTGACCCCTGTGGCCACATACTGCCGCCTTTGTTACCTGTGGATAATGTGGAAGGGAATGGCTCTTTTCTTCTCTTATGTGCATAGAGAGACATCTTTGTGTCAGGAAAGTCTCAAAGTCGAGAGGTGTTCATGCTTGTGTCCTTGACTCTGGATGTATAACTGCTGGACGAAGGCTCTCATCCAAAGTGCCTTACATTTGCCAACTGAAATAACATCGCTAGCTCAAATGGCCCCAGTGGTAGTGACACTGAACCCTGAAAGCACTGCTGTCCTGCTCTGGCACCAGCAGCACAGATGAATCATAGCAGATGATACTGTAAATGCACAGGACGCACTCGCAGTGCAAAACACTGATAGCCAGTTACATAAACGACATTTTCAGATTTGCAGTGTCACATCCAAATGACTAATGCCTGATAATGAACAACTAGTTCATGACAGCGCAAACAATGGAGGATTGTGCTCCACTTTCTCCCCGTTCCTTGTGTCGCAGTAAGCTCAGCAAAGACACTGATGCAGCAACAACTTTCTTTGACGTACGCAACCTGCATCTGTAGGTGGAAATGGGTGTTGTGTCTATTAAGATCAGTCTGTTGTGCGATATGCGTATTGTGAACAATATCGATACATCGCTTCCAATATATTATTAACATCTGATCACCATGGTGGCTCAGTGGTAATGTAACAGCACATGCTGTCACTCAGAGCCAATGCATTGTCCCTGCTTATATTAACACCTTATTACAGGTGAACTCGAGCTCATTGTCATTTTTCTCCAAAACCAAATTTATTAACAAGCTAAGTACAAAAACTGTGATGATTTGATTAATTGTTTATTAACATCTACTATGATAGTAAACAATTTTATGTTATTTCTGTCTTAAGCATATTGCTAGTTTGCATATGTATGTTGGCAGGTACTTATTTAGAATTCAAGTGTATTCAAACAGGAACCATAATTTCGTCTTTCCCAACAAGATACTGTCCAACCTGACCCACACTGACCTATAAACTGCATAAGTCTGTAAGAATAAGAATATTGGTCCATGAGCAACTTCTGTCCCTCAGAAAACGAGTGTACTCACGAGAAGATACAGTATCACCTCGTAGTCACTTGCAGTACGACTAAAATCTCAGGGTTGGACACTGTGTTACTGACCTGAGAGCTGTCTTAGACTCTACCTCCCCGTAAAGCTGCCACGTGGGTGTGCTCCTGTGAACTTTGCAGGCCCCTGTTGGCAGGTATCACATTGATGCGTCCGCTGTAATGCATGTGTACATTTAGCTTTTTGTCAGCAAAAGTGGGGAAGCTGACTGTGCCTTAAAAAGCAGAGCCGGTCAGCACAATATAACCTAACTCTAACCCCCCTGGTAAAGTGCAGAATATCGCTGTTAATTACGTTTTCGTGAAAGTATATGGCGCGTCGTGCATCATCTGCTTTGAGTGGCTTAATGAATGCAAACTCTGCAAATGATCCTCTCTGCAGCCCCCCCCCCCCCCACCCAGGAATAAGACTTCACCCTTGGGTGTATGTGATGTGTACAAACAGGATGTGTACAAACCTGCAGTGCCTGTCAGATACATTGTAGGCGACTTCATTAAACCGCCAATTAAAGCTGTTGGAGCTGATAATCCTTGAGCCTGTCTTCGGAGGGGCTGTGCTTTGACAGTCAGACTGTAACAGCTCGGCCAACACTGTAATTTAATTCCAGCCGAGACCACTTTGTCAGCAGCTCAGGTTCCTCCCTGTAATTGGCTGTCTGCTGGGGTTTCTTTTTCACCAGTTGTTTGTAAATGAATATCTCTGAGTGTTTTTTACTAGGGTGAAGAAAAGAGCCTTAGCACTTAAAGCAGTTTGTCAAGTGCTGTTGGTTACTTTTTTTTCTGTAATTGTGCAAATGTTCCAGCTACTGTCTTGAGTCCAGTGTATGGTGTAGTGCTGTGATATGGAGTATTGGTAACAAGGAATGTGCAGTTCAACAATCTGCCCCTATACCATTGCCCTCCGGATGACATCACTTTTTGTAACATTCATCAAACTCATCATGCGTTTTGTCAACTTCCAAAAACTCACCACAAACACAACAGGCCTGACCAGTTACTCAGACCTGGTCTATGAACAGCTCTGCAGATGTTGTTTTTAAAACATTTGCCTCGCGACGTTTTCTCCAAGGCAAGTCATGGCCCATTGATTTATATAGCACCCGCAAGACACAAGGTAATTGTGGCAGGGAAATACATTAAAAACTAGACATTAAGAAGACATTAAAATTATATTCGATAGACAAAACAGATGTGGATAACAAGTGACTATGAATAAATGAACAAAAAGAAGCCGTTAAAATGTGAACGACAATAAAAAATAAAAGCAAAACATAAAAATACATAGTCATTACATACATTAAAATAATTTATTGTTAAGCCAGAGAGGACAATTGTGTGTTAAGCCTTGGTCTAAGCTACTTCTCGGTGCTCGGTTTGGATTCTGGAGGCACTGAGTGAACGTTTGCCAGATGACATTAGGTATCTATTTGTATTTAGGCCTAAGACCATTTAGTGCTATATAGAGATTTTTAAAGTCTGTCCACTGACACACAGGGAGCCAGTGCAGTAATATAAAGACTAGTTTATTGTCCCCCACCTACTTGGTGATGATGGCAACTCTGGATTCTGAATGAGCTGCAGCTGTCTAGTTGTTGTTGTTGTTGTTGTTTTTTTCCAGTAAGACCTTTTCTCAGTAACTAACACGCACAATAGTACTGAAATTTAAACATACAAACATTTTTATGTATATCTAGATAGAAATCCTTTAATTCAAGTTGTTTAGATGTTCGTTGGCAGAGTTTGTAATTTACTAAGAGTCAGGATTTGGGCCCACAGATTCCTGGCTTGATTAAAGTTTTTAATGTAATTGATTAAATGTGTGCCGAATTTTAATATGATAATAAAAAAAGTAGGTTCTGTTTTATTTGTTGAGAATTTGTTGACATATCCACCCACACTGATTTGCTCAGTGCATTTAATGAATATAAATGACTGTAGTTACCTGGTTACACTGTTATGTTTTGTGTCATCTGTGTAGTGCAGATGGAAAGAGATTTTCTAATACTCATGTAAACTGAGTAAAGCGGGGAGGGGGAGCATGCCAATGATGAATAGTAGAGACACGTGTTTGTTGAGCGTCGGTGAGCAGTATCATAGGTATCACAGAGCCGGTAAAAGCAAGGCACAATACAGTGCTGTTGAGATAAAATAAAAACATGCTTTCTGCATCCTGAACCTAATTAATTTATGCAAGGGAATATGTTAAATCTGCAAACATCATGATATTTATGACACCGTAACAATTAAATGTCAGTGGTAGTTTGGAGCAGCGGTTGTATTTATTTATAATAAATAGGCAGCCTTTAAAAAATATGTAATTTAGCTGAGTGGCAGTAGCGGCAATTCTGCTCTGTTGTTCTTCCGATGGCGTCAAAGCTGTTAAGAAGTTTTTATGTACCGAAAACAAAAACTGTCAATGTCTTGATGGAGCTCTGACTGTGTAGTTCCACTCACTGAACTGAAACACAGCCAGCAATGTATTTTCCTCACGATCCCTGACCTCAGGCCCAATAAATGCTGTCGCTGTAAGAAACACACCAAACCCCATTTCTTCAAGTCATTTTGGAGACGAATGCTGTTTTTCAACCAATCTAAAGTTTGTACCTGCTCATCAAAGTTACATTACACAAGTCCAGGCACCCAGAATGAAACAGACATCCAACATAATCAGAGTGTATTGATTTATCATCATGATCATTGTCTTGTCTAAGATTTGACCTAATTACATTTTTATGTGGAGTCCACTTAACATTTGGCATGAGTTAGTTGTGTTTAGGGCCTGACTGGCAGCCTTTAACACAAGTCTGTGTGTGTGTGTGTGTCTTTCTTTGGACCAGATGTTGCTTGAGAATCTTTATAGAGAAACTTTTGTTAGAGATGCAGACTATACACAAATCATCACAATCTATACACATACTGTGTTCACGCACATTTGATTCAGTACTTGCTGGAAATAGAGTCTACTGTCATTCATTTTACAGAAGACAGCCTAGTTTGTGTTATTATAAAGCAGCTGTCTGGTTTCACATGCTTTGATATGCGCCGTCCCCATTAAAAATAAATCAGAAGCTCTTGAATATCTTAATATTCATTCGTTTAGGATCGTTTCTGGGCCCGAAACTCCTTAAGACTTAGCATTTTAAGTGTTTTGTGTTTTTGTTGTGTGTTTGACCATTCCAAAAATACAAAGCGGTGGAAAAGAGCAGACAATGTTTGATATCAGAGAAGGACGGATAATGAAAGACATGCAGACAGATTCTCTCTCCCATCCTTCTTGCTATCACAGTGTGAAGAGTCAAACAAGTGGAAGGAGAGAAAAAACTGTTCCCAACCTACTTTCTGGCCCTTCAAGCTTTCATCCTGCTGTGATTACCCAGCAGCTTGCATTGATACTTATGTGGGTATATAATAATATTGCTCTGCTGCTGACATGACATTGGCCATAGCACCTTTTTATATTGCCTATACGCAGCTTTCCTTTATACCTTTTCAGTTAACAGCTGTCTCTACTAATGAGGTTACTCTGTGAACATAAGAGATATTGGGATGCACTCATGATTTTTTTTGTCAGCATCATACAGGGCTGTTACAGTTGTGTGTGTTTGTGTTTTTATGGCGACTGATGCATTATGTAATTCTCCCCTTCAAAAGTGGTTGACCTGTCATAGCCTAGCAACAGAAGATCTGCTCTATATGATGTGTCAAGCTCTTATTTCCCTCAGTAGGTTGCAGAGGTTGCTTCGCAGTGCAAGCCGCTGCACGCTAACAATTTAATGGCGTTGGGTCAAATATGGGCGAACCCATCCTGTGTTATAGTCCTGTGGGGTATTGGTTTTGAAAGAGAAAAAAAAAACTCAAATTGCCGAAATACAACCCAAAGCCTGGATAATCGGTTTCACTCCGATTACAATATTTATTTTGGTTGAAAGCTATATTGAGAAATGAACTGACAAAATTACATTTCAATGACTCTAATAAGGTATTAAATGAAATAAGCACATTGTCCCGGCTTATCTTTTATTGCGTTTACATTTGGTCTTTCTAGGGGAATTTGAACCACTGAACAAATCAAATGGCCATAGACCAGAAGTGAACTATAGTCCCCGGTTCCCTGATAGCCTCAGGATAATGAAGCGCGAAATGATATTTACGCTTTAAGTGTCCGTCTGACTCTTAATGGAGAAAATGGTGTTTTTCGCTCACATTTTCCCGAGGATTACTGCCCCTTGAATCAGTGCCGGAGAAACGATCGACGCCATGTGACAAAGTAATGAAGGGACCAGTTCCCAGTGTTTGCTTCCCTCTGGAATCAAATCCCTACCTGATGACAGATAACACTTATTGTCAGCCTTATCCACTGAAAAGGAAACATGCTGTTGAATATTACAAATGCAGTCATACCAGTTTGACAGAAGGTCAACTGGCTCTGGGTTTAGTCGAGTTATAGGTAACTCTGTCATGTCTATTCTAATGAAATACATAGAGCTTTCCCAGCCAGATGTGGCCCATAATAAAGAGACGTTCAATAAAGACAAAGGGCTCATTCGTTCCACTTTTCCTCAACATAATCAAATCAGATCTATTAGGAGTGAAAGAAAGCTGTAATCTCTCTAACCATGTGGGCTATTAGCCACCTCAGCTTTTATACGGTACAGCCGGGCCCTGAAAATGAGAGTGTAATGAAATGATTTGTCCAAATGCCATCTCGCTCTAAATTGAGTTTGTCTTTCTATCCTTTGGGGAAACAGAGGGATTTTGCCTCCGACATGGTTCAATGAGAACAAAGGAAAGCCTCCGTAACTCCCCTCTCAGATGTGACGGGAATTTGACAAAAACTGACTTGAAACAGGTCTGAAGCTGATGAGGAAGTCCAGTGGAAAAGTTAACTTCATCTTTTCTTCTAGGCTAGACTTTTAATAGTTAGACCTTCTTTTGGAAATTCATCACATACATATTAATTTGGAAGATGGCACATCTTCAATTCAGATCACAACAAACAAGCAGTGTTTTTCTCATTTTAACAGTGAATCCTACAACAACGTAAACAAAGGTGGAGGGCAGATTATATAGTAATCTTGAGGGTGTTGCCAGTGGGCTGATAAGCACTGATAACAATCTCAAGTAAGATAGAAAGAAATCTTTTGTAACTCTGCAGGTGCCCTGATGAATATCTGTTGTCTTTGAAGCTGATCTTTCCCTATGTACAAATCCATTGAACACGGACACAGATGTATGACCTCAGAGGGAGCAGATAATTAGAAAGGAAATACATCAGTTGCCAGATGGGATGCAGAAACCTTCGTGATCATACACCGGGTTTGGGAAACAGTTACAAAATTAGAAGATGGGTGGTAAACGATGCTTTAATGACAAAAGACCGAAAAAATAATATTCCTTGTTTCCTGCTGTACACAAGGAACAGTGCCAGTATTCTTGAGAAGTCTCATTGATCAAGCCCTAATAACTAAACTTCCTTCCAGATGACCTTTGTTGTTGTGTGTATCGAACATGATAAATCATTACATGCATTTTTATATTATGCTTCAAATTTATACCTAGCGGCAGTAAAAGCCGGCCTTCCCATTTGTCATGTCAACGTATATGTTTGAAAGTTCCAGTTTTGTTCACGAACAACTTTAATCCAATATGCTCATAAATCTACACTGAACGCACAGGCTAGCTGGCAGTTTTTCTGTTTTTTGTGGTATTTGTTCTCTACACCTACATATATTATTTAGAATTTAGCTTTGATTCTGAGACATGGCTGTGTAGCTGAGATTGTTGAAACGTGATGGCCCATGCAGTGTCATAAACACAAACGGTTATGGAGAATGAAAATTGCCACCAGTTTGTGGAGAAGCGAGGAGGTGTAAAAGAAATATGAAATGAGAAAGTGTGACACAGAAGGGGCTCGATGCTTGATCAATATTGGTGGGGGAGTAAAAATGACAGAGTGGAGTGACTGTGTGTGGGGGGGGTGGGAGCGGGGGGGTGAACACACACAGTCACACTAGAATGAACAGTGAAGAAATAAGATTAAGATGGATGATCTAAAAGAAAAAGGGAATCCATCGTAGTTGATGAATAAGAGTGCGGGGTGAGATGGATGAGAGCTTTGTGGTTGGTGTTTAAAGCGAGATGTATGTGGTGTAGCGAGAAGCTGAGAGAGACTTTTCTCTGGGTGTTGACATGGGAACTGTGGTCTTATCAGGAGATGCAACAGAAACTCATCAGAGATCAGCTGATGTATAACACAGGCTGCTACTTGAGTTGTAGAAATAACCTGGGATTCAATTTGAGCTATTATTTCCACCTGTGATTCTGACACAGTCTATGAACTGGAGAGATGCACATATGATGTGTATGGAGAAGTCATACATGCACGTAGTTGCATATAGAATAAGACTGTCCTTATATGTTTATATTATATAATCTGTCATGACGTTTAATATCTGCCACCGTCTGAATCCAGAATTTCTCTGCGTCATTTCTTTGATACTCAGTACACACACACACACACACACACACAAACACACACACACTGAGAAGGTCGGATCATTGTTAATAGTCAGTAAATATAATTTGATCTCTGTGTTTGTGTTGCACCTGAGTTCACAATGTTTGTGGAATAACCCTAATGGCAAACACCTAAATGTCATGTTGTCCTATCAGTATTCTCTGCATATCACTCTACTGTATGGACATCAGTATAATCAATTATCCATAGGACAATCAGGGCTTCTCATAAAGGTCAGCCTCTAACCAGGCAGCCTGAGAACGTCAGCCGCCCTCTGTCCTACTTTGTTTCCATAAATAAGGAGCAGGGCTTTTATTCACTCAGAGTTGATTTCACCTTTGCTTTCCTCAAGTGAAAGTACTTTCTTGAAACCACGTGTTCAACAAACATGAAGGAACATGTGACGGGTGTGTCTCCTCTGTTGTTTGCTGTGTAAACACTGGTGAGGGCAGAGCTGTCATAAACCGCGGCAGCCGGTCGCTGTTTGCTGCGTACATGTTTACTGTGCGTCTGCTTATGGTCACCACTTTATTTACATACTTTATTTTTACTGTTTTGTCGTCAAGGACGCAATTATTTAAAAAAATGCATATGTTATAAACAGGTCTTCAGGTATATTTAGAGACTGCATAAGACATGCATGTCATCTCTTACTAACTGGGCTATAATAAGAACACTGCACCATAGGCAGAAGTAACTACCTTTACTTTGTGCACCTCTGACATTATCTCTGAGCTGTGCTTTTAAAATTCATTGTCTTTGCATCGGTCTCCCACTCTCTCTCTCTCTCTCTCTCTCTGTGTCTTTCTCCCATTTCGTCTTCCTCTGTTTTTGACAGCCCTCTGTAAGCCGCCCTCTCTCACTACAGCAGACATGTCATTGAGATGAATGCTCTGGGGAATGGAATAAACTGGCGTGCATGTGTGTGTGAATGTGTGTGTGTGAATGTGCGTCTTGTGCAGCAGAAAGCACGACACCACATCACACACACTGTCCCCTCAGAAAGGCCTAATGAGGTGAGAGGATCCTTCACACACCTTACATTACACTATGCTCTGTGTGGCGCCCTACTGAGATCAGTGAATGATCACATGGACTGATGTTAGGCGTGTGTGTGCGTGTGTGTGTGTGGTTATTTGAATGTTTAATTTAGCCGCCTGTACTTACACAGGCTCCTCTGGATGAATTGTGGCCATCCGCTGAGCGCAGGCTTTTGTTGTGCTCTCCTGGCTCCTGGCTGATATTTCTGTGAGAGAAAATAGAACCACTGGCTGGGGACGCCATTGTGCCAGAGCGGGTTTGTGAGTCTTTGTTGCCAAAATGATGGATTGTACTGGAAACAGTAGGAAAGGACCTTTAGGAAATAATGACGTGTTTATCAGGAAATAGTGACAGCATACGTTAGAGCGGCTCATTAGCATGATGGATGAGTCTATTCTTAAACATGGGCATTCTTTTTCAGTTTCATTTTGTTTACCTGTATGTTAATATCCTGTCCCACAGTGGTCTCAGTTCAAAGGTCTGCATGTAATCCTGTTTACTGTGGCTGTCACAGGAACATATCCCGTTTTGAATGAGGCCAGTTTACCTGCGACGCTCAGTTCAATCAAACAGGGCATGATATGAAGTGATCAACTGGCTATAAAAGCCTCTGGTACATTCTAGTAGTACGAGTTGTTTTCATTCATTTGCTTATTTTTGCAAAAGAGAATCACAACTTGGAAGAACAGGATTCCAAAGCAACTGGCATTAAATCCTGTTTGTGACAGTAGAGCAGACGTTACTAACAACTCAATAATCTGTCACTGTAAACAGATGTCATCCGTCAGTAAAATAAAGAACAGTCTTGAGTGAGGTGAGAGAGAAACACAAGGTTTATCTGAAACACGAGGTAAAATAAAGTTATGTTCACTCAGATGACAGAGCGACAGCTTTTGTTTTATCTTTTCTATAAAAAACGTTCCGTTAGTTTAATAAGTGCACGGTGGTGGTGAGAGTGAGAAACATTTGGCGTGCAGTCTGTGCAATCGCTTTTTTATGTTTGTAGAACAGGTGGTTTGATAGTGAGGTTCTTTATTGGGATTTTACGTTTTACTGCACAGAAAGTGTCTTTTGCACCATCCCTGCTTGTTCATGATGAACCACAGCTTTAGAGTTGTACCTGTAAATATAATGGGCATTATTTTGGATATATGTTTACGACAGCAAGTGCCGAGTCCTGTTAGATGTGTGTGAAACAGATTTGCAGCAATTGTGCTATTTTTGGTTGCGATTTCTTTGTGTCAATTGATTCACACTGATTTACTTATTTATGTATTTATCTATTAAAAAGAATTGGTGCCTGACTTATCCCTTTGTAGGTGGCGCTCTAGCCATATAGATCAAGGTGAGATGCTCAAACATTGGAATTTTCCTTTAAACACATGCAGGCATATTTGTGCAAAGTTTCATTGAAATTCTGGGATGTCGATTCAGGCATCTCATCCAGCAGAGATATGACTAATTAACCTAATTGACATTCACTTTGATGTGACCTGTTATCTGTGCTTATCAACATGCCCCCAACACTTCATAATCTATGGGGCGGAAGCATCCGAGGAAAAGCCACTTTGAATAAATTCCCGGTTGTGTCAAATAGATTGCTGGGTTGTTTTGTGCCTCGGTACCCATGACACAACAGCTTTAATTACATGCACTCATATTCTCACGCCAAAAATAATGCTGCAGAGAAATTATAAATCATATAGCAGTTGTGTCTTAGAATAGAAGCTGAACGTGGCAAGGGAGAGCGTGAGCTGTGTGGAGGTTGTTGTGCATTGCATGATGGGGCTGCATCAGACAGGAATAGACAGGCTTGTTAGAGAGTGCCTGCATGAAATGTGGTAAATTGCTGCTGCGATCATCTCTGCGGGGATCAATCATGCAATCCATCGGGCTAACCAAGGTTTACACCTTGCATATGCAGCACAGACAACATTACAGCGGATTACAGCACATCCATAAAAGCAGCTGTAAAACTCTGACACAAAAACACAAAACACTCTGAGACTTGAAGTGCGTCGCCTTTCTCCGTGATGCAAATATTCAGCACAGTGTGTATGTAGATTTTCTGTTCCTTGTCGACGGTCTCATGGGAGCGTAATCCAGCAAAAAACACATTTTCCTCTCTGTAGGTTGTTTCACTGAAGCAGATGCACATTTCGCTGTAAACAAATAGTAGCTTTGCTTCATTTCATCATATATTAAAAGTTTTTTTTTCTGTTCTGAGGGGGAATTGTGTGATTTTGCTGTGCTTACCCATCAGTAGCATCTCTGATGTCTTTTGTCTCCACAGTACATTTTAGCCTTCTGCACATGCAGAGAGACCAACACATAGATGGATGGATGGATGGATGGATGGATGGATGGATGGATGGATGGATGGATGGATGGATGATAGATAGATAGATAGATAGATAGATAGATAGATAGATAGATAGATAGATAGATAGATAGATAGATATACTTTATTGATCCCAAATTGGGAAATTACAACACATGCAGTGAGACCAACACATGCAGTGAGACCAACACATGCAGGGAGACCAACACATGCAGGGAGACCAACATGGTTTCATTACATGAACGTGGATTTACAAGAGCCTCATCCATGGTATTCCTGATTCCACCTATTGGTGAGCTCCGGACTAGCGTTCATCATTATGAGGAAAGGAAATAGGTCTAGGTAGAAGTTATTTTGTTGGGCCCTAACTTAAAGTGTTTACAGTGTCATAGTGTCGTTCACACTAGTTAGAGCATGCATCATGTTTGCAGCTCTCATCCTGGCTGTGAGTTGCAGTGTGGATCCCTGAAGGCCACCCGGCTGCTGCACAGCTGAGCCAACTGCTGGTTTATTAAAGTACTAAGATACAGCATGACTGGTGCTCACTCTGCGTGACAGACAGGCAGACAGACAGGACAGACTGCTGCTGTGTCCCACATTCCTCTGTATTCCCTGCTGCTACTTGGCTTAGTTGTGAGTCATTGATCGCAAATGAAGCTGTCTGCTCTGTTTACATTTTAGTGAGTGCAATTAATATTTCCCCCCATTAATGATGCATCATTTCACCACGCTTGACCCGCCCTTCATTAATCAGTGTTGATTGTAATGACTCTGCGCACTGATTAGCTTTAAGCACGCAATCACCAGTGTCCATATGTAGCCCGCCAGGCGAGCGTGTTACACTCTGAACGGTTTGTGACACGGCTGAGGCGCCGATCGAGTTCCTGTCCAGCTCCATTAACGCTGGTTGACTTGCGCTTTCACAGAGCGTTGCTGATGAGGCCTTGAGTTGTGTCGTCCTGCGATTAACTGCATCCTTTCATCCACGTAGTCTCCTTTTCAGCACGGAGGCGCTGACATTATAAACGTCCCAGTTCCTCTTTCATACTGCTTTATCCAAGTCAAGGGCTCAATGAAAGAGTGACTGTCAAAGTCAACAACCTGAACAACCTGAACCTCCTCTGTATACATGAAAAGGTCACGCCTTCAGAAACCTTAGACTTCAATCACTTATATGAGATTAAGACAGTGTGTACTTGAATTCATATTTATATTTATACTGTCATTTGTCATGATATCCTAAAAAGGATGCCATTAAATAATGGATAAATAATAATAAATCGATACCAAAATTACAAGTTAAGCAATGTAAATATTTTATTATTGTGTTGATGGAAAATGGGAACTATACGTTTTATTACGATTCCTGGTGTTAATTCATTTGAATTAGAGACGCCCAGGTCAGTACAGTAACTCAGGGCCAGAGTGACATCACAGTGATGAGAACAAAGGAGTGGATCCACTGACAGACAGGTTGACAGACAGCTACTGTCGCAGGGATATTGACAGATTGAGTAACTGCCAGCAGGAAGCAGGTGGCAGCACCAGATCTGATATCATAGTAACTGAATGCCAATGCAGCCAGTGACAAACACAGTCATTCCCAAAGCCAGATATTTGTCCAGCGTTAACCCTTTGTGTCAGTGGCTAAGCCTTCGTATCAAGCTGTACTTTATTTAACTTTGTTTCAACCCTGTATTTGATTGGCTTCCTGATGGTGGATGTTTTTTTTTAGACACGACTTAAAGAAAAGTCAAAGGATTTTTAAGGAAATAAAACTCATGAAGACTTTATGACTCGTGCTATAATCTCCCGGGTCAGTCATCATCATAACAAACCAAGATATAAGTAGATGCTCCCAGTTGAAATAAATAAAGATAGCAATAGTATTGACGGAATACCCGGGCTGCAGTGACATGTGGTTCCACGTAACTCAGTTACAACCCACTCATTCACAATAGCAGCCTCATAAAAGAGTTGTGGGAGAGAGATGCGTCCGTGCGCATGAATATGAATGCGAACACTTAATTCCTATAATAACATTTAAGCCAAATGATCCGATTTTTTCTTCTTTGCACCTGCAGAGTATTTGATATGCAAAGAGTGTTTTTCCTCTCGGTATCGACCGTGGTTGCCTGCAGGAGTGCAGTCGCTGTTTGACAGTGCTCATAACTCCATTAGAGGCGATGGAAGCCCGCTCAGTCTGATATATGCTGTGTAAATTGACTGTGACAGAGGTCTGGTGACCGTGCTCTTATCATTTACCTGGGCTGTTTGACATTTTCTGTGAAAAACCGCCCTGTCATTAGTGTGAAACACTGAATGTCAGTGCTCTGTTAGATTTTCTCAGAAACCAAGGTAGGAAAGAAAAGAGTAAGTGCATTTTAACAGCTATTTCTTTGCACACAGAAAAGACTTAACCTTGATGTAGTCATACTGGGTTTATTATATTATACCAGCACTAAGTCATAGTTCTCTACTGAATTCGTTGTCTCAGGTACTCGGTTGAGGTTAAGTGCCCTGTACAAAGCAATTTTATGGTCAGTAGTAAAGTGTATTGGTACCATTCAGATGTGGATGACAAGCCCTCATGTGATGCTTGGTGGGTAAACACTGCAGCACAGAGGATTAAAGAAGTGTTCACTTATCCTGAAGATGTCTGAACTCTGTGAGTTCTGGGATAAATTAGTCCTGGCAGTCATAACATAACATCAACATATCCTGTCACTGCGTACATCTCCAGAGTTTCTATCATTTACCATTAGATGCTCTAAGCATCATAAATGGTGGGTTAACATGGCACCTCTTGTTTATTTATTTTGGCTCAGATGTTATAAGAACACATATTACAATATCAGCAATGATAAATTCTAAATAGTTATAAAGACATATGTTTATTAGGGATGTTCGATATTGGCTTTTTTACCGATATCCGATATTGTCCAACTATTAATTTCAGATACTGATATCAGCCGATACCGATATATGCATCCCCCCCCCCCCCAAAAAAAAAACAATCATTTCAGTGAAAGTGAACAAAACAAAACAAAAGTATCTCAAGAACTCTACATCACATCTCTAATATTTTGACATTTTGAGTGAGAGGAGAAGTAGCTGGAGAGTTTGATGCATAACATGTGCCTGTTGTGTAAACGTTGTGTCATTAAAAAAGTAAAAACCGATACTGATCATTTACGATATTAAATTTTAATGCAAATATCGGTAAGCCAATAAAATTGGACATCTCTAATCTTTATCTTAAGTTTTGCAGTAATACTTTATTATTTTATATTCTCGAGAAAAAGTTTTGTTTGCTGTTGCAACAAAGTCGTGAAAAAAAAGAGGAAATTTAATTCCCAGGCACGCATGGAGCTGAATTTATGGAGGTAAAGACGATATTAAAGTACATTGTCATAGACAGAAGGAATAGAAACGTTTTTTTTTCCTTGAGAATATTTCAATTATGTCGTCTGTATTCACTGTTGATATTGAAGGTCATCCATGCTTTAGTGTTTTCAGTCTCCATCTACAGCAGCATATCTGACATAGCTCATGTTCTGTTGGGAACACAGAGAAATGATCGCATTGTCCTTGGATTAAAAACCAAGCATGGGGAATGTTATAATGGAAAATGACATTACAACTATGTATGAAAGACTTTGCAGTGTTTGTCCGACACAGCTTCAGTCTGTGTACAGACCTGTGAAGGATCCCATGCCTTCAGGTTCATCTTCTCACCGTTCACCTCAGTCAGCCTGCATATTAATACATCTGTGTCTGTGTTTTCTCCACAGTATGAGTTCAAGGTGAAGAACATCAAGAAGAAAAAGGTCAACATTGTTGTCTCTGTGGACGGCGTGAAGGTCAACTTGAGGAAAAAGAAAAAAGTAAGTGAACCTCACTTATCTTGTCTGACCTCTGCTTCTATCTGGCGAAAGAAGCACTTTCTCCGTGGTTGTGTTTGTCTTCTGTTGGTGTTGGTGTCATTTCACAATAAAAGCTGACATTGTGGATGCAGCTTATAGAGGGTTTTTTGTTGGCACAGAAATCTCTAATGTAATTAATTTAGAGGTATCAAATTTTTATTTATTTATTTGCTTTATATGATGTGTAAAATTTCTGCCTCATGAAATCTAAGTAATTGAAACCCTTATAAAAAGATAACTGGCTGTGTTAGCTGTTGGTTTTTGCCACTGCAAACAGTTAACATGGTTAATGGGAACAGAACTGTAACAGACAGGACTAGTGTACTGTGTCCTAGGTCTGTGTCTACCATGTAGCCAGATTGCTTAGACTAGTTTGTGACCTGATTCCTGTCTGAGCTGATGTATCTGGTTCTCCTCAGTCGGTCGGTTTTATTCTGAAAGAGGAATAAATCGATCCTGGTATGAAATCTGTGTCGTTCTACTGTATATTTACAGTCCTTGCTCAGACTTTATAGTGTTAGATTAATGTGTGATGGAGGTAATTAGTGTTCTAATAATAATATTGTTTCTATGAGTCACATTTGGGAACCAGGACAGTGTAGATGTGGTTTAAATTGTATATGACAGGAGATGGGATGAGATGAGATGCTCAGGTTTGGTGACAGTGACTGGTATAATCCACAGTGACAGAGCTGGGTTCATTTAACAGAGTCTGACAGGTGGGGAAACAAGTGGAAGGAAACGACTGAGATGGAACTGAGATGTTAATCACACCTTTTAATAAAATCCCCCCAAAAATGCCATGTCATTTTGTTTATGATATATTTTTTTAACATTTTGAAAATGTAGAACATTTCTCTTTGTTCTCTTCGTATCTGATTGGCTGCTGACAGCCTAAAAGATCAGTATGACCACACAGTCTTGGCTGATCAATCAATGACAACGTTCCCTGGTTGTTTGATCTGGGAATTGACTTCTAAGGACCTTTTTGCATAAGGGTTTGAGGGGGTTTGATCTGAATGGACTGCAAATAACAAACACAAGGGCTCAAAGGTCTCAATCACTTTCTGCTGAAAAAATGACTTACTTATTCATTCAAAAAACATATACAGTATGTAGCTTTTTTTAATGGTTCAGGTCGAAAATGGATATTTTGAAAGGCCCCAACAACGATTGTGAGATGATGTATATAGTACTGACCTTGACTTGTCCTGACAGCCACATCTGCATTGCAGATGTGCATTAGTGTCCCATGGAAAAGAGGCCTTATTAAGTCTTCTAAGTAAAGGGCTATTCTGCCTGTATGAATGCGGGGTTATGTAAAGATGTATAAACTTAAAAAGCTTGTCATTATGTCAGTGTTGCTTTGTGTGTAAACAGTGTTGTGTATGGGCTGGACGGAATTCAGAGAATATGTTAAATAATATTAGGATCAATGCTATTATCATAATTGATAATGTTGTGCTCAGACGACCTAATAACAGATTCAGTCATTAATGGTAATGGCTGATTAAAGTATTGAGACCCTGAGCAATAAGCTCTAATCAAACTGAGTCAGGACTTGGATTGTGTCTGACTGTGTCTAGACCGGTTAGGTGTGTTGTACTCTTTTTTTTATTTTGAAAATATTTCAATGCATGTCAGGTCCGAGTAATATTTGAGGACCTTTGCAAGTCACAATAAAAAACATGAGAGGGAGGATATGCTGAAGTGATTTGAAAAAAATGGCCCAAATT
Organism: Trinectes maculatus; assembly: GCA_016785345.1. Taxonomy (NCBI): domain Eukaryota; kingdom Metazoa; phylum Chordata; class Actinopteri; order Pleuronectiformes; family Achiridae; genus Trinectes; species Trinectes maculatus. The sequence continues at coordinate 55,888 of JAFBJQ010001147.1, forward strand.
CAATTGTACTGGCTTGTATTGTACTTTATACCTGTATTGTGCTGGCTGATGAGCTAAATATTAAAGCCGCCATCAATATGAAATCATTTTTCAGCCTGTATTAAAAAACAGTTAGTAAGGGCACTATTTTTCCCTGTCTGATTTGATCCCTGCTCACCAGGCTGAAATGTCAAGTGTGACAGTCAGCTGCCTTTGTACATGTCTGAGCGCGGTGGCGTCAGTGAAAGACCTCAGAGTCAACCAGGCACTGTGGAGATGGAGATCATTATGATAATTCCTGGTGCTCATCTCTTGATATTTTGATTGTGACATTCAGCTGCAAAGTAAATTGAATCAAATAGACAGATGGACAAAGCAAAAAAATGTAAATCAGTGTCTCAAATAGGGCAACATTATAATAAGACCATTGTGATGCAGGTCACTCTTGAAATTATAAGATGTGGTGTCATTTGTAAAAGTTTTTTTTTTCTTGAATGAAAACACTGGTGAATAGTTTGTGTTTGTTTCCACAGAAGAAGGAGTGGACGTGGGATGAGAGCAAGATGATGGTGATGCAGGATCCCATTTACAGGTAAGCTTATGTCATTTCGTCTTTGCTTCTAATCAGAACGACTGCAGTCCACGTGGCTCGCTGGGCCTTTTTTCCATAAACACATTTTTTTCCCCCCAAATGCAATAAAAAAAAAAAACGCTCAGGAAATTAAAATCTTTTGTCTCTGTCACCGCAAGCATTGACCTTTAGGAGAAAGAAATATATTGTGCTTTTGTGGAAGATGTGACTCCACACAGAGGAAAATATTAGTTGTTGGTGTTCAACACCTGATATCTACAATCTTCAATGTGGTATTTGATGGCAAAACGTGCAGTCAGTATTAGTGGGTTGCTCAACATATTCATTTCTTGTTCAGCGATGACGCAATAAAGGCATTTTTGAAAACATTATTGAAATTTTTCATGGACCTAGTTTTTGAGCAGGGACGATGAAAGTCAAATGAGGGCGACCATCATCTCAGCCTTTAAAACAGGCTGGTACGCCGCCCTCTGCTTTTCTGTCTAACAGCTCACTTCTGTCCAAGTGTGTGATGATTTCTGCATATCATGGAACAGAGTGGTATTATAGTGGCAGGCTGAATTGAGGCATCTCATTTGCTCCAGATGTTTTTTTGTTTTTTTTTGGATGAAAGTAGTGCGACCCCACCCTTTGTCATCGCCTCTGCCATGAGAGGCGATTGGGTCTGGGTGGGGGGAGTCTCTCATTCTCTCATGATGTTGTGCTTGTGACACTGTGGTAGCTTCATTCTTCTGCGCTCTCCGTCTGGTGACAGCCACAGCCGCAGGCATCCTAATTCTCCATCTGTCCCAGTACTGTGATCTGTGAGGAATGTTTCGAGAGAATTTCTACAAACTGTGTATGAATGTTCACTTGGATGTGAAGATGAACCGATGAGGTTAAGATCACTGTGACCTGACAGAGCAGTGATTTTGTTTGTTTGTATGATCTCTCAGATGAATTTTTAAGTAATTTGGCAGAAACATGTTCTTGGACTCAGGGATTGGACTGATTAGTTTATGATGGTCAAGGGTCAGTGTCACTGGGACTGATCAAACACAGTGTGGCACAAAGGTCAGGACTTGAACTGAGGGACGACTTGATCAGAATCAGAATCAAAATCACAGTGACTTCACAAAAACATGTTCCTGGCCACTCCATCATTCATTCACCTTATACCACTGGTATTACTATGAGTCTGGACAGATGGGGATGTAAAGTGCAACTTGGACTAGTTGGAGGAGACAATAATTCAAATTAGACTCCATCTGATGGTCCCTCAGAATGAGCAGGACATGAGGGTAGCTGTGCTTTTCCTGGCTGAGTTGCCACTGTTTCTTCTGTGTATCTTTAAATCTTGTTGATTTTCTCTTGTTGTAAAAACTTGAGGTCACTTAAGGGTCCTCATTTTTGGTAAGGAGAATAATAATAGTAATGAAACATCCAGCTTTTCCAATCTTTTCTCGCACTTGTTTATCTAGTCACATAAAACTCACCCTCACCCACTGTATCATCATATATTGTAATGCACCTAAACTGGAAATTGCATATTGTTCTGTATGACCCTGTGTCAGACTGACAGCACAAATATCACACTGCATAAGGTTGAGAAACCCTGGTTTAGCTGGAAGATCAGAATTAAATTGAAGGTGCAGGTAAATGACAATGTTTGTACTGCTAATGAAAAACTGAATGAGTCCAATCAATGGAGAGACCGCATGAGACCTTTCCAATTGTAAGGATTTGTGTGTGTGTGTGTGTGTGTGTGTGTGTGTGTGTGTGTGTGTGTGTGTGTGTGTGTCTGTGTGTGCGTGTGTGTGTGTGTCTGAGACAATGACGTCTGCAGCCTTTTCCCCCCACAGGCCTGCAACCTTGAGGTCAAGTTCATTCAGTTCATTTGCTGCAGGGGTGTAATCCTTTGATTTGGACTCAAAACACAGACTGTTGTTGTCAGAACAAATGTTCTGCACACACACACACACACACACACACACACACACACACACACACACACACACACACACACACACACCATCAGTCTCTGTCTTTTATGTCCAACAGCTCCAACATGCTGCTTGGTCTGAACTACTTTTGCACATAGTAGTTTGGATATTGTGGAGGCCAGAATCCAAGATCTGTAGCTTTCATATGTCGACAATTATAAATATGAATAAATATGAAGTGCAGCTTTTTGTTTTCGTGTCTGCTCTGTTCAGACGAGAGATGAACTGATCAGTCGACATACTTTCAACTGCTCAGGATCTTCTCGCTGCTTCTTGATCTTGAGCAGATGAAAACCACCAGCAGGTTGCATAGTGTGTTAGGTCAGTGCTGAGCTCGGAAGCTAACTTGTACTGTGTGTATAATTTCCAGCTTTGAATTAAGGTCGTTTTTAGTGCGGACCAAGAAGATTAAAGAAGACATTTATGTCAGTGAAAAAGAAGGAACATTATTTATTAACTTTTTATCAGTGTGGGGATGAAATGGGTCTTAAATTTCATCCCTAATATTCTTCGAAAAGGTCTTTGAGAACTTGTCGAAACCTGCAGGAACTTCTGATTGAAATCCAGGTTTCACCGGGTGGTAATTTGTTAGCAATATGCAAAGCGAGCAGGTCACAGCTCTCAGCTGGAGCTTTGGAAAGTGAAGTCATGCAGTGCTCTGTCTGGATGTAGACGAGGGGAGCCATTAGTCTGTGAATGTAAAGGTGTGAAAGATTTAGCAGGCATCTGACGGCCAGTGAAACTCCCCATGTGAGAAGACATGCAGTCTTTTGGTCTGAGTTTGAAAGGATACTGTGATCAGGATTTTCAAATGCAGAGCAAAATGCACATCAAAGACCCCAGACTGTTTTTTTAAATGCTCCTATGTGGGTTTTTTTTTCTAGCTGCATAGAGGCTGGATGGCGCGGGTCTAAATCATTTGGGAGGATTTATTCGAGTGCTTTGCATTTCGTCTCCGCAGTTCTTTTCATCTTCAGCTGCTTTCTGGCTGAAGCTGTTGGCGTAGTGCCACTGAGACTGCCCAACAACCCATATGCAGCATCGGCTACGCAAGTGATCACACTGCATTCATATCCATGTCAACATTTCAAAGGACACATGTGGTGTTATTCCACCTGTTATTCCCCGACTGCTAACTGTCTGTCTGATTCAGCTCGATGCCACAGGCAGTCAGCAAAATACCTGTAATAGTTGAGTTGTGTGTGTTTGTGGTTTTTTTTCCCCATAGGAATAGAACAGCACAGTGTACTTTATATGCACAAACTTTGGCACATGGGCAAGAATAAGCAATACATGCACGTACACAAACAGACACAACTTCAGACTTGCCTGTGTATATTCCCTCACAGGAACACAAGCGTTGACTCACCTGCATGATTTATTTTAAGGGTTGAAGAACAACGCATGCTTGGAGCAGGTGACGTTTAGACATTGCTCGTGATGCCATGTCAAGGCTTTGTGCAACAGGAAAACATATTTTAGCATTTCTTTCATTTGTGTTGACACCCAAGACGTATCTTTCAAAACTAGCAAGAGATAAGATGAGATTATTAAATTTGTGGTCTGTTCCACCAAAACTAATGTCGTGTTCCCAACACCTTCGTCAACTTAATGTTGCATGGCAGCAAGAAAGATGTTGCATTGTCCATGTGTGCAGTATTCGCCGTCATTATCCCTAATGCAAACATAATGTCCATAATGCCTGAATCTCTTAGGGTTTCCTCCTTGTTGAAATGTCCTGGTAAATCACTTTTCATGACATGGATGATGGATCACGCTGTTCTTTGTTCCGTCGTGAAGATTTCCCTTTAGTGTCGGCACACAATTAAATACTCTATCTGAAACTGTATTTCATCCATACATCCAGAGAAACTCTGGGAGTTTCACCTACTTGGCTTCTGTTTCTATGCTCGATGTATGACATGGAGGAATTTTTCAGTTTTTTACAGCTGAAAGACGGACGCTCGTGTATCGGTTTTGTTTTATTTTGAAAGGCTGTAATGTATGAGCGGAGTGACACATGAATAGATATGTGTTTATAAAACATCGAGGTGGGTAGAGGTTTAAATGCACCGAGTTGAGGACAGAGGCACGAACATAATTTGGTCTGAGGATGAATAGTTTCCTGCTTCAATCTAAGAAAAAGGTATCTGAGGAAACTATGCAATGTTCTTTCATTATAAACTGAACAAGGCAATGAACAGGTGTAAAGGCCTAAGGAGGTGGCAGGAGTTTCTGGAGAGACCAACCAGGAAGCATCCACAGAGAGGAGGAGGCTGTTGTGTTTAATGAAATGCACATCAAATAAATTGAGCCTGTGTGCTGTCTGATCACAATGTCCTCGAAGACAGAGACAACAACACTTCCACTTCCACAGCTTCCGACCTTGCTGTATTGTCAAGAGGAGAATTGGACTCGGCTTTAAGCAGCTGAAGAATGACGCTGACAGAGTTACTTTTTTTTCCCTTTTTTTATTTCCTTAAAAAGAAACAACAAACCCTGTCTCCAAGATATGACTGAACCATGTATTCAGTAGAAAACACAAAGCAACGATTCGTTTTTTCATATCCTAAACACCAAATTATGGTCACACTCTAGTTGCCACAAACATAATAACTTTGTTATTATGTTGAATTCTATAGCAGAACTACATACATATATTAATATGTATATGCAGTTGTGATTAATGTACCATTGCTGCCTCTCTTTTCTTCGTGTAGTTGTTACAGGCCCTGACTTTTATAATAATGTCAGAGGGCGTTCATGGTTATGGCCAAGGAGGAGAACATGTAGTCACAATGCTGTTGTTGTTGTCACTTGACATTTACAGGTGTAGCTCTCCCTGCTCTGTGTCTTAACACACACCGCCGTGTGTGTGTGTGTGTGTGTGTGTGTGTGTTTGACAGTCTGTCTGCCAGAGAGCCGAGGCCTCGGGGCAAGAACCAGCAGACCAACTCAAACAGGAGTGAATCCCCCAGATCAAGCACACATACCGACACATACACACATCACAGAGCCACAAACATCCTCATACGCACACAATACAAAAAAATAAGTCTCAAAAATAAGTTCTCACGTATACACTCGCTTTCACTATTATTTGGCTGGAGGCCATCTACCATTTCAGGGCCGCAGCTGCTGGGCAGGGTGCAAAGACCTCAGATGGATAAAACAACACAACACAACCATGGTATATGAGTTCTAATCTCGTGAATTTAGTTTGAACGGTGTGGAATGTGAAAACAATGTGTGGTATTTGTGATGTGTTCTGTATCAGAGTATTGTTTCCATATGATTCAGGTGTTAACTTGTTTTTATACATATATACACACACACACACACATGTATATATATACACATACATAACAAGCTGACGTGTTGCCTTATTGTGTGTGGCCATTTGATTGTACACATCCTCATTAATGAATCAGAGTTGTGACAGGTAACAGAACAGTGGCAGCGACTAAAAGCACAACACTGCTGCCCATAACTGGTCTGTACGAGGCTTATGAAGGGGAAAGGAGTTGAGAGTACCTGAGGTAAAGTGATTGTGCAGTTGAACTCTTTTTTTTAACATGTGGAAACCAAATGTGCAAAACTACTTTTATCTGTTCGGTACAAAAACACATTCCAGATCCTGCCGTAAAAGCAGTTTACCACATGTCGGGAGGTTGGGCGTAGAGGGGTGGGGGATAAAATCAGGAATGCTTTTATTGTTATTTGTCACAAATGTTTGGGTCTTGGATCTTAGCGTATGGTGGCAGCCACTATAAGAGTTGGGACTAAAGCTGCGTCGTTGTCGACAGATGTTCTCCATACCTCTGCAAGCTGTCAGGTTGTTGGCAGGCTCACCAGAGGAAAGGGAAACGCTTTGATTGTCTGAAATGAAACAGTTAGAATTGACAGAAATGCGGGTGGATTTCCCGAATCCCCCAAGGGCACCTTTGAACAAAGACACCAGGAATCACAGGCTCTTCGTCTACAACAGTTCACAGACCGGCGTGGATAGTTTCACTTGGTGAATGATTCTGCTGGACTCATTGGTATTTCAGAGCTGCCGTATCCATACAGAGAGCAGCAGATGGGGCTTGGGAGCAGCTGGCAGACAGAGCATCAGGTAATCAAGGAAACTCGTTTGGAGTCTAGACGGCACCTTGCTGCTGACTTATCGCTTCTTTTAATGTGTTATGCTAATGTTACACACATGGAAGGAGGGAAAACTGATGGGTTTGATTTGACATATGTCACACTTACCCCGAAATCTGACACAATCCTCACACTTACAGACATGGCTGACTGGGGAAGGTTTGAAAATGCATTACCCAGAATACATTTACATATCAATCTGCCGTTTGTTTGTGCATTTTTAATCACTTCACGTTTGATGTCATTCCATCTGCATGTGGAAGTGAAATCTCCTGAGCAGCTTCTCACACATCAGAAGTGGTTGGATGGGTTTAAGTGATAAATAGTGATTCTTGCCTCATCAGCATTAACATTCACATGCCAGTGAACTTGTATCGCTCATTAGTCATTTGTCTAAAAGAACTGTTTTAGGTGGGCGTAACAAGTTGTGCTCAAGTACGTCCTGAAATAATCTTTTTGTTATTTTAACTTCTAAATTGGTTGCAAGAGATTGAATGATTGAACTCGTTTATTCTTCCACCCACTCACCCACCCGCGGAGCGAGGAAGCAGGGATCATGAGGTGTGTGAGTTTGCTGTTGCAGCTCCAGTCGAGCTCTGAGTGTGTCGGTGGACAAATCCTTCTAATGAACTGACTCATGTGATTCAGGGCACTGAAAGAGCTGCTCTGCTCCCAGCGAGCTGGTCATCACAGTGGTGTCAGGGGAGCGTGGTGGTCTCGGTGGAAGCTGGAGGGCTGTGATCAGAGGGGTTTGGCAGGAGGGTGTGAGAGGAGCACAGGGGGATGTGTTGGCGTTTGAAGCCTGGTCCTGTGTGGGAAGGCCTGGATGGAGTTCAGGGCTGAACCCACAGAAGAACACAGGCGCCCTGCTGGCCGTCTGTGATGTTAAAGCCTGTAATCTGTTTTACAGTACGACCATACACATGCTCTGATGTTCTGCTGGAGGTTCTCTCCCAGCATTTGTCCTTACACTCCCTCGCTACCTTTTCTTGACCTGACATTAGATGAGTCACCACAGGCTTCATGAGTGACCACTTTGAATTGGATCACACTTTGAAAATGATAAATATGCATGTAAATGATAATTATGCATGTAAATGATAGGAAAATGTGTTCAACAATTAGATGTTAGAAAATAATAAAGATTGACTCCCTGAAATGTTGCTAACAAACAAAATGACAAAATGAGATGTTTGATGGATTTTTAATTTAAGGACTTTTTTCTGGTACGGCCTTTTTTTGAATTACTACATAATTATTTGCACATAACGTACATAACACATGTCCTATCAGGTCAGTTATAAAAAGCCATTTCATGAAGCTGACTGCACCAGGCTCGTTACACAGCACTTTAGAACCATATGGTTTGTGTCCTGCACTGTTTTCTAAATAAGTGTGTGTTATCAGTAGGTGGAGTGTGTGTGCGAGTGTGTGTACTCCACATCATTGTTAAGCCTCTGACTGTGGTAACTGCTGTCATCAGTAATCCGCCCTCTCTCACTGACTCCCACTTAACAGTCCATATTAATTTTGAGCATTTGGCTCTGCCCCTTTATTCTCACTTCAGAACCTTCGAGTGAGCAGTTCCCACCCGTCCAATTAGAGTCAATCACATGTTTGTTTGTTCAGGAAACACCCTGATTTATGTGATATGGAAAACAAGCTCTGATACGAAACGCGTGCACACACACATACACACACACACACGCACACACTGCAAGCTTTGATATTTCCAGGTGTCATATCATGCTGATTACACACGGCACACCAATCATATACACATACAGCAAACTTAATGCCCATGAAGCCAACCATTCACACTGTATATAATTAGCATTTTCCTGTTTGTAAGTCTGTTTTACACTGAACAGGCCATTTTTATAGGACTTATTATGCTTTTGTCAGATTTGTATCCACTCCAGTCCACTACATTGGTCTTTAATGATATACAGTACAGTTTGCAAAATAAAGTTCTATTGATTTCAAACTGGTTTATAGCCTGCAGGAGCCTGACACCCACAAAACTTTGAAAAAGTCATGTTTTTAGCAATAAATAAGTCCCACTTAACCTTTTGTTTGTAGTTTCCATAACATCGGTCACCCGGAAATTGAACTGTACCACTGAATTAGCTGCTTGGGAAAGAGGAAAGCAGCAGCAGCAGCAGCAGCAGCAGCAGCCGAATGGCAGCTCATTTGTTCCACAGCCTTGTAATCGTGTCTAAAATGACCTTTAACTCTAAACTGTGACAGTGCTGCTCAGAGAGAACAGCAGTGACGGCAGGAGGAAACTGCTGCACAGCTGCTGGACTTATTGGATTTACTGCTCTCTCCGTTCCAGCTGCAATGAACATATCAATGAACATATCAATGAACATATCAATGAACATATCGGGAAAAGTGACTAGTTCCAGGTTCTCTCTCTGTCTCATGACAAGCAGCAGTCCACCTGATTACTGATCACATTAGTCTTCATCTGCATTAAAGCCCAGAAATCATAATAGTGTTTTATGATTACCATTATTTATAATGAAAGAGATTGAATTTTCCAGAGACGTCTATTGCCCAGTTTGTGTGTCTGTGTTTTATTTGTTTCATCTACAAGGCTTCTATGCTCCAGTGTCCATCCATCCATCCATCCATCCATCCATCCATCCATCCATCCATCCTTTTGTCAGTAACATGTAAATAAGGAAGAAGACTCATTTCACTTGTTGTTGCTGTTGTTGTTGTGGTGGTGGTGGTGGTGATGGTGCTTCCCTCTGCCCCCACACTGCTTTCCACTGCCTGTGGGAGTGGTGTGTGTCTGTTGTTGTCTGTGTACAGGTATGTGAGCAGGGCCTTGGTTTGTGTGAGCACATATGCACACGCACCCAGCACTGATCAGCACACACAGCAAGAGAAGATGAGTTGTCTCTGGCGGTCGGGGCGTTTTCTTGACGCTGGGTCAGCTTCGTCCTCATCTTTACACAGCTGCGTATAAATTGACACCCTGTTCGTCACCGAAATGCTCCCTGAATTTTAATTTTTGATTCGAGTTTTCACAGGTTGGATTTTTCCTGGCAGCTGAGGTTTCTCCCGTTGCCCATTCCGAGTTTAATTTGCACTTAGATATCGATTCCTTTCACCCAGTTCACCCCCTCCAAACACAGAAACGGGAAACTTGCTGCAGTATTGTTTCCCATGATGACTTCTTGTTGCTGTCAGACCGCTTGCTGCAATCACACTGTTTGTGCGTGCGTCTGTGTTTGTATATACGGCAGGAAGGCGTGTGTACCGCCTCGTCCAGAAGCTTTTAAGACCTGAGTGTGGTTGTAAAGGATTTACTCTCCCACTCAGCTGAGTGACTCATTTTCATAAACAATCAGAACAACCCCAAGTGGCACACGCACTCATTCATATTTATTCACACGTGGACTCAGTGGAGTAGACGTTCAAGTTAATTTGAAATCTGGCTTGACACGTTTAGTATGTTATAGCCTTAATGTTATTCATATTGGATGAGAGAATGCATTAGCACTGCACCATGTGGTTAGATTGTAAGTGTATTGCATTTAATTAGTTTCATTATAAACAGTGTTTGACAAATTATTGACTCAAACCACCGTTGTATCTTTCAGGATAAGTTTTAAAGCTTAGAAAGGGCTACTAATGCCCCACCCACATTGTGTGTGTGTGTGTGTGTGCGTGTGTGTGTGTGTGTGTGTGTGTGGATTCTGCCTATATGCATATTTTGCACCTATATACAGTGCACTATATGCATTTCATTATAAACAGTGTTTGACAAATTATTGACTAAAACCACCGTTGTATCTTTCAGGATAAGTTTTAAAGCTTAGAAAGGGCTACTAATGCCCCACCCACATTGTGTGTGTGTGTGTGTGTGCGTGTGTGTGTGTGTGTGTGTGTGTGGATTCTGCCTATATGCATATTTTGCACCTATATACAGTGCACTATATGCATACGTGCGCATATATGCTGTATGCATATCGGGGAAACACTGTTGTCTGCTGCACAATTCACCGCAGAGCAGGGAAGCGGAATGTTGTTGTTGTCCACAGGAGACCCAGAAAATATCAGAAAATTGGCCCAATCTGAAACATCATTTCGACCAGTTTTGCTGCAGGCTTCCCACAGCGTTGGAATCCAGTCTAATGCATGTGTGTCAGGGCGTGCTGATACACACCAGTGTGCATACATGACCATAATAAGCTTTCCTCCAGCTCCATACCCTGGAGGCAACAAACCGAGTTAATGCATAAATATTTGATCTGTCTTGATTTGTTTTCAGGTATGTTCAGGTACTGTGTGTGTGTGTGTGTGTGTGTGAGATGAAATGAGATTTTTATGCAGTCTGAGCTCACCTCAGTTTATCGCAGCGTATAAGGCTTTGGGTATTGATCCAGTGGTTTGTAGTGGGTGGCTGTGGCTCAGAAAGAAGCACCGGGCATCCAATAATCTGAAAGTCAGTGATTGGATAACTGGCTCCTCCAACTTCTGTAAAATGGGGGTGAACCAGAAACTGAGTCGCAATCTAAAAAATAAAATTATGAAGTCACATATAACGATTGACTTTGCCCAGTAGGCTGAGATAAGCACACTCTCAGCCTACACTAATGAATACATTCAGATGCTACGCACCCAGCGGTATTTTATGAATCGAATCTTACAGTAAATCTACCAAGCAATGCTGTAACTCCTGATGTGAATGTGAACGTTGCTGGATTAGATAATAAAATAGTACCTGCGCTCTCACTAACAGACTCACTCATACTGCTCCGCTCACTGAGAGTCTGCCCAGTGGGAAGAGCCTGCAGTAATTACTGGCCCTGGACCTGTCCCTCCTAATGACAACCCAAATGAATAAGTCATTAAGTCAATCTGGTCTTTGAACGTGCTGTAAATCCAACGATGCCTTCAGTTGCACACTGATTAATGTGATGCCGTGTGGTTTGAACTTTTCTATCAGGGTTTGGTTTGTATCTACACCGGTAATACCGGTGTGTGTGTAGTTTGGGCGACAGATGCCTGGATAAGCAGGAGTCGACTATGTGTAACTGATAACGTGACAAAATGATTCGACCAGCATTAAACGAAGGTTAAAAGCAACACTGTTTAACAGCCAGCGGGGCATTTTTATGGCTCTACTCAGCGATAGAGCCACTCAGTGTGTTCAATACCTCATGTACACTTCATGTTACGTCAGCTGCTACTTTGGGCATTTATAGATTTCCAATAACAGGATGGCAACTGCTGAGAGATGATATTAATCCAGATGCTTTATCGCTCTTATTGCTGGTCATGATGCCCCTTACTCTCCCACACACACACACACACACACACACACACACACACACACACACACACAGGTCTCTGCAGTTTGATCTGGCCCCGGTGCGTTATAGTATTGATCCCCGGTCAGTGTGTGATTGTCGATGCTGTGTGCGAGGTGCGTTGCCTCTTAGCTTTAGATTTATAGCCGCTGTGTTTTACAGGCAGTGATGTACCCAGAGAAAAATGCCGGAGGTCGTCTAAAACAAGCCCACTTCATCACTCAAGAAATAAGTTCCCTGGTCAATAAGTTTCATGTGTGTTTATTTTGTACATCTACATCCTGCGGCCTGACGAGACAGAAAACATCTCAGTCTCGCCCCTTTTCTCGCCATCATCGTATTCAGTCCTCTCCCTTTGCCTCACTTCACCTGCAGCATACAGTGAACCCATCACCTTTTCTCCGTGATCTTCTCTTATTTGCAGTAAATGGCATTAAGGCACCAGTTTTAAGTCTTTGATAGCAGGATTGCACTGACCGCTTTGTTTATATCCCATCAATTACAACAGTCTTTACTTATGATAAGTTGTAATTTTAGATTAGTTTACATTGTTTTTCTGCTCCAGTCATGACTGAGTGAAATGTTAGGCTAATTCAGCTGGCACATTAAATAACTATAATTAAATAACTAACTAGTCAGTTTTGGTCTATAGAAGGAACTTGGCCCCTGCACTTTTTTCTTCTACATGTGTTTGTTAAAAGTTGGTGGAAAACAACGATGCATGAAATGGTTTGATTTAGGGCCTCAAGGAAAAAAATCATCCATTGTTCATTTTGGGAGAAGAAAGACGGTTTGTTGTTTTTTTTTAAAATTAAATCTAATTCTTATCTCTTGTGTATAGATTTGTCCTTTAAAGATATCTCGCTATCGAGATTACCTCAAACTAAAATTGATTAGCCTTTATCCCATGACACAGAATGATGGATCTTTTTATTTGGCAGAAAAATAGATGCCTTCATATTTTCTGCTCGATTTCACAAGTAATGATCCATCTTTACGTTTTCATATTAGCGTGCTGTTTATCGACATAGAGCATTGAACCCGCAGTGAAGGCTTTTACAGATGCTACAAGCACTTCACACTAAATGTCAGCATTGACATCGCTCAGCTGTGTGCTTGTTGTCAAACACCCGCCGTCGGGTTGTTGATTGTTGCGTCAAACACAAGATGAGATGTTCCGCTGTCGGGCTTTGATTGAGTCTGATTTATTTTGCCGTTAACCGTCCCTGACTGCTCTCATGTCGAGCCTGACGCTCTGACTCCGGTCAGATCCGTCTGACACGCCCTCACCTGGATGTCAGGGAGCAGACAGCTGATGGAGACGCATCTTGAGTTGTCATCTCTTTGGGAATTTGTCATAGAGGTGCACTTTGGCTGGCTCTCAGCTGAGTTTCTCTCCCCTGGCAGCACATTATGTCTTTTTAACACTGGCTGCAGCGGTTTCAGAGAAAGATTCCGTTTCCTGCAGGCAACACTTTGGCACAACACAGGACGTCAGAGTTGGAAATCCATTGGGGCATTGATTTTTATCACAGTGGCTGGAGGTAGGGGGGTTGAGGGGTGGGCTGGCTAAGAGGTGAAACAGGACACGGTTAAAGGGATATTCTGTTGGTCTGATCTGTTGGTTGGGAGTGGTCAGGTCTGTGCCGGCAGATGACATGGCTTGATAACAGTGACCTCGGTGTGTTTGTTGACATAGACACGGACAGCTCCCCGCTAATCCCCTCTGCCCTAATGTTGCCTCTTGTCTGGGCATTTTCCAGCAAACCATGTTGTCACAGAAGGATCCATGACATTGTCTTTTCAAACGGACATCCTCAAAGCCACTATTGATCCTTACCAAAGCCTCAAAGTCCTTCAAAGCCAATGGTTTTGAATGTGTGAGCAGTGGATGGCCTTTGCTGAGAAGCTGAGAAGAATATTGACTCTTTGATAATCCTCGGGAAAACTTTGAATAAAATAAACACATCATTCAGCAAATCCTTTTTAAAGACAGACTTTATGTTTGGTGTCATTAACTGGACAAGTTTGGTTTTTCCATTTGTAGCCGCGGGTGATCGTGCCTGTCCGTTACAAAGCCTCTGGACTTCCTGAGTATTTCCTGAGATTGTCTAAACACAGGGAAACAGATCAAAAGGGGCTAAAGGAGTGTGGGGGGGGCGGGGGGGGGGCGTGTGTGTGTGTGAGAGAGAGATTCTGTCTGGTATTTTGACATTCTGCTAAACAGGATTGAGAAAGCCGCCCATACATACCACAGGACTTCAGCAGACTGTCTCCTCGAGAAAAGATCATGATTTTTTTTCTACAATCATTAACTGGACAGGTTTGGTTTTTCCATTTGTAGCCGCGGGTGATCGTGCCTGTCCGTTACAAAGCCTCTGGACTTCCTGAGTATTTCCTGAGATTGTCTAAACACAGGGAAACAGATCAAAAGGGGCTAAAGGAGTGTGGGGGGGGCGGGGGGGGTGCGTGTGTGTGTGTGAGAGAGAGATTCTGTCTGGTATTTTGACATTCTGCTAAACAGGATTGAGAAAGCCGCCCATACATACCACAGGACTTCAGCAGACTGTCTCCTCGAGAAAAGATCATGATTTTTTTTCTACAAACACTCAGACCCACAAAAACCACACACACACATAAATAACATGAAGGGCAAACACATTTAGACACTAAGTTTTTGTTCTTGCCTTGTTGGCCCTTGTCCCACTGTGATTAAACACTGCAAATTCCCAACAGCACAATCATATTACACTAATTGAGCAATTAGGAATCTGTTCTGCCTGAGGTTGCTCCGTCATTTGAAAGCTTAAAGCCACAAGCTTTTATGATGAATCATTATCTTTGCCTTGGATAATTGTATCAACAGTATCCCCATGAAAATGTTTCAAGGAAACGATAAAACTAAATACTGAGAGTTTTAAGCTCTCAGATATCCTCAGAGACTGGGTTCATATTTCAGCGCGCACAGTCCTACCACTGACACAGTTTACACATCATCGCCTGGTGGTGTTGCAGCCAAAACGTTTTACTTTTGCGTTTTCGTGATGGAGAGAGTCACATTTTGCTTTTTTAATATAGCGTGCAGGGATTTGTTGGCGAAGTAAACTTCACCGCTTTTCTTCACAGTTTGTTAGGTATATTGATCCCAGAGAACATGGTGATGTCATCTGCAGGAACTTGAATCCTGCAGATGACTGGTTTTATTATAATAACTTTAACTCTAACTTTCGAGTTATAAGTCAGGTTTCACTGGAGGGAAAAAAGTTCTCCATCCTTTTCTTTTGGACTTTGTTTTTTCCTGGTTTTCCTCCGAGCATGACAATGTTCAGCTCATGGGTTTCAGTCTTCCAGTCATCCTGAAGGCTTAATCTCTGTGGCGGTGTTTGTTTGCCGTCAGTGTTGAGCTGAACTTTCACAGTGCTCTGCCTCCTGCAGGTTATCGAGTATTATCTCTTTTGCACCCAATTTTTGCTCCGACAAACCTATTTTCTTCCTTGTTTACGCACTCTGCTGGGTATTGTGCATCTTTTCACACTCCGGACCAGGAGAGCTCTATTTCTGTCTCAGACTTCACCCCCCCCACACCACACCAGCTTCCTCTGCCACACAGGAACTTTGTTAGATCTTAGTATTGCATCCCTGATGTCCTTCCCTCCCTCTCACTGGAATCTGTCACTGTTTTTAGTAGTACTGTTTACCTGCCTGTCAAATAGTGTATCAGTGCGCTTCTGGTCCCTTATTCCCATATAAACAAGAGAGAAATCTGAACAGTGTTTGTAGCTGCCAGTTATGATTTACATAGTAGATTTCCTTCTCAATTTCACCACAACTTATTTATCCTTTATTTTTGGCTGAATGAAACCACACAGGAACAGGCTCATGCCTTTTTTAAACTTTTATTTTTCTGACCCATTGCATTCTGTGTTGCAGGATATTCTACGTTTCTCACGACTCCCAGGATCTGAAGATCTTCAGCTACATCGCCAGAGATGGACAGAGTAATGTCTTTCGCTGCAACGTCTTCAAGTCCAAGAAAAAGGTAGGACAGACAGCAGGCCTGCTTTCTGCTTTCACCTTTTAATGAGTGAATTACAGAGCCTGAGTCAGAGTGGGGGAGGGGGGGGCTGTAGCTCTCCCTGAGTTATTGAGTTAGGAATTTGGCCTGACTCTTACTCACCGTCTCTAACAGGAAACTCCCAGTGGATTTCCTTTAAACACTGAAGGTATTAGATTGTTAGAAATTAGCCCAAGCAACACCCTGGTGGTCAGGTGTGACGGTTCACATCTAATTGGCCACTCGGTTTGAAACACGACTTGCAGAGTCAGTTATGACACATGCAGACCAACAACCAAAACTTTTTTTTTAATTTAAAAATGTGTTATGCACTACAATACAGTATATTATACACAGATTATTAAGAGATTTAGACCACATGGCACTGGATTTAAGGAAGGCTCATGTTCCCACCACGCACCTGTGCCACCTCCTTCTATCCATGGGCATGGGGGGCTCTTTCAGTAGCGAGAGAGAGAGGAAGATACAGAGAATTAGTTGGCTTCTGCAGCTTTGTCTGAGCTATGAGAGGTTCACACCTTTGCTCATTAAATCTGTTTATGCTTTACAGCGATTTAAAATATCAACTTCTCAGGTTTGTCATTTTCAGTTATGTTGCATTTCACCGATTCCTCATTGTCTGTATTATGCTGCTCTGACAGCTGTCAGGCAGGTGCAGTTCCTCCAGACGCTGTGGAGGTATGAGGTGTGAGTCCAGTTGTGTGGCACAGTTAGTCTGTTGGACATGATGCTTAAGTCCAAGGGTTAGCTGGGTGAAAGGCACGCTGCCTCATTATCTTTCACAAACAGACTGACACAAGCTCACACACACACACACACACAGATATACTCACACGCACACACACACACATACACACACTTTTTTGGAATTGGAAAGTGACACATACCAAAATTCTCTGGGGCAACTATGGCCCTTAAGCGATTAAGCTAGAAACTGTCTGTGTATGCGTGTGTTTGTGCGTGCACATGTCTTTCTGTGGTAATCACACATTGTGGCTTCTTTTTTGTGAGTTAAAAGTGTGGTTCCAGAATAAGGGTTACAGTTTTCTGTGTGTAATGCATTTTGTCATAACAACATCAGAGAGACAGAGCTGCACGTGTGTTTGTTTTTGCACAATGCAGTTGTTGTGGAGAGGTTTTTTGTAAACAGGCACTGATTTTCCACAGTTACGAAAATGCATTTCACAATGACTGAAGAAAATGAAGCTTTGAAAGATCCGGCCATGGTTTCAAACAGGAATAATAATGAGATATGTTTTTGCTGTTTACAATAGCAGAGCCTGAAAAGACTTACACTGCTAAAGCAAAGTTAATTTTGAGAGAATTCAAGTTCATTTTAACTGTGAGAGAACGCGTCCAGCTGTGCTCAATGTAATGTAATTTAAAGCTGACACAGGGAGATTTTTATTAAATTAGTACTTCTTCTGAGGACATATTTTATTTTATTACAGCCATGTCAGTATATTGATTATGTCTTCATCTGCCTCACAGCTGCATCCACTGATAAATATTTTTTATGATTTTGTAGTGTGCTAAAAACATTTGTTCACACTCATTGTGAGTGCCAATCAGGGGACTTAACATTTGTCACCTGATACTGTGTGTATCTGAGTTTACCAGAATAAACTACTTTCAGGTTACATTTGAATCATTATACATAAACAAACATTATATAACAATACAAACATACAGACTAACTGTTTGATGATGTAATTATGTCCACACTCTACATCGACAAACAAAATAATTGTCATGTCTTGTTTCTGTGTTGGTATTGTTTCCTGTTTTATTTTGAAACCCTACCCTCCTCACGTTAGGTCACTTCCCACTTCCCTTCAGGTGTTTCCCATTGTTCTGATTGTCATCACCGCCTTGATTGTTTCCACCTGTTTCCCTTCCTCAGTTTGTTAAATAGTCTGTGTTTCCCTTTGTCTTGTGCCAGTGTGTCTTTGTCTGTTGACTGATATCACGAGCATTTTGATTCCAAGCCATAGTCTTTGTCGTTGCAGTTTGTAAGTCGATATTTCTCTTTAAGAGTATTTTTGTTTTGTAATTTTGATAGTTTTGTTTCCTTACCATAGCCATTGTTTTGTACTTTGTCAGATTGTTTTTCCTCCCTTATGGAGTGTTTTCAGTGATTTTGTTCAGTTAGAGTGATTTTGGTTGTACTTTGTATCTTAGATAGGTTTTCTCCCTTTAAGAGCTTTATTGTAGATTTTGAGTTGTTACTTTGATAGTCGCTTTAGAGTATAGAAAGATAGTTTGTCAAGTTTCATAGCCTTGTTTTTTCCCTCTGGAAAAGAGATCTTTGAAAAATAAAAGACTGTGAATCAAATCTCTGCTCCTGGGTCCTCTCTATATATCGGCCTGACAATAATAATAAAATGTTTTAACTAACCATTTCACTTTTTGTGCAAACCATAAAACCTGCCATATGTCAGCATGTAAACATAATTAGTAAACAGTGTTCTGGATCAAGGGGCCATAGTTTTGCCTATTTGTTAATTACTGTAAGATCATTGTGAGTCTGATAGCCCTCCTTGTAAATGTTAATATTATCCTACCAGCGATATATGTCTACTGTTTGTAGCTGTGCAATGCAGCTTTAAATGAGCTCATTGTCATTTGTGCTTTTAAGTGGAGAACAACACCGGCTCCTCCGTGCAGCAAAGTGTATCCATCGGGTAACAGAAGAGGGCAGAGGGAAAGAGAGGGAAGTTTAGACTAGAGAGTAACAAAGACGCACAATGACAACGGTGCACAGCCGCAGGAAACTGAGCAAGACGAATCCGAATCAAAAACGCCCCCGCAGTGAAAGAGGAATGAGGACGTGCACGTCAAACGTGCAGCAGCGGCGGCGTCTGTGGCGGCGTGTGCGGTTTCGTGGGAATGTGTTTTGACTCGTGCAAAAGTTGGGTGGCTGAGATTTAGCACAAGATTAGGCAGATTTTATTTCCCTCTTAACTACCTGCAGTGAAAGAATCACTGCGCCTTAAATCACACTGACATAAAGACACTTTAGAGGCCCATCACTTCTACCGCTTAAACAGCCTCTCTCTCTCTCTCTCTCTCTCTCTGGCTCGCTCGCTCGCTCAGCCTCCCCCTCACATTGACAGGTGAATGGAAGCTAATGAATGACCTGTCCTCTGTTGTGAAGGAGTGAGCTGATGATAAAAGCCGGGACTGGAGGTTTTTATGTATGAAGTGTATTTATGGATGAGGGCTGAATGCCACTGTGGATGAAAGGTCAGTGTGTTTTGGTCTGTGATTGGGCTCATGTGGGACTTTCTAAACGCACCGGGCTTTTAGTGCCGCGTGTGAGGAAACGCTTTCTGATCTGAAATGAGAGTAAATGGTCCGAGCCACATGTTCTCTACTGACATGACATGACAGGATGGATTGTGTGTTATTTCCCCAAATTATAACACAACCAAGGAATTTCTGGGCTGCACCAGTTTCTGTTTAAAAAGGATCGTGTACTGGTTCTGATATAAAGTTTTTTTTTTATTTTTATGAAACTTAGGTTGTAAGAATTTAGGGTTTTTTATTATTTTTTTTTTAGTCCTTTCCAGTAAACCAGCCTTCAAAGTGCTCTCCTGATGTTTTTCCTGATATGAAACCAAACACCCCCAAAACATGTGTCTGACAGATGATGAGAAAATAATTCTGGGAGAGAGATGAGAGTGAGGAAGTAAATGACTTCCTGTAGTAACTCAGCTGACGTGTGGTCACAGTGACCTGACAGCAGGCGTCCAGCCAGTAAGAACAAATGCTCTTTTACTGTTTGATGCTTTCAGGAGACTGAAAAAAAACCCAGTTGTGAATCCATTTACTCTTAAAATAAAAACTGTGCATTCAAGACCATAGTGCTCATTTCAGTGAACATGCAATGTTTGTTTGCCTAATGTCTGGAATGTAGTGAGAACAACAACCTCTGTTGTGTTTTCATAATGGTCTGAAATCGTGTGAGGAGGATGCTGTTTTTAAAACCTGATAATGGACTCCATCATGCGTCCCATCACCGCAGCAATTTATTGTTGCAGTCATACCCGCAGGCTACTCGATTCCTGGCTGGGAAACATAAAAATGAAAAAAAAAACAAAACCCACACAGCTGAAGGAAGAAGGAGAGCAAGTTGTCATTATGTCAAGTGCAGCTTGAGTCCACTCTCTGTGGATCAGTGCCCTCCAACCATATGCTGTCATTCACTGTTCACGATTGAGCTGAATCCCCTGCCCTCACTGGTGATGAGTGCAAAGCCCAAATGGAGACGAGGGTTTCCTTTACTGGAATAATGTTTATAGGTAAATAAGGTGGAAGATAGTGAGTGAGCTGCAGAATGAAGTTCTTAAAGTTCCATGTCCTGCAGTGGAGATGATGACAAGCGGCAGATTTATACTGTATGTTAACGTGTGCAGGCTGTGAATACTGTCTGTGTGTGTAAAGCTGAGGATCAATAGGTTCTTCAGTGACACTGAGGGAGACAGCCTGGTGAAGATAATTGGTTTTAATAGCCTTTCAGCACTTTTTATTGAATATCCATATCTCCCTGTGATGTAATGATGACTCTGTTTTAAGTTTGTTTGTTTCTTGCAGTCTCTTTTTTCACTTTCTCAGTCAGTCAGTTTATTGAATTAGTTTATTTAGTTCATTTATTTTTGGCTCTTTGACAAGGCCGCAGTGTTTTAGTACCACAAGCAGAATTAAATCCTCTTTGAACACTTATCATTAGATAAACAATGAATGGATGCACTTCCTGTATCCTGACACTACACCCATGCTGTGTGATGTGTTGTTCCCACAGATCTGACCTGTGTCTGCTGTCATTCACAGATACACAGGAAGCCTGTCTATGATGATAATAACTATAGGCTATCAGTTAGCCACCTCCCTATATGTTGGTCTGTCTCAGACCTAAGATACTGAAACTAGTGAAGACTTTCTTCTTTTTTTTCCATTTACATCAGTTGCTTTAACACTCCCTGCCAACATGTCTATTAGTTACTCCTCATTGCTCGCCACTGTCTGATCAGGCTGAGCGTACATTTCTGGTTGTAGGGATGAATGATATAAACATTGAAACCTTCGGAAAAATGTAATTAAAGAAAGACAATAAAAGAAAAGTAGAGTGTGTGTGTGTGTGTGTGTGCGTGTGTGTGTGTGTGTGTGTGTGTGTGGTGGAAATCGAGCTAATGGTTCAGAAGAGTCGCTGAGCGGTCAGACATTGATTTTCTCTCACTCCACTCACTTCACGCTCTCACACAAACAAACACAATCACATCCACACACAAACCTCTCCATTGATTATCACTTGTTTAGGTGCGATATTATTCACCAGCAGACACTTTTAGAGACTCGCTCTTCGCCCGCCGCCGCCCCTCCCTACCCTCCCTCCGATATATATACCTGAGGCTGCAGCTGCACCACTGTGTCGCTGGTGCAGGCTCAACTTCACCAGCCAATAGAAATACACCATGCACACACAGAGTGATAGATGAAAGTGTAAACACAGGAAGTATGAGAGAAGACAGGTGAATGATCTCATCAGCAGTGGGGAGAAGGAGAGCAAAGGCTTTCATCACGAGTAAATCCCTCCCTATCGTCCCATTGTTTGAACTGATTTGTACCAGACTGCGTTAAATCCCCGTTGTCTCTTCTCTTTGCTTGTGTCAAGACGTCAGAGAAGGCAGCGAAAGCACCGCTGAACCACTGTGGTTAATTTGCATCACTCTTTCGGACTGGGCCATAATCCCATAGCTGCGGAGGGGGTGGGGGTTGGGGGGTGGCGGGATCCAGCTCACTGGCAGCTTGATGCATAGAGAGGAGAGGGCTACAGAGGCGGGACATTCATTCAGTGGCACTGACAGAGAAGAAGACTGATGGGGGGTGTGGGACAGAGAAAGCGAGCCAGACAGAGATGGTGACGGATGCCTGACTCGAGAACTGCTCCACATCCTTTCAGCAGGATGTGCAGGCTTTGCATTTGAGTGACACATCTCGAAGACTCTGTGTCAAGTATAATTGGAGAACAGCTGGAAAAAGGCTCAGGGAAGAAAATCAAATTTTTGTGTTGGCAGTGACGTTCACGGTAAATAAGACTGAATACTCAGATAATGCTAAAAAAAAAAGCTGTGGATAAGTTTAGACAGATGTTCATGGTTAAAGTTAGACATGTCAAAGTTAAACATATAGTCGTCTGTATAAATGTGGCATGAACCACAGCCAGTTCCTATCTACACTGACCAAAATCACAAATCCCAGTGTTTTCACAAGGGGCTCAGTCCTGTATTCCGTTGTCCCGCCTCCGTCTGGAATAGCATGCAGAGAAGCCTACTCCTCTCATCCATTGTTTTTTTCCATTTCACTGAAAAAGTCCATAAAGCTACTGCAGCTCCTGAAACCCTGCTGGCACATTGAAACTGGAGCAGAGAACAGAGCTCCCAACTCTCCTCTTCAACTCCTGCTCTGGCTTCACTGTGTCTTCAGGCTTGATGCTGAACAGCCTGGTTATATAAATACATTCTCACACTCGCCCTGGACTAAACAGTTATTATGACCTCCACCCACCAAGCCGGCCTTCATGTGTTTGTACTCTTTACATATTAAACTATTACCTCTCTGTTTACACATCATCATCATCATCATCATCATCATCATCTTTTTCTTCTTCTTCTTCTTCTTCTTCTGCTTCTTCTTTTTCTTCTTCTTTATTTTTCATCATCATATTGTACATCTTATGTTCCAGATTTCAGAGGGCTTCTTAAGGCAGCATGAAAAGACAAAAGTTAAAAAGGAAATAATAAGACAAGAGACAAGACAGTGGAATCAAAGGGATCTGGAAGGACTCTGCAGTAAAATGAAGAGGCAGCTGAAACACATTGGGACGAGTCTACAAAGAGGCTGAAACAGGAAAGATGTGATCCTGTCTTTTGATTGTAGTTAAAAGTCTGGTAGTTGACATTTTTCAGCACATAACAACAGACTGCTTGGATGAACAGTCGAGCCAATGAGAGCGGGGTAGGCGGGACTACGTTGACTGATGACAACATGTTGAAAATGGCCACAGAAATGGTGACGTGTGGATTAAGATGTTTCAAATTCCTGTGTGTCTGCATTTCTATGCTTTGACTGAGGAGTTTGATTTTTGGTCTGTTGACTGTGAGTCTGTGCAGAGCTTTGTGTTTGATTGTGTGTTTTCCAGTCAGTCGAGCACATGAATTAATGGAGCCCAGGCTGTGTGTGCGTTCGTTGTGTTCACTGCTTTCATCCTATGTATGACTAATCTCTGGGAGCGTCTTCAAAGGAAAACATGTGCTGACGGTCTGGCTGAGGACCAGCATGGAGTGAACAGACATGAGGAGAGGGTCAGCAGAGGAGGAAGAGATGGGAATGACTCATGGTTAGAGGAGAAGAAGAGCAGTGTGGAAAAAAACTCCACAGTGGGTCTGAGGATGGAAACATAGGGGAGATGTGATACAAATCACAAACAGAACTTTTGCACTGGAGAAAATGTAGTTTGAACCAGGAATCTTTTTTTTCCCCACCTATTGCTTTAACAAGCTTGATGTTTTATTTTGCCTTTTTTTATTTTATTATATAACAAAAGGAGTTACCTATGTTAAATACGCAATATGTTAAATATACTGACAAAAGCTTCTACCTTATCTCTGTGTGCGGACCTTATCCAGTCATGTCATGTTTTTAATAAAGAGGCACCATGCTGTCAGTGACCTTCAGAGAGGTGAATACAGAGAAACAATATGGAGGTTCAATGCGGAAAAGGCAGCGTAGTTACTGTTGTTACCACACTACTTGTTGCTCTTGGATGTCTAATACCAAACACAATGGCAGCTTATTCACACATAAATCCTTTCTGCTGATAGTGGCAGCCATTGGCGAGTCACCATAGAAACAACATCAGCACTGAATGAAGCTGTTTAATTAAACCATATGATAATTATAATAATGATAAATTACAGTCTGAGTACACTGACGCTACAGCCAAACCTGCCTGCTTTACTAACAGTGAACGTGATGGGTTATTCTGACCCAAAACCAAAAGGCTGAGGCAGTGCCAAACCAGGGCTCATTAGTTAGTTCGTTAGTTAGTCACGTAATTAGACACTCACATACACCAAATTATTATTTTTACTCAACAATGGGCCTCAGGTCCTAAAATTGATAATGGGACAGTACAGGATTTAGTTTGTTTGGCGGAGTCCTGATTCTGCTTTCAGGACATGCTGCATCTGTTGTGCTCATTCAGCTGAGGAGGACTGGTGTATGGCGGCTTGGCCCCGGTGCTTTAAAATGAAATCTGTTCTGCCTCTGTGCCTCACCGCTACGACGACTAGCCAGACGCGAGACAAGCAGACAGACATGAGGTGTCGTCACATGACCTGCCCTCTGAGAGCAGGACAGGAAGAGGAAGAGGGAGAGGGAGAGGGAGAGGGGAGATCCCGACACATTCCAGTCAGTGCAACTCAGGATAAAATATGGATCCAGAGGAAAGAAAGAACAATGAATTACATTTGACATCTGGAAAACTTACTGGAAAACTTCCTTGGTACATGGGGAATAATAGTTTTACCTTTCACTTCATGGTTTCAAACATTGTTCCATAATGATTATATCATTAAGTTCTGTGTCTGTCTCTGCCCCCCCCCCCTCCCAGAGCCAGGCCATGCGTATCGTGCGGACGGTGGGCCAGGCCTTCGAGGTCTGTCATAAACTGAGTCTGCAGCACACGCAGCAGAACGCAGCAGATGGACAGGAGGACTGCCACAGCGAAAAGAACGGCATCGATTCCTCCATCACAGGTACACAACACGCACCTGCTATACAGTCAGCATCACAAACCTTGTTCCATAATGATTATATCATTATGTTCTGTGTCTGTCTGTCTCTGCCCCCCCTCCCAGAGCCAGGCCATGCGTATCGTGCGGACGGTGGGCCAGGCCTTCGAGGTCTGTCATAAACTGAGTCTGCAGCACACGCAGCAGAACGCAGCAGATGGACAGGAGGACTGCCACAGCGAAAAGAACGGCATCGACTCCTCCATCACAGGTACACAACACACACACACCAACACGCACCTGCTACACAGTCAGCATCACATTACCACTAAATGCCCCACTGATGGAGGTCATGTGGTCAGCACACTTGTGAGTAGTGTCCTCGCTTGTCTGCTGATATTATGATCAGATCGCTGACCCGGTCGAGGTTTATATTACACCTGACTCGTTATAAGAGCCTGAACGCAACACGCTGCCACTGATCATGGTCTAATTGCATTGTGGGCTGTTTTGTGTGTTTTGATGGAACAAATATTTTATCTGAATCCAGTGATGAAACCTCTGCATCAGGCATTTACTGGGGCAGGCTAATATTCACTTTTTGGCCGTCTACTTTAGATGAGTTATTATGTATTTATGTTTAATAATGCAGGTTAACTGACAGCCAGATTTGTTCATGCAAAACACCGTCGAGCACATTGGCAGCCATGATGAAAACAGACAACAACATCAGCGTGAAACGAAGCTGAAGCAGCAGTTTCATTCATTTAAAAAAAAGGAATACAGTGTAATAACAGGAAATGACACACTGAGAGCGTTACCGTTGCATTACCTTACAGAAAGTGAATGGAATTACAGTCTAGTATTGGACACGGTTTGAGCGCTTATTGCTTTCGGGTCAACCGGTGCATCACTAATGTGCAGAGCGTTATTTCATAGATGGATCAGGGTAACTTTTGAGGAAGGTCCATAACAAAATCTCTCTGAAATGTATTGTTGATACTATGAATACAGCATTTTCCTCCATGTGAATCCACAGTATTTAAATAGTTCTATTTTTAGGTGGTGTTCTAATAGATAGCTCTTATACCATAGACCATTCACAGGAGCTACCTCCAGTCCAATGCATGCCAATGTACTTTTTAAGAAAGTTATGTTTTGGTCTGAGAAAACATCATTTATGATGAGGCAACACATTCCACACACACAATGCACAAAAACAAATAAAAAAGCTATTCCAGCCATATGTCCTCAGGAAGCACAAACACAAACTGTACGGTACACAACAGACACACACACACACACACAGACGCATTCATTCCTGCATGCGCTGTCCCCAGTTATTGTCACGGATGAGTCAACACAAAGAAAGACTGCACAACAGCACTGGTGGGCTGAGCCTCTTTTATCCGCTGCCTCGTGCCCTGATGAGATGGGCTTCACTGCAGCCCAGGGACACGTGGCTCTGAGTGGGGTCTCAGAGGACAGACATGAGGATTCAGCAGTTGGCTGTATCTTTCCAGTCTTTCAGTCATTACATCAGCCAGAACTGGTCAACGGGCCCGACCTTGATGTGGGAGAGTCAGGCTGGGGTGGGTTATCTCCTCAGCTCCCTTCATCCCTCCAGAGACGAGCTGGCTTTCACATGCTGATGAGCCCGGAGATCACCCAAACACAATACCTGTTCATCCACACGCTGTGAAAAGACCCCACACGCATGCAAATGGAGCCCTATACACACAGACAATATGCACTTACTGTCATGGTGCGTTAAGCAACACAAGAGCTGCCTTGCACGACCGATGAGCTTATCCGGAGAACTAATTATCGTGGCAATGAAAGGAGAGGGAAACGACGAGCGGGAGATAGTGGATTAGAGAGACGGGAATGTGGAAGAAAGCATGGATAGTGGAGGGAGGAGGGAGAGGATATCAGAGGGCGAGGGAGCAGGATCACTGAGGAGGGGGAGCGAGTATGGAGGAGGAGAGGAGAGGAGAGGCCGGAGAGAATCAGGTTGATCAGCAGGGAGTCAGGCAGAAAGATAAAAGAGGTTTTGTTCACAGCATTTCAGAGCAATTGTACAAAACGCTGCAACATACACAACAATCTTAAACGATAGAGACGCATTAACAGGAACTAGCCAAACAGTACAATCAATACAATTCACCTCAGCATAAGACTTAGCTTTGACTTAACTTTTACCAAACAGTTCATTGACCTCTCAGAGCTGAACACTGAAGTCAGTTACAGTGATGTTAACGTTAATGCTGTTTGTAATCAATCTACAGACACAGAGACGTTTATATATATATATGTTATCTGAGCAACTTTATACTGGATGACAATGTCATTTCAAGAGAAGTCAGTTTGCCAGATAGAATTTCTCACTGATAACTTAGCATTTATGATAAAATAAAAATATAACAAGGACGGTAATGTAGCTTAGTCCACCCAACAACATGTCCAGATTTGTTTGCATATAAAATAACTCAAATATGTAGTTGTTTTTCTTTCACTTTCGGCATGATTCCTAATTATCCACTAATGAATAGCCATTTACATGTGATTCACATTTCTTTAACAATGGCTCCAGACTTTAAAACATATATTGCATGCTCTATTTGGACCCTTATATTCAATTAATGCAGAAGTCAAAGAGCAAAGTTAAAATGTGAATAATTTCTAAATGTGCATGTTGTCATGCAGCAAAATCTCTCTCTCCGCAATTATTATTTTTAATTAATTATGGAAATCAAAACCTGGAATAGAGGGCTGGGAAGAGTTGAGGTAAACAAGGATAAGGAAGTGAGGATGGCAGGAGGGAGACAATCATCAACAATTGAATATGTGATGGCATCCAAAGTGTGTAAGGCAGCTGGAGTCTGATATCAAATCAAACACACTAAAGCAGCTTAAATGTTTGTTTCCCTCATAGCCGACTTTAAGTGACTCTTTAAGTGACCCGGCAGTTAAAGGGAGATTATGACTGTAACATATATAATTTGTAGTAAGATGCTCAGGATATCACTATAGTGATCAGGTCCTGCAGAGAAAATGAGAGGAAGCCGGGATGCTTTCATCTATGATTTTTTTTTTTCCCTCTGCCTCCAGTCTTCGATGTAACTCTGTCCTGAATCCAGCTCAATACTGAGTGCACAGTGGGTTTTATCCTCTCATTGAACTCACTACAAGAAAGTGGATCCTCTAAGTGCATTTCGAATAACCCCCATAGCTGTAATGTCGCTTCTAAATCATACAATAATATTCTAGTCGAAGTTAGAGCAAGCGGTATGATTCGTAAAATGTACACATGACATTAACCTCCAAACACCACGTGTGACTATTTTGGTCCAATTATGCTATAACGAGGTTTAAGCTAATTGATCGACCGTGTCCCTCAGACCTTGAGGGAAATGCAGAGTCATGAGAAAAGGGAGCCAATGCTAACTGGGAACAAGTGAAAGTAATCAGGCTGAGATTCTCAAACACACTATGTCAAGAAGGAAGATAAGCATGGACGCAAGACAGAACCCACTGACTAGGACACACAAAGATATAACCGCAGGAGCAGGAACGTACATAAGAAGAAGATTCCACTTTAAAGAAGCAGCAGAACTTTCACCTTTCAGTTAGTTCAGTTAATGGAGTTTACTCTGACCTGAAGTTGAGGTTCTGAGACGCAGACACAACTTCAGGCGTAGTCATCTGGGGAGGAATGACACAAACATTGTGGGAGGTTTGTTCTGTTGTCGCAAATCAAACACTGAAATAGTCAAAACAAAATCCAGACTGCTGAGAGCAAATGTTTGGACTGTAAGAAGTTTTGGGTTTGTTTTAAAGGACTGGGTGCTTTTCTCTGGCAAAGATATATAAAAAAGTCTTATTTAGTTAAATGTCAGTCTCTGCTAAATAAATAGAGCGGAGATGTCTCAATTAACTTTTGAGTGAAGTCAAATGGAATTCAGAAAGAGCGAAGCTGCTTTCAGACATGCTCTGAATCCCAGTGACATTTGTGAGTCATGTTAGAATATATTTTCCCACTACTACTTCTTCATCTTCTCTTTTTCTTTTTTTCAAATCACATCCCATTATAATACATCACACTATTGTTTCAACTCTATATAACATTAGATAACATTACGTTACACGTCATCAGACCACAGTGGGCTACGACACATCACATCACAGTTGAACTGTTTGCATTAGTGACAGAAATTTGATATTTTCATGCTTCTTTATTTGGACCACACTTAAGTAGTCTGAACTTTGACCCCTGTTTGACAGATATTGCCCATCCTCCACCACTTCTGCTGGATCTGTTTTTGTGTATACTTGAATATCCATTAATAACAAAATCCAGATTTGGTTTTAGCCAAAACTCTTTCATGCACATGATATCTGCCTTTTGTTTGAAATCATTTACATACCCCTTTGATTTCTCTGTTACAATCCACTGACGCACTGACTCCTAAAGGCCTTTAATCATTTTACTCAGATTCTCCCCTGAAATCAACCTCACACCACCATCAACACACACAAGTGTGTTCCTCAATCCATTTGTTATAGCAAATAACATCGACTTGTAGCGATATTTCATGTCTCGGTTGTAGTGTGATCATGATCTTCAACTTGTGTATCATCTGTTTTCTGCATACTCTTCTCCCCATTTCATCATCCTCATACGGTTGTTTACCTGCCTGTGCCATTATTCTCCTGCCATCTTCTCCTCTTCTGCCACTGGCACATCTGGCCTCGTCCATTTCCATATCACCAAACCACAAAGAGTCTGTGTCAAAGGTGGAACTCGTATGTCATGTCATGACTCCTGTGTGTTCAACATAGGTGCCGCCCCTCATCTGAATGTTCCACATCTGACTGTTGTAAACAGCAACCTCCAGGAACCATCTGAGCCCAATTTACCCGACTTCCTTTTTTTTTCCTCTGGATTTAAGTTCATGTTTAAGAACACTTTAAGAGAGCTGATGATGAACTTGTTTGCTGCAGTCTGCTTTTATTTTCTCTCACACTGAGGCAATATTGTTGATCTCCATTGTTAATTACTGTACTGCACTGCGCTTAAGTGAAACCACAAGCTGCGTCCCACTAAGTCCAGTGCGTTTCATTAAAAATGTATTAAACACAGTTAGAACGCTGTTGAAAACGGAGAGGACAAGATTAAAACCCCAGGAAATAGCAACGTGCTGATACCAGTTTAATGTGTATAATATTTTTGTGTAGTCATATAATATAAGACTAACATATTTGTCTCATTCCAGTTAATGTGTTTCTTAATTGCGTGCGTTTGTGTGTGTGTGTCCGCCCATGTGTGCGTGTGTACATGCTCATGCCCACATGTGTGTATGCAGGCGTGCGTGCTTATCCACCTGTATGTGTGTGTACTTTCCTCGGCTCAGCTCGGGAGCTCACGGGCGCGGACAAGGCGGCGACCGTCGCCGAGGAGACCGACATCGACGCGGAGGAGGCAAACCAGGCGCCTGCAGGAGAGGAGTCCGGCCTCGGCAGAGGAGTGACCGACCTGGACGCCACCGCAAAGACGGCTGATCTGAACCACTCAGACAACAAGGTAAATCAATCCTTCTGCTGGTCTGTCTCCATGTGTGGCAACACCATGACATCACTAATGGATGTTCACTAATACTGTCGACTGAAAACCAACAAACAAACAGTATAACGAGGTTAAAGAAAACCTGATTTATAGGTTCTTACCTCAGAGAGAGCTTAGGGAAGCTTTAGTGCAGTTCTTTCTTTTTTTGTCTCTGTAAGAGTGAAGGTCCACTCACCTCAGGCTGGTTCCACTGATCCACTGAAGTACTTTATTCAGAGGGTCAAATTTCAGATCATCTCTTCAAAGCAGCCAGCACATTTCAAGAAGTGAAACGTTTCAGGCTCGCAAAGAAAATGCTGAGCGTGCGCCTCTCTTGCATGGCTGAATTTGTATTGCCCCTGTCACAGCACCTCTTTTACCACAGTCCCCTCCACAGGTTATGTTCAAACACTGGAAGCTGGAGAGAGCAGATTCCATGCACATGTGGAAACACCTGCAAAAATCCTGTTTTTCTGTGTCAGATTGCAGGTTTCAAACTGCATGTTATGCAATAATGTGTCGTGTTTTTTTTTTTCCAGTTTCATTTGAGTAAAATGTGAAACATAAAGTTGAGTTAACACCATGTCTGTGTTGACAGACGTCGTGAGCCCCCTGTCTGCCACTGTCCTGCTTGTATTCACAGACTGCTGCAGTGTGGGTCCAGCTGAGCTCCAACACTACAATACTCGTGTTTGTGTTTGTGTGGCCTCATAGTGGTACATATTTTAACAGCTCAGCCAGACCGTCTGCTCCCCACCACCAGTCTGTCTATAGCCAGAGACATGTGTGTGTGTGCGTGTGTGTGTGTGTGTGTGTGTGTGTGTCAGAGTGGCTCAGCTGGCAGAGCAGCACAGGAGCTGGGGTAGTTAGTGTTTTCAGTAGTAGGCAGGGGAGTGACTGTGTTTCTGGTAGAGGCAGCAATGGATGACACTGGAGGATGAGGGGGCAGTGAGGGTGACCCTGGTGCAGGGTGATTGTTACCTCATCTCTCTGCGGCCTCATCACATCGCCAACAATATTGTATCATCATCATCATCAGTTTCTCATGTTTTTATTGTCTCGTCCCACTGCCTGGATCAGCTGAGAGAGAGAGAGAGAGAGAGAGCACTGGCTCTTTGTGCGCCAACATATTCTCATCCCCACAGCATTGCAAAGGTTAAATATAGTTTGTTTTTGTGTGTGTTTGTATGGAGAAATCATTTCTTTGCACAGTCTGAAGATGCAACCTTGTCTAAAAAAAAGTCACTATCCCCAGAAAACAGCTTTTATCCTGAAGGTATCTGCAAAGATATTGTTATCACTGTGTCTCAAAACACCACAGCTGTGTGTAAGGTGTAAGTAAGTGTCACCGACTGTGACAACCCTGAGCAGGGCTGGAGGTGTCTCACTGACTTGTTGAACTTTTTTTTTAGTCAACCACACAATTTTTACAAGTATGCAAGTGTTTTAGTGGCCGTAGTGTCTTGGTATGCTGCAAACAGCCCTGTTGGGAGATGGTAGGAGTGTGTGTGTTTGCCTCATGCAGCCACAGGGCAGGTGTGTGGAGGTAAAAATGTCAGCCTCTCTCTTCATATCATCATGTTGGAGGGAACAGGTGTCATTTATGTGCTGAGCAGTGAGAGGATGTTTGACGACCCACTTTTGTTATGGAGCCTAGTGAAGCATTAAAACTAACAACACACACAAAGCTGCTGCAAACCAACCCAGAAAATATATATAATGAAATAAATCAGCCATGTCGCACAACAGAGCTGCTGCTGAAAGACAAATGAGTGCATCAGCATCCATCGCACCACGCTTCTGAGAGGGAAAAGCTGTTGCCTGAACTCAGGCCAGTTTCTGGAACAAAACATTTGCCAAACGTTTCCTTTTATCCAAGTGAACGTATGAAACCATCAGGCTGTTAGGCATCATCCATGGCCAGGTTTAATAAAGCTTTGGTCAGTGGAGACCCCAGTGAGCCACCTGAAGCTGTGGGTTGAAACAGAACAAACCTGTGAGGTGGACTGTGACACAGATTCAGGATCTGAGTTGCAAAAACCGAGCTGCTCAGTGTCTGGGTCCCATTAACGTTAGCGCTGTGAGACCTTTTATCACAGAGCCTGATTGAACGCAACATGGCGTAAAATCGCTGAAACAACGAGCTCTCAGCAATGACCTCCATCATCAGGTCACTGGAGGAAGAGAGAGAGAGAGTGTGTGTGTGTGTAGCCCTTTCAGTTGATAGATTGCA
The DNA here is from genome assembly GCA_016785345.1 of Trinectes maculatus. Lineage (NCBI taxonomy): Eukaryota > Metazoa > Chordata > Actinopteri > Pleuronectiformes > Achiridae > Trinectes > Trinectes maculatus. Next base: position 88,625 of record JAFBJQ010001147.1, read on the forward strand.
TGGCAATGTGTAGGGACAAGTGGTGCGCGTAACAATAAGATGCGTGTGCAGCTCGTCTGCGGCACTTTCTTTCTGACGAGTTTGCATTTTCATCACACAGACTGTGCTCGTATGTTTCCCAGCAGTGGGATTTCATTCCCTACAGGGTTTCTCTGGAAGCTCATGAAAGGGAAAGCAGCCTGTGAGTGTTAAAGTTCATTCTCCTCCTGTCAGATCGCTGTAGACTCACAAATCTCTCAGCGCGCCGCGTTCAAACCGTCCCACCGGACCCTGCGTGGCACATATCAGTCCTACCATGGGCTTTGTCTTCACTGCGTCACCTTCAGGAGCCTGACTGCCATAAGGCCTGTCTCTGGGAACCAGGAGACATTGGAAAGACAAAAGCCACAGTTTGATAGATCAGATAGCTGCATTACAAATGTCAGTAGGGTGCAGTGTTGAGACAGATGAGAAATAATGGTTTCAATAAAAAGAAAATGTCCCAGTGCTGCACGTAAGTGTGCTCGAAACCAAAAGTCAAGATGCATGATAGCAAAAACATTTTGTATTTGTCAGCTTTTGTTCAATCATTGTAATAGTCTGAGATTTTTATTTCCTCTGTGTGTGTGTGTGTGTGTGTGTGTGCGTGCGTGCGTGCGGTTTTTACCTCCGGCCGACTTTAACATACTGTCAGACAGGTGTAAACACTACAAACGCTACAGGCAGTGGTCCACTCTCGGTCCTCTCGCTCTCTCTTTTCTCTCTCTCTCTCTCTCTCTCTCTCTCTCTCTCTCTCTCTCTCTCTCTCTCTCTCTCTCTCTCTCTCTCTCTCATGCCATCAGGACTTTGCCTAATGTGCTCCAGGACTGGGTTACTGAATGGGACTAACGGGCACAGGTCCAGACGTCCACAGGTCATTGGTCCAGAGCCTCTGTGAAGTGACTGTTAGCATTTGTTGTTGGAAAGTCAAAGAGGCCAGTTAAAGGTAGAGAGCCACTCAGTTCCCAGCCACTATTTATTTCTGGTAGCACTGAATTGGTTCATTTCTAATCACTTTGTTTAGTCGTAGCTTAACCTAAAGAAGACCGATCCTAAACCAACGGATGTTTTTCCTCTTCTCTTCATTATACTGTATTAGTGGTGTGACTGCTTGTTTGTCTCTGTATGCTGCCTTGTGATTGGCTGATGACCAGGATGTATCCTGCCTCTCACCCAGTTGAAGATTGGCTTCAGTCGGGTGAGAGGATTGACTCCCTAAGGATAGACATTATATGATGGATGGTTGGATGGATGAGAAGAATTGAAGTGAAGTTATTCACTTAGATAAATGAAAATTGATTGATTGTTTGAGCAATTAACAATAAATCTAAAAACAAAGTCCATATTAAAGCTGACTTTAACACTGTCACTGTGGACTCAGTGGGTTTGTGTGGGAGCATCGGCTGACCTGTTCTCTTGGTCGATTTGCAGATATTACAACTATTACACAGCTAAAGGTATAAAACAGTTAATTAATGTTTACTGTTTATGGCCCAGTAAGAGACAAACTGTGGTGAGGTAGGGTTTTTATAACTTGCTACATCCACACCACGACAGTTTTATTTTCAAATTGAACATAATAGTGTTTTCGTAGTGGTGTTTAGGTTTTCAATGGCTCAAATGATCAGACATAATTTTACTTTCACACACAGACTTTGTTTCCTCCCTCTGTCTTGCTCTATCTATCCCGCAATCACTTTTTTTCCCCCACTCCATTAGGTTTCACTTTGTGCTGACTTTCACAATACATTTCTGGCCGATGTTCATGGCAGGGAGGAGTTTTCAGTGCAAAGGTCACTCGTTTCTTGGCAGAAACATAACACGGCTATGAAAATCTTTGACCTGCCAAACCTGCACCACCGTTAATGCTGTCATTCTGAAGATGCCACAAAACGGACAGATGAGTTCCTTTAAAGGGCGAAAGCCACAAATGAAAATGGTCGTATAGAAAAGATTGTCATCAGCGGCCTGACTTTTACAGATGTTACAGTTTAAAAGAAAGTTCAAATGACATTTCTGTTTGTCTTTACATCTGAAAAATAGATAAAATATTGACTTTGCATAATAATAATTACAGAATTTTTGGCCACATGATTAGATTGATTGATGATTTAACTTACTGAACATCCACTTGTGTCAGAGCACAAGGAGTCAAGCAGGTTGTCCTTGTAATTGGAGAGAACATACAAGTGATTTCACTGATCACAATTGGTTTGGCTGAGGCAACAAAAAAACAATAGTTGCGGTTAAAGAGCGAAAGAGGTCGAAAAAAAAACAACCATTATTTTAACGATCTGAAATCTGCGCTGCAACTTCAGGAATGTTGTGATAAATTAGACATAACAAGACTAAGGTTGCAAATTATACAGAGAGATTTTCAAAATAAAGACACATTATTTTTGACACATTTTGTTGCTGTGAGTCAACTTTTTGTCTCAGGAAAACCTGTAAAGTGTACGTTTGCAAACCAAAGTACTACTTAATAATCAATTACTACAGTAAGGTTTACAAAGTAGAGAGAGAGAGAGATGTTTAGAGGAAATGATTACAATTCCATCTGCTGTATGACTCAGCTTACCAACAGACTGAGAGCCTGTTAATGACTGCAGTAAAGATACGTTACTATTAGCCAGTCAGTCATCTTGGAGGAGTGTCATGTTGTGTTGTGTCACAGGGAAACGGGGTTCAGAGCTTGCAGACTGACAACACCTTCACCAGGCTCTCTCTCCCTGTCCAACCACTGCGTTCTAATGACTGTCATTTGTGTTGATGGTGTGATCTGATATTCCAGGCGAAGCCGCAGGAGAGTGAGCTCAGATGCTTTTTCTCAAGAGCCCCGGAGGAAGTTGTAAATCTGTGGCTCGGCCTGTTAGCAGTGAGGGAAGCCAGAGCCTGTCCAACCCTTTTAGTCTTTTATTGCATCTGTGTGTGTGTGTGTGTGTGTGTGTGTGTGTGTGTGTGTGTGTGTGTGGTGGGTGTGTTTGACGGACAGAGTGCAACCAGTGTAATCACAGCTGGAGGAAGAGAAATACAGACTTCCTTTATCCAGACTCATCTGTCTTCCTTTTCCTTTCTGTCTGTCTGTAAAGGCCCACTTCCCTCCCCGGCCTCTCTCTCTCTCTCTCTCTCTCCGTCAGCCGGTGTAATGAGAAGCTCACAGATACAGGCAGACTCCACTCGCCTGCTAACAGCCTGTATTAGCATGTGTATGTGTGGGAATTAGAAGGTAGTAGCTCAGTCTCTTCTCTTTTTTCCCCTGGGCCTGAACTGAGCCGTGATCACATGGAAGTTCAGCTGAGGGTCGTTTTTTTTTCTCCATCCTCATTAACTCACCCCTTCAGATTGAGTATTCTGCTCTACTGTCCAACATGGTTAGGATTTTGTATATGGAAGTGTGTTGTTTGTGTGTTGTTGCTTTTCAGCACCCAGAAAATGAAACAATATTTTAAAATGCAGGTTCTTATACAACAAACCTATGCTCCATCATCTACATCCTGTTTACACTGTTTGCACGTAGACGTCCAGGTGTAAACAGTGTGGGGTCAACGCTTCGTCTTGACCCTAGTTTTTGGGTCAGTTTTCTTGTCGGAAAGTTTGGAAACCACTGATCCATTTACAGCACCATGACTGTGTGTGCTGGGATGTGATCTTACATAAATGCATTAGTATAGTTGTGCATGAGCCTTGATCAGTGATGTGGTGCTTATCTCACAGATGACTGTGGATCATCTCATCCATCCATCATCCATGAGATAAATTCATTTACTTATTCATCAATCCCATATTAACAACTATTCAAGATGATCAGTCTCTTCACTAGCGTCACATTTTGTTATGAATGCATTCTCCTTGTTTCAAAACAACAACATTATACATTAGAGACAGAGTTCCTCAAAAGCTTCATGTTCATTTCCTGTTGAGCATCTCTCCTGACATTTCCTCACATGATGTAACCTACAGCCTCAGCCCTCTCAGAGGACGCACTCCAGACATCAGCCCTGAGAGTCCGTTTTTTTTTTGTTTCCAATCTTTACAGCTATTTGCACCAACTGTACTGTTGCATTTTTAAAATGTTGTAATTTCCTCAAGGAAACAATATGTAAGTTGTGTTTTGCCAAGTACAAGCTGAAGAATGCTGTCTTTTTTTTTATTGCATCGCTGTCTGTTTTTGCTGCCTCGGACTCAGCTGTGGAAGCTGCAATATGGGCTTTGACATCAGGGTGGAGCACTAACGTTCCACAGCAAAGTCACAGAAATCAAACCTTTACGTAGTTTGTTCCACTCATGAGAAGCTGAGTCTGACACAGAACTCCTACTTTGGTGGACAGATGTGATTATTTTTATATATCTGAACTGCTGTTCTGTAATTATTAATTGTCTAAGCGACAGTACAAGGCCCACAGGAGGAGGTTGCCCGACCTCGTGCTCCAGACGTCTGCCTTACCATTCATTATGTGATAGAACCAACCAACCTGTCAACTTGGATAATTTCTTCTCATTAACCTAAAAGATCCTGCTCAGACAGGCTATCAGTCACATATCCCTCTCATTGGAAGTGCGTGTGTGTGCGTGTGTGTGTGCGTGTGCGTGAGAGACAAATCATTGTCTGTTTGTCACCAGAAGGTGTTTAAGGAGAAACAGATGGTGAAGTGTTTTGGCATGGATTCATGGATTCTTGAAGGCGTGTTCATGCTCAATTTAATCAGGTGTCATCTTGTTTGCTTATATCCCTCCTGCATCCGTCCTACAACCGCAGTCACTTTGATGCACCTTGTGTGATATGACAGCGTTTGAAGTGTTTGATATTGTGCAACCAGCTGTAGTGGATCCACTGTAACAGTCGAGGAAGGGCTGTAAAGAGAGAGTTTGTATGTTGAAAAGCAAAGCACCTTTTTTTTTTTGCTTCACAAGTGTGTTTTCTTTTTTATGAAGTAGCAGAGGAGCAGGAGCTCGCCAACATGAGTGCTGCTGCAGTAAAAAGTAACTGTCGTAATGAATCTTTTGATTTGGGTTCAGTGTCTGATGCTCACACAGTAAACGCGCGTACTAAAGACTCACTTCCTTATTTTTAATTTTAAAGTATTGACTCCACAATTCAAATTCTGCCATTTGAAAGAAAAACAATTTGCGTCCAAAGGATGTAAAGACACAGATGTAGAAACATATGCATATCTTATGTGCATATAAATATGTAATCTGGACTCATCCCAGATGTGTGGGTGGATTTAAGGAATATTTTGTTTCATATTTAATAGACTTTACAGGCTTCAGTTCAACACTTTATCAGTTATTGGCTATTCAGAACTGACAACAAGTAAAATAAAACATTATATATGTATATACACACACACACATACACATATATATACATATAATATTAAAATATATACAGTATATATAATAACTTTTTTTATATTAAAGTTTGCTTGCACTCTATCAAATTAGCAGGAATAATAGTGCGGGGAGATGGAGACATTGAGCAGTGATAGAAGTAGCAGTAACTGATTGATAACCCCCCCTCACTCTCAGATATTGCAGGTTTAGACCTCATCATTATCCACAAAGAGCAAATGGCTGTAACATTATATTTTGGCCGATGCATTATAACTGCATAACAAAAATGTTTTTGAATGATGGAGGAGGGCACATTGTGCCATTAGTTACATGAGCTTTGGAACATTTGAGATGATTGATGCTGGTAGATGAAGGAGCGCTGCGTCTCAAAGCTCATTACTGTTCAAGTGGAGGATTGCAATGCTGCTGATCTGTTTTCTCAGCCCGCTTGTTCTGCGCCGGTGAAACTAATCAGCCATTCTACATTTCAAATTCCGATTATGTGTTGATGATGGCCTGTTCTCAGGGGCATTTGGTTGATGCTGATGTATATGTATTATATTTAGCTGTTCGTCACTGATTTCTTTCCACTTTTTTTTTGTGCATTTGTGTTTTCAACCTTGCCTTCTTGTCCCAAGAGAACACAAAAAGTAATTAAAAACAGGGATGGAAAATAGCAGATTGTGCATATTTCTTTTAAGGCGGTAATTAGCTCATGTCAAAAACGTTCAGTGGTTTATATAATTGTCATAAATATGGATTGGATATGGTTTTCTGTTGTGGCATGAAGTGGGAATTAAACGTGTCAGATGTGTTTCATGTTGCCTCCATCTCTCTCTCCCTCTCTGCCAGGCTCCAGAGGAGGTGTCTCTGCTCGTGTCCAGCCCCAGGATGCTGCTCCCTGCATCGGGCACACTGCCACCAGGGGCCCCCCTGTCTGTCCACCACCAGATCCAGCTGCTCCAGCAGCAGCTCCAGCAGCAGCAGCAGCAGACGCAAGTGGCTGTAGCACAGGTGCATCTCATGTACACACGCACACACACACTCCTGACCTAGTCACTTAATTACTGCAGTTGTGCGCCTTGCAGGGACAGATGCACGAGTCCTGATTAAACTGCCGACTCACACCGAACTGTTCCCTTGTCTCCAGCTGACAGCTCCCATATTCACAGAGAGCGCGCCCGGAAATAAATGTCATTAATTATACCCCGGTGAGAGCGGAGGTCGCTGTCCTCTGGTGGATGCACTAGTGTAGGGCACAAGAACAGACCGTTTTACCTCATGTGGAATATTTCAAACCACTATGTGCTAAGTGCAGGTGTTGTTGTCTGGCCTTGGCTCTTTTGCAATTTCACGCGTCTTCCCCAGTGTCAGCTTACCTGAGCTGCTGGAACAGAACGTCTCCTACACAGCCTCCAAAGCAGTCTCCGCTGACACTTCCTCCACCCTCGTGTACTTGGTGTTAGGTTTGGGCTGATGGATGATGCCTTCACTGTCACTGTCCATCACTAGTGGCTGACAGGCGTGGCTGGCATACAGCCAGGAGCAACACGTTTTTCAGGAGTGCACGTTTTCGTCTCACCCTCGGTTACACTGAGCAGATTGAACCTCAGTATTTTTATTGTATGGCCGTTTAGTGTCATTTGCATTATGTCACTTTAATTGTTAGTGGCAGGGTCTAACATTCCTGTGCTGGGTTCACATTGCACATGCATAAGGATACGTTGCAGCACATTATCAGGTTTTACTGCTTATCATATTATCTGAGTGTAAAAAAAAAAAAAAAAGTCTCACTTTTTCACTTTCAAAGCATTCAGAGAGTGGAATAGTGTCATTTCACTGCCAGGCACAGAGGAAACACATTCTCCATCAAATGTCATTTTTGGCATTTCTTAATGGAATAATGAAACAAGACGGAACAGTCAGGGTAAACTGTTAGATGAAAGGCTGGCGGCCGCAGGCTGATACCTCCATCTCCATAGCAACACCTTTCTCTGTGCCCTACTGCTGTGTGGGAAACTATCACATCAACCACGGATGAAGAGAAAAAGGCCCAAAAGTTGCTCCTGTGATCTGTTTTCTGACAAATTGCCTGCTCAGCCAGAGTCTGCTGCCCCCCCGAATTTGAGAAAGGAGCAAAACAGTAATAGATTAATTGTGACAGGTTTAGCAGATTACCTCTGGCCAAATTCATCATGACTGGCAGCCGTGTTCTCCTGTAATTTATAAAGCCACACTGCTGTGTTTTGAAAGTGACATCACTTTAATGCATCATAGCAGTCTGGCAGCACCTCTGTCATCCCATCTCATTTCTACAAACGCCAAAATGAAGGTGGTGACTCTTCTCCGTGTTGCTGCTGGTGCTGAGCAAACTGGATGTGACTTCCTGGTCCCACCAGGCACACTGTGAACAGGCACTTGATGCTGAACTGTGCTGCAGAGAGGAGAGGAGAGGTCCCTCTTAACGAGGGTAAATGAGTGAGCTGACCAGCACTGATCACAGCTCGCTGAGGATTTAATGGCAATGGAGATGTGTAATGGAGTCTTATTGAACTTTGACTCCGTCTCTATAGTTCAGACATGTCTAACTCAAAGCCGGATTTTGGATTTGGTAATTTCATATGTCTGCTCCCTGTTTTTTTTTTTCTTTCTTCATCAGATTTTATTGCATAAAGGTTTCACCTCATTTTGTTTGGACGCCTTACTGCTCGCTCTCTGTGCCCACAGAGAGAGAGGTTTTCTCTCACTCCATCAAGCGCTCGCCTCGTCTTACACGCACCGCACGCAACTGCCGTGCTTTCTGCATCACTGCCCGAGCGAACTGATCATTTCCCCTTCCAAGTCTTCGCTTCCAGAACAGAGATGGAAACAGAGACCTACTTGTGTTGGAGGGTGTTCAAACACCACATCACTGTCTACACCTGGTGTGGGTGTAGACAGTGTGATAATCCAGTGTGAAGAGTATATTTCCAGCTACCAACCCTGTAGAGCACATATCCAGCCAAACACTAATCCGCCCTCCACAGATAGAGAATCACAGTTTTTCATTCAAATGTGGAATGGTGACGTTTGAGTCATTTGTACAATTAATGACATTACTCACATCTGGCCCAACACGTTGACTTGGAGTCATGGACAAACTCTGACTTCACAGCACACAAATGTGGTCTCAGGAATGATATTTCTGGAAAATAAGAACCCATAAGAGACAGAGAATGTCGGAGTGAGGCCATGTGAGGACACTGCATGAAAATGAGTCAGAGTCCAGTCTCTGCCTGCTCCATCCAGACACCACCCACACCTGAACGCTCCATCAGTTTTACCCCCAGTCTCCCAGAGTCTTTGTTCTGCATATGTGAAGAGCAGACTCCGGAAAATGAAATTGTTCTTGAAACAATGTGGACGCTGGAGAGGAAAATGACAAACGCAGTTGCAGCAGGCCGATGCATTTCCTCCTGTTGTGCCAAGTGTAAGATGCTTTAGGTTTAACACTCGGTTTAGGATCTATTGTATTACTCTTCGGTCATTAGGCTTATTGATACATGAAGATGTGAAGAAGTAAAAGATGGATTGAAACAAGTTAGCGATGTGTCAGTTTGTTGTGGTGGAACGAGTTGGAAAATTGTCCATGGGCACTGCTGCGTTCTGCGCAGCAGATTTGAACAAAGAAAGCAATAAAACAGCAGCGAGATGCCGCTGCTGCCTAATTAGAAATTTGAGGAGTCATTTCATTCGCCTGAAGCTCTTTTCATTTCACCACACTGTGATAAGAGGGAAGAAACATTCGACAGCAGCAGGTTTACTACCAGGGGACCACGGCAACGAAACACAAGTGGAGCACCGTTTAATTGGGTCCATGTCTGGCTGCTGTTTTTAGTGAGAGGTTTTAATTCTTTAATTTAATTCTTCTTTTCATAAGTTTGAGAAGAAGTAAACAACAGTATTGCTATAGTTGAGTTGTGTGACACAACTCAACGTTTGAGTTGTGTTACCCAAGTGGATTGTCATATTATGGGAGTCTGGCTGATTGCATCTGTTTTACCTTTGATGCATCTTTTGCTGCGGCGTCTAAACTGTGTTTGATTCAGATGATCAATGATGATTGTGATCACTACAAGAGACCACTATGTATTGACTCTGAAAAAGTGTAATGGAGAAGGATGTGATTTGGTTTGTCTTCTAATACATCACCAGTGTACGCACACACACACATATTAAAATATGGAAAATTGATAGAACGCCATCAGCACCATAACATTTCCTCACACAAAGTACCAGTCACTATGGAAATGCGGGCGTGATACTGTAGATGTCTTGACGCCTGTGCTTTATGTATTGCATTTATGTGCATTAATACATCCATACCATGACGACAGGGTGTGACACCCAGTTCAGTAGCATCTCAGACTGATATTATCTATAGATTATATGATAATGACCATTTTTTTTCTCCTCTAAATTTATTTATTATTTTCCCTTCAGGAGTACTTTCCTCTTCAGGTACCAATATCCTGATGCTTAATGATTTTTTTCCTCAGTATGTGTGTCAGTAAACAGTCGTTTTATATTCAGCCTGTTGTTTTGCAAGTGGAGGTCAAAAGTATTTGGACTATTATTTGCTTTACTGTCTCTGACCAAAGCAAACATGAACTGTTAGTTTGCTGTTTTGTCATTGGAGCACAACATTGGCTATGGGGCCCAGAAACAATCATGCATGGAAATAGGGATTTGGGTGATTAGGTATTTTTTGTAACATGCTTTTCAAATCAAGAGCTATAAAGCACTTCACAGAACAATACTAGATAAAGATGAAAAAATACTAAAAAGCTGACATCATTTGCAGAGTAAAACCAAATGTAACCTTGTTTTGCTCCTTTAGAACAAGACTCGGCTGTTTTTGATCAGACATCCAGACGTCAGACTTTAGTGTTGAATGTTTTTTTTTAAATAAGCTTTTAAAGTTTTGTTTTTGACCTCATTTCTGCTTATCTCACTTTGCATTGCAGTTTCTGCATAAAACAAATTGTGCCTTTTATTGCATCTTAGCCCCGTCAAGACTTTTAAGATGGACAACATCAGGACGAATGTGACATTAGCCCCAAGGGCTCGGTATAAACCACGAGGGAGTGGCTGATGTGCTATTAGAGTTGTCAGCAGTGCAGCGTACGTTCGAGTCAAGGTCCAGCCTTCTATAAATTACACCACCAAAGTCATCATCAGCATGTCAGTCTTTACAAATGAGGTCTGCAGAGGCGTTTGGCCCAAACACAGTCTGAAATCACCTGTTTCAGGCTAAGTGCAAGGATAATGGTGGTAGTAGTATTCGTCAAAACCTTGAGTGCAGGACGTGATGATGAGGAAGAGGAGGATGAAGAATAGGAGGAGGAGGAGGTGAGACCTTGGGACAGAGGCTGTGAATTTCGACTTGTGCGTCTCTGCCTCACTGCCCCTGTATCAGAGCAGTGATGGAAAAATCGAGTGAGGTTCAGGACACCCAGATGTCCTCAGCCGAGGCATCTACTGATGCTTGATGTGCTGAGGAAACACTGATGAGCAATACCAGTGTGTGTAACGTCACCCAGTTGTAAATTGCACAGTTACACTTTATATCCCACTGAGACCAACTGACTGAACTTTTAATGCTGTCCAGCCTATTATAGTAGCAGTTGTTTACTCCTCGTAGATCAATGACTTGATCTACGATCAAGTCATTCATATGCAGGGGGTCCTCGGGTTACGACGGTCTCGAGGTACGACGGTTTCGTGATTCCGACACATCTCCCATAAATTTAAAAATCAGCGGTTTGCATCGTAAATACAAACTTCGAACGGGTGAGCGCGGCGGAAGAAAATGTCGTCACGTGGCGCTACATGGTACGCCATTTTGGGTTGTTTCTCCCTTCATTATGGCTCCCAAGCGTAAGGCAGACTCATACATATTACTCATACTTACATCATACATAAATAATACATATTTACGTATGTATGTTCCGACTTACACCGAAATTCGGTTACGACACATCCGTAGGAACAGATCTCCGTCGTAACTCGAGGACCCCTTGTATTATAATGAATGACTTGATCTATGATCTATGTACGGAAAGACTAATAATAGCTTATAATAATAATAATAATAATAATAATAATAATAATAATAATAATAATAATAATAATTCCTGGCCAAAACAACCACATCTGATGATGGAACAGGAGACTGCATGATTCATCTACTGAATCTTGATTTCTTTAGAATCAACATTATATTAAAGGGCTTTCTGGGGCTTATTTTCTGTGCTGTCTCAAAAACTCAAAAACCGCATCTGTTGTTGATGCATGCCCACACGTTTTACAGGCACCTGTTCAGAGCCACTCCAGTATTGATTAAGCTATTTCTATGGACAGAGCTGAATTTAAAGTAGCGGCCTGAGCGTAGTGTTTGCAGTGCAAGTGGCACTTCTGGGTTGTTACCATTTTACATCATGTTCCATACCTCTACCATCTCATACTCTGCTCACACACCAGGGTTAAGCCTCATCAAACTGTTGGTTGCCATGAGAGTTTCTAATTTGATTTGGAGAGTACTTTAAAGTAAAAAGGGAGGCCTTGCTGCTACTAATGCTGTGTGTGTGTCTGTGTGTGCCCTTTTATATGAATGCTTCAGTGTGTAATCGAAGTTTGATCCTTTCTGGTTTAAATTGAAATGGAGTTTGTGCTTTCATCTTGCCGACCACAGAAAGCTGTGGCATTAAGGTGACACGAGGATCAGAGCCTGTCCTCGTTCCGCAATACAAAGGTAATAGAAAGTGATAAAGTCAAAGTAATTACAAAGACGTGGCATCTATCGCTGACTGTCTAACAGGTCTGTCTGTATCTAATTGCACTTTACACGCGTGCCGAATGGAGAGAGATCGAATATTATTTGATATTTGATCATTATTTTCTGGATTTTCTATAATAATTAAACATCCCCGTCACCGTGGTTACACAACTCATCATTCTAGTTCAAATATGTTTTTTAATCGATGTGTTCAGATTTATTCAATCAGTAACTGTCAGACCTCAAACCACTGCTCCAGCTGTTTATTATCTATCCTTAACCCCAGCAGTGCTGCTAAGTGCTGTGCTGTTCGCTATGTGACTTTATCCTCACACATCCCCCCTGAATTTTCACTGATTGATCCATTTAGCTCCTACTGGAAAAACTCTCCGCGGGTTTGTTTGTTTTGTTTTTTCCTCCTTGACACTGTATGATTAATTAGCACACTGTGAAAAATACCACGCGGCTGATCAGTCACTGCTGCCCGCTGTGCTGACTCAGCCAGATCCTGAAGCTTCTCATCTCCTGATGATTTAGTTCCCAGGTGAATAATCGAAATAATATCTGCACCCATTAAATATGTGAACCTTTTAATATGTGATGTTCACTGAAATGGAAATATAAGTGTAAACACTATTTGAATATTGGATCTAAAGTTTAATGTAAAAGCAAATCCTTTAGTCATCTGGGGCTTGTTTAGTGATTCATGTATTCAATGAGAAGCTACACTACACTAGGGAAGTCACATGGTGGTATCAGTACTGACGTTATGGGCAATGACCTGGGAATGACCTATGACCTTTTCCTCCTCTGTCTGTGTCTCTGTCTCGCGACCCCCAGGTCCACCTGTTGAAGGACCAGCTGAACGCAGAGGCCACAGCTCGGCTGGAGGCTCAGGCCCGAGTCCATCAGCTGCTCCTGCAGAACAAAGACCTGCTGCAGCACATCTCCCTGCTGGTGAAACAGATCCAGGAGCTGGAGACCAAGATGTTGGGACCAAACTCAAGTGAGTGACGCGTGATGCAGTCTAGACAACAAGACAACTTTTATAACATCTTGTCTCCATCGTCATTCTACTGTCAGATACAAAGAAAGGAAATAATCAAATGTGTGCTTTCTATTGTAATCTACATCTCTATCCACATATACCCGGTTTATGGAATATATGTATATATATATGTATATATATATATATATCTGTATAAAATAGATACTGTTAATAGAATTGCAGAAGTGTCGTCAGCTCAGGGCAATATCGTTTATACAGCAACTTTTAAACATAGAGTGTTTTACGTGAGATAAAGGAATCCATGAAAACACTGATAAAGAGTAAGCAATGAAAACAACTCAGCTACAATAAAAGGAGAAAGAAATAGACTTTTTAAAATATTAGTTCTGAATATGTGAAGAGTCGGGGCATTTATCAAACTCAGGAAGTCAGTTTTATCTGTGTGGAGCACAGCAGCTTAAAGCACCTTTGTTTATTTTTTTTCTGAATCCAAATACTGCTATGATACTAGCCACGAAACATCAAACGACCCTGCTTAGCTTTTATTCTCCAAGGAAATTAGATATGCACTTTATTCCGAATGTAATTGGAAATTGAAAAAACTCCTCCATTAAAGCATGTGAGAACCAGAGTGAGAGAGGACCTCATCACTCTGACTCATATCTTCTGGGAAAATATTTTATTTGTGAATCACAAGTGAACAGTAAGTAAACAGGCCCCTTACACACTGGCTCCCTGTCACATCTTAATGTTCCACATCTAAAATCAAGGTGTTAGTCACACCTTTCTGGATATCACAAGTCAAAATGTCAAGTCAGGAGAAAAGTTCGTTTCATAGCAAATACAGACGTTCCACAGTATGAAACATTGAGTGGGATCTGAAATCTGTATGATGGTTTTCACCCTATTCCCCACATTCTTTAAAGGCACCTCTGGAACGTTAGTCATATCTGGAGTCCACAGCTCCTGTGGATTTCAGCAATGACCTACTGTACTTATTAAAAACAAGAAAGAAAAAACATTTTCAGAATATTCATGGAAACTTCTTTGCCCGCTTTGCAGATGAACAGATGTGTTTGCATTAACCATATCAAAAACCTCTATCAGAGACTCAGTCCAGCCTCGTCTGATGATCTGATTTACTGGTTTTCTGAAAAGTAATGGAGCGTAACAGACAGAGTTTACCACCACAGCAACTGAATAACACACAGCAAATAAATCTGACATCTCAACTGCTCTGACTGGATTGTTTCCTCAGGCAGACTCAAAAATAATATAACAACCCACTCAATAAGTATTACTGACTCTTTAAATCACCTTGCACCGGACAGGAGCTGCTTGCGATTTACGATTCCGTTGTTTACGAGTGTCACAACGAAAGATTCTATAATATAGCTGCTGGCTTGATACCTTTCCAAAGCTGTAAAACACTGGCTGCCTGGGAGGATTACTAACCTTATTACACTCTTGTTGCCTGACGTAGCCTTTAAATGCATTCATCTAGTTCTTCTGCGGGGACTCAAGCCATCATATTTCATGTGTCATCCGAGAATAAAACAATAAACCCGCCAGCACAGCTCTATGGCAGGTTTGTACACAGAGCTGGTTAGGGGTTAAAGCCTTGTTAACTTTGTTGGATTTATATTTTTCCCACTTTCTCGCACTGTTTCTACTTGGCCACAGTCGATCGCCCTCCTGTTCGTCTGGTGAAGTGTTTTAAATGTCAGCCACGCAGCAGAGAGGAGGCAGATGTTATTTTGCGGCTCTGACAGGTTTGTGTCAGCGTTATGATCGATTGTCGGAAACACGACTGTGAATCAGCGCTGCCGCGCCTTCCCTGTTAAACGGAGGGTTGATACGGAAAGGACGGACTGCCCCTTTAATGGCTCATTCAGGTTTCAGCCCTGCACTTGAACCACGTGTCGAAACAAAAGAGATGAAGAACATCTTTGACTCTGCCACCCCGATGATGACAAAATGCTTTCAAACATCTTTTCTTCTTTTTTCATTGTCAGTAGAAAAACACTTTCTTGGTTACAGGGTGATTTATATATATATATATATTCTGAAATAGCAGCTTTTTTACCACAATTTGCAGATATCTGTATAATATATAGATATATAGATATATGGATATAGATATATTCTTCCATGAGTGCAGGAGTGATGGCTGCGGAATATCAAGTTCAAGTAACAGTTGAACTTGTGAATATGAAATAAATAATTGATCTGTCAGATCTGCTCATTCATCATTACTTCTCTTCTACCTTGTCTCCTGTCTCCAGTGGGCTCCCAGGACAGTCTGTTGGAGATCACCTTTCGGTCCACAGTACCTCCAGTGATCTGCGACCCCACGACCCCTAAACCTGAGGTGTCGGCCTTCAACCTGCCTGCGCTGAGCACCAGTGACGGGACCAGCAATGTCTTCTCGTCTTCAACCGGGACTCATGGGAGCCCGCTAGGTAGGGACCAGTGTCGTTTTAAACTGGAATGTTTCCGTTTCCTGCCGGGGCCCCCGGGGCCTCTGCCTCCTCGACTTCCCTCGCCTCCCCCGCCGCTCAGGCCCAACAGGCTGGAGATTAAAAGTCCTGACTCCAGTGGGGGCACAGCCGAGTTGTTCTCCAGTGATGTCAAATCTCTGGGCTGCCGGGACTTTGCCAGCTTCCGCGAGTCAGGTATCGCCTCAGAGTACGAGTCGAACACGGACGACAGCGATGACAACGAGGACGAGGGGGAAGACGAGGAGGAGGAGGAGGAGATGGAGGTCTTTGGCTGGGGGACGGACGCGGAGACACTGAGGCTGCTGAATGTCCTCAACAAACAGGGGACTCCTGATTGTCTGGGAGACGAAATAGCCGTTTAACACATTAACCAGCTCCCATGAAAATGAAAATGTCCTCTGATTGAACACAGCAGCCTTTGACGCTTCAAACCACGCTGTTGGAATTACATGTAGCCAGATGTGCTTTGTCGCACATGCACCATCATATACAGCAACGTCAGACAACAATCATTTCCAACAACGTTGACAGTTAATGGGCCCCTACTTTAATGTCAACCGCAAATTTTGATTTGCACTTTTTACAATTATCAGCACAAATCCGATCAGATGTGGACGGAAGCTTTAATTTTCCTGCAGTTTGAGCACAAAGCAAAATTACGACGCGAATTTAAAGCTGCGCTTAAAACCAGGATCAACTTTCACTGTGAGGTTGTGTTGCCCATTGTCCTGCTGTTTATCTGTCCGGTTGCCACGGCGACGCTCCCGCCTGCGATTGGAGTCCTGTTCGGTCCTGAATCAGTAGCAGTCTGAGTTGTCAGATACACACGGGCGCACACACACGCACACACACACACACAGGTAAACATATGTTAGCTCAGACGTGTGTCTGTAACTGTGCTGACTATTTATTGTCTGTTTTCTTGCTAAAACAGGGAGACTTGTATTTGCTTCATGTTCAAGCTGAATATTAGTGTCATCTCTGTGATATCCTCCGTTGGTCATAGTCTGAAGACAAGACAATGCGAATCTGAGCGAGCGAGAGAGAGAGCGAGAGAGAGAGAGAGAGCTTTGTTAGAGTCAGTATATTTGGAGAGAGAAAGTCTTTTCTTGCTCTGTTCATAATGACTCAAAGACTATTTTTAGACAAACTCTGTATTCTACTGTACAGACATTGTTTTGTACATCATCCCACTGACACATGTTGAACTGCTCCGTCTTTTCCCTCTTTATTGTTGATTCACAGCGAGTTGGACTCGGTTGTCAGAGCATGTTCGCAGTTTGTTGTCCACACGTTTCCCTGCTTTTTAATTTAGGCTGAGGTGGGATTAGTTGTTCCTGGACGGACGCTGTTTGTTTCTTTCATTCATCCCGTAAACAAAAAGACTTTTCCCTCGTGCCAGAACAGCAGCTCACAGATGACAGCGAGAAGTGGCCCTGTGTGTTTAGACCCAGCTCTGTGTATGGCCTCCAGGCACAATGTGGTATTAAAGTGTTTGTTTTGTTTCCCAAGGAAAGCCACCGCGTTGTCTTTGTACCTGTGAGCCCCAGTTCATCACTGCAGCACTTGGGTCAAATCATAGCAAACACACTCGTGTGGCAACTCACTATCTTTTCCACACAGCTTTGACCTGATAGGATCAGTAAACAAACGCTCTGGTTTTTATTTCATTCGTTTTTATTTCATCTTAAAGTTGTTTTGGAGATGTTGTGCCCCATCAGTTTAAAGTGTGTAACGCTGTGACGTGTGCACAGGCAGCGTTTTCTCAAAACTCCTCAGATATAGTCTGGGGATTAACATTCAGTTAAGGGCCCCAATGGTACAAGATCTGGGCCTGGGCCAAAATGGACCTGAGAAAAACCAGGCTGGACCCCAAAGTTAGAAAATCTATTTTCTAATTAGGAGATGTGAAAGGAAGCCCAGGTAGCACAGATCTGATTTACAGTCTACCTGTCAATGAGTGGCTCAATGCAAAGTGTTGCTCACCCACACAGAGAGGGAGGGTTATAAAAGGGAGAGCACAGCGGTTCACAAACAGCAGTGGTCAAACACATGCAACACATTACATCACACCATATTCAGCCCCATCCGTCCCCTCTTATGACCAGCAAGGGCCTATTCTAACCCGGGTTCGCACCTAGTCTCCATCTCACCTCAAAATGCACAGGGTTCTCCTGTGATGATGATGATGACGTTGATGATGATGATGATGATGATGATGATGATGATGGTGGTGATGGTGGTGGTGGTAGCGATATAAACTGCACTGAACAATTTGCCAGAAATGACCTCGCACACTGAAAAAGTTCGCTCGATTGGGATAATTTGATCATTTAGGATTTAATGAAACCGCCCCTTACATTGATGAAAACTAATTACACACAATGTTCTGTTCAACACATCTCCACACTGCTATTAAAAGAATTTAAAAAGATGAGAATTCCGTAATACATTTAATCAAAATAAAAGGTTTTATCAGCTTTGAAATTATTTCATTATCAGTCTTAGTCACAATTTTAACTAACGTAGATTGAGGTTTCCTGCAAGCCTGGAGACAAAGGCATGTCTGGAGAACAGGCATTATGAAAATGACTATAACGAATGTCTATTGTATTTTTTTACTTCTGTCCTCCCTCTTGTGACTGAAACCCATAAATGTGATTATTTATGAGTCTGTCTAGATCTGGAAACTCAGGCATTCATCTTAAGTTGTCATCTCACTTCAGTCGGAGGCGGTCCATGGAGTCCATAAAGATCCCTTCAACCCTGCACACAGCTAAAACACTGCAGGAAAAACAGCTCAAATGTCACAACAACGTCAGGCGGAGATATATTGCCCTTAGAACTGTTTGCAAATTCGGTTTAAAATGAATACGTATTTAAACCTAATTCAAAAACCCATATCTCAACTCAAAAATACTAAAACTTTACCTGCAATATATCCAGAACTGAGCACCAAAGCAGATTCAGTCAACTGGATGATTAATATCCTACTATTAGTCCATTCAAATCAAAACCATCTGCACTTTGATTGAAAACTGGACTCAAATGTTTGCATGTTATTGTGTTCAGTTATGGAACAGGGCCAAATGGGATCTTATCCTCGCAGTCTTCTGACTTCGTCAATTGATTATCTTCAAGCACTGGACTGTACATCAGACAAAACCCAGACATTTGAACTTCTCGTCAAGTCATTGGATTGGTTTTTCTGAACAACATCTGAATTTTGTTCATACATTTTTCTGCCCACAAGCAAAAATAAGCCTCTACACCTACACAGGACAATCAGAATTTAAGTTGAGTATAATGCAACCACAAGGCCCCTTATTTCCAAACCCTCTGCTGTCACCATACTGAGGTTCATTTAGTCTGGACCATTAAATTGAATTAAATTTAAATGAAAATATGCCTCAGGACGGGGCCAGAATAAAGGTATATTTACCCTCTGTCAGTGTACAAAAGCAGAGCACACTGCAGTGATAACACCTTTTCAATTTATGACTAATCAGCGAAAAAAAAAACCCTGCTGGTATCAGTATAAAATACTGTGTGACGCCAAGACGGCTCAGTTACTCGGCTGCTTCCTGGGCACCAGATAGACATGGCATGTAACACCTGCTGATATCTGCACATATCAGCACAGTTTGTTTTTAACCCAGCTACTCTGGCTGTGTGGTGGTAATGTGTAGTGACACTTGAACTGAAGTCCTACTCTAACAAACTTACCTTTTACATTTACGTCATACAACAAACTTACAATCTTTCATTTGCCTGAATAGGCCCAAATGAAAATAATTACATCCTGCGTCTCCCCTCTCTGAGGGAAATGAGCCATGAGTCAGCATCGCTTATGCTTCTTCATTTTTTTTTTTAATACAGTTTGCGCGCTGAGAAAATTTGTTCATTTGCTTTCATAATATAATTAATATGATTTCCCTCAATTTCTTGGAGTAGTGTATTTGCTTTCTGGAAAGGTTCATCTTGGCTACTGGGAAATACTGCTATAAAATAACAACTAAAAGCCTCGGGGGGCTGCATGATGGGGCTTGGTTCTTTCGAGGCATCGTTTTATGCTCGATGACTTTAAATGTTCATCCACAATTCGGAGCTTCATTTACAAACTAATCCTGGAAGTGTCTGTGGCGAAACCTTTTGTCGCTGTATTTTTCTTTCACTCGGTGTGGAGATGGTCTCTTTAATGAATAAATATCGCCCTCCTGTATCGGACCCCGTGCTGCAAACTGCTGACTTGCTGAATCCACTTCGATCTCCAATATTTATCCGTGTCTCAGTCCGTCTCTCTCGCGCGCGCTGCGGTTTCCTCCTCTGTCATTATTAATTCATTGCTTGCTGGGCCTTGCCATCGCCACTTAAAGGCCGCGTTGCCAGCCAGTCTGACCAAGCAGAGCAGTATATTGTGACTTGTATTAATTTTGCTGTCACGGGCATATGTTGTTTAAAGCTGAGGTTAACGACTAGGACCGGGTAGTGTGTGTGTGTGTGTGTGTGTGTGTGTGTCTGCAGGGACACAGATAGCCACATGTGTACCAGGCTGAGACTGGTCCACACACTCTGAAACTCAGTGTCATGTACCGTTGTCGACACAGTGATGCCTTTTTCATTCCTTTGGTCCTTTGCTCTAACAAATTGTATTTGAACTTTACGATGTGGTAAAGTGCTGGCTTTTATTTGTGAAACGGTTTGAGAATGTTTATGTGCAGCAACTGGCCTGTGGCTCTTTTTATCTACACTGTACAAATTAATGGACAATGTAGATTTTTTACAATGTCCAATATTTACATTTAGGTGTAATGGTCATGTTCCCGTGTAATTTGTGTCCTGTAATAGGCTCGAAAATGAATGGTTCATTTATGAATGAATACATTCTTTGGTGGACTGTTATGTGGGAATACACATTCGGGGTTATCAGTATCAAATACATGTAAACGCTGTAAACACAGAATATGATGAGTGCGTGTCACTTCCAGATACTGACACACATTTGTTATGGTCACTTGGTGATTGTGCGTAGGGTCTTTGTGTATGTGCCATACGCTCACACAGATAGAGCTACCGAGCATTAACTCAAGCACGTCCGGTACCCTGAGAGCTATCAGCTGAAGTTGTTTTGTTAATGTGAAGAAGTGCTGACACGTGAGACGCGTGGAGCCAGCGGGTCACGTAGAAACAAACACTCCCACCCGACCATCACCGTGTTGTAATTAATGACCACGTCTGCACCAGAAGGGCAGAGGGAATGAAGGACTTTAGAATCAGAGCAATTAATCCCCGCGATCTCGGCGCTAACGATCTCTTCCCCAGGCAGACAAGACTCTAACACTGACGACACTAACACTGAAACACACACTCCTGCTTTTTGTTCTTCACTGTGTTTTGGATCATAGTGCCATTGAGTTTTGGGTCGTTAGTCTGGTAAGTGGCCTCGTCTAGAACAATACAGCAGCTTTTTTCCACCATGAATTGATTCTTTTATAGACAAAGCAGTAATGAAAACAACCATTCTGCCACTTGCATTAATGATTTTCATCTCTGTGTTTGAAACGTAGTCTGCAGCCGTACATTTACAACTGGCCACAATTCCCTCGCTGGTGACCTGTCATCCACCACTGTGCAGTCGGATTAGCTTCTTCGCGGATGTGCTTTCCCTGCGTTTGCCTCAGCAGACGTTCATGCACAAATGTGTGTTGACATTTGCAGGCAGCAGGGACACAGACAAAGCTGTGCTCATGTTCTAACTAGATTTCTGCTGTGCAGAACATCTGGACGGGAGAGTTGGCAGCGAGCTGCTCCGACGTTCCCATGATGCCGAGCCAGAGGCCACAGTGAGCAGCAGTTTGCCGTGGTCCGTAATCTGGAACATGTGGCGCTGCTGATGCACAAAGGCTGAAAGAGCAGAACCGATCTGGACTCGCGGCACATGTGAAAGCCGCGTCTGCCTCTCCCTCTCCCCCTCTGTCTTTGTGTTTGCTCCTGTAGTGGCTGATGGAAGGAAGCTGAGACAATGTTAACACGCAGCGCACATGTGATGAATTTACAGCCGAGGTGAACGTCGGCATCAAGAGAACAGCTTCGTCTGAAGCGGAAAGATCAGTGATGGCTCTGATGGATTTTTAGCTTTTAGTCTGTAGTATGAACACATGTTCAGCTTTTGCTGAGTCATGTTAAGACTTTGACACGTGGACACGAGTTGAACACGCAAAAACAACACACTTCATTAAACATGACGCTGCTTTAAATAAAATCCATCTTCTAATCCCAAAATCTTTTATTCAGGAGCGTCCCGACCTGTCAGTGACACGGACGTCCTCCCCCCGCTGACTCGTTTTCCCTGCTCCTTCATTCAGGGTGTGCTCCTCTCGTCTCCTCTCTCAGATGCTCGCAGGCTCTCCAGGGAGCTGTGGGGGTCAGACAGACAGTGATGTGGCAAATGGCTGACTGAATTATTGATTTGATGACTTTGATACAGAGGAGACTGAAGGCACCCAAACATGCACTCCACTTTCTCTCCCGTCTGCCTCTCCCGCCCTCAGGGTTCACGTCGTGGGCAACTTAAATTAAATTTGACCACAGATTAATTTGATATATTTGTAGCGTAACAATGTTGCTTTCGTTTGTTTTTGTCTTGCTGTTAAAGTTATGTGATCCACCGCTCCTCCTTTGTGTAGTTTGGTCACAAACATCCCAGGATCTCGTTGTGAACTTGTGCCAGTAAAGGGAGTGAACTCGTTCCAGTCACACATGTGGCGAGGGAGTAAACACAACATGACTGAACTCTCTCCCAGCTGGGAGACACTCACACATCCCTCCAGTTAAAAGCCAACGTCTTCTGGTGGTTTGAGGAACACGAGTTTGTGTAACGTCTCAGCATCTTTTGTGATGAGTGGGTCTGTGTCTCATGATTTTGTGTGACAGATTTTGTGGTTTTGTACCAGAATGGACTCGTGTCGCAGGTCAGAGGCCTGTGCTACAAGGCAAAGTTAGTGAGTCGTCACTTGTTGTGGTTGTGTTACATCACAGTTAAGGTTAGGTTAACATTTTTGTTTTTATTTGTTTATAAGTGAATAAGATTAAAAAAACATTCCATCAGAATTGATAAAGATATTTCTTTTGGATGCATCCTAACCTCCTGAGACCCAAGAAGAACCATTTAGACTTTTTAATTAAATTTTCTTTATTACTATTTCATTATTTATTTATTTTTAACAAAAGGTTCCCAGCACGCCAGCCTGTCACATGACATATCCACAGAAAGCCCAGGACGTCCTCTTTAGATTACAGCAGGATTTAATTAAGTTTCTTGACAGACTTAAAATATGTGCATGCAAATGTGATGTCCACTACAGAGGACAGGAGTCAATGGGCTGGTTCCCAAGAGGATTGTTGCGCCATCATCAGGTATAAAAATGTAACTATGTCAAATATTTTTAAATGGAGGATTAAAGATGAGTGCGGAGCATCAGCAGTGAAGTCAGGTCTTTAATGGCGTCTACAGGAAGAGCACATAACAACATTACAACATTAGATCTATGAGATGCTGGTGTGAAACTACTGTCTCTGGTGGCCAAATATTATACAACACCCATTTCAGCAGATTGCGTATTTTAAACAGTTGCTTGCATCAGTATTTGCTCTTTCATGACAAAATGGAAAATGTAGACAAACACACACAGTGTGCTTTGTTAAAAACAGCCTTTTCTTGCTTAACATGCAGTAAGAGTGTTGGACCTGTAGAGGCGCTGTGGAGAAATGGATTTCGGAGCAGTTCTTTGCCCGTTTGCCTCTTTGGATGGTGCATTTACACAAAGCACAGTGTGTGTTGTGTTGATCTTGTTTAATGGGTCTCAGCAAGTTTTGTGTTTTCGTGCAAAGCGCTGGCTGAAAATGATGGATTATTACACTGTGGTTAATAAAGGTTGCTCTACTCTTGACAATGCAAAGTATTTCACAACGAGAAAAGTAGTGAGGTGATGTCAAACCCTGTAGCTTCAGTGTGTCTGCTGGTGACGGCACAGGGCTGAGGCTGGGTCGTGCTGCAGTAATTGCTCTTCTGTTGAACAGTCAGGGCAGGTCGGCCAGCTCCATCTCCATTTTCCAGACGCTCTACAAAAGTGTAATCGCTTTTGGACTCACAGGAGATTGTGTGGAATTATTCATGGCGTGGTCTTCACGCCGTCGCGGGGCCTCGTCGGATTGGAGGCGCGAGACGGAGCAGTGATGGAGGGTTTCAGCTTTGCACAGTCACATTGTTTGTTTGTTTCACAGTTTCATTAATGTTGGTTTCATTGGACAGGCTTGGTGGCGAGCGGGCTAAATGCCACTTCTGCCAACAAAACAGTCCCAGAGGGAAGAACAGGGAGGTGCTTTGTGAAGAGGTTAATTCAGGTAGAGGAGAAAAAGGCGAGAGGGGGAGGAAGAGGAGGAGGAGACGAGTTGGTTTTGTTAATGGCTTTCTGTTTTCCCTGGAGACTCAGGGTCAGACCAGGAGGCTGAGTGTGTGGCTGCAGGACAGATGCTGAGTGATGGTTTTGGGGATGGACTTTAAGGCTTCTGGTCATGTTTAGGTAGAAAGAAGAGGGCAGGTCAGTATGGTCACATGCAGAGTTCAGCCATTATTACTTATTACCATCAGTTTCCTCTGATGCAACAACGAGAGCTTGGGAAAAATTAGACTCATTAGACAGAAATTAGAGGTCTGAAACGACTGTCTGCTGCGAAAAGAGTATGTTTCACAATCAAACAGAAATAATTTGGTCAGAAATATTCTAACAAGTTTATTTAATGTGTTTTTTTGCTTTTTCAATTAAATGTCGTTTCCTGACTTATAAATGTACATAAGTCCACTAATGGAGAAATATGAAAACTGCTGGCTCTTAATCGTAGTTTGAATCTTCATTAGAATTAGCATGCTGTGCTGAATGTTTCATTTGGTCCTCCATAAATTGGCAGTTAAAGCCAGACAAATGGATAAAGGCTGAAAGCAGAGATCCAGGCATCGCGTCAGTCATTAATCATTCATGTTGTCATGAAGCCAAAATTAAAAATTGATGAATAGCTCTACCTTTCATCTCTGAATGTGTGTGTCACATCAAGACACATCTTAAAAAATATATTATTTCTAAGATCTGCGTATCTTATAATTACAAATGATCATTTAATTATTATTCATAGTCTTTTACGTTATCTTTTTTTTTTATGAACCCATAATAATATAAGCATGGTGTGGAGCTGCTGTTGATCTACAGTAGTACACTTCAATTTTCCACTACACTGAGCGTATATATAACAGGAGCACCGCAGTGATTCATCATGTTACAGAGCATGTAGCATCATTAAGCTTGTTTTATAGTGTCTGTGGATAATATTCAGTTTAACATTGAAATAATAAGAGGCTTTGGTAAACCTGACACATTAATGCACCTGCAGGGTGCATGAATATTTTCATTTGTCTGAGCATCAGCAGCTGTCACAGAGACAAAATCCCTTTATTTACCTACCTGTCTACCTGTGACTCTGCTAACAGTGAGGGAGTAGGTGCAAAAATAGTGTTGAAAGTGCACAAATAAACGAAATTATCAACAGGGAATATGAGTCAGTGTAAATTAAATGAATTTTCATCCTGTGAATTTGGTTTGTTTGGTTTGTTTTTCTTTTTTTATAAGATAGAACAGTGACAAATAGTTTTGTTTTATGGTCAATAACCTCTACACAGTCTTTCATAGGAAAATGTATTTCTCACAGACACATCATGATAATTTCTGGATCTGAAGCCACACCTCTGAAGGATTTAAGTAAAAATCATGTTATTTCACTCTTAATATTATTGTTTTTATTCTGTAGCATTGTTCCTTTATCTCAAAGCTGTGTCATTGATTAAACAGGGTTTATTTTCATATATTTAAATAGTACAATCGAACCTATTTGGCTCCCTCTCACTGGAATTTGATCCAGACTCTTCTCTGAAGACATCTCTTGTCCACACACGCAGACTTTCAGACTGTGGCCCTGAGGTGCAGCACAGTTAAACGGGGGTCAGATGCAAGAACACGGTGCGAGGTGAACAGCACAGGTGCATGCTGGGGATGAACCATCCTCTCCAGTTTGTTGCTGTGAGTCACTCCTGGTTGAAACGGGGACTGCGCTGGTTAATGCCTCAGCTGGCAAAATGCACCTGTCTCGTCATCAGCATTAAATCCCAGTGGGGCTGGAGCTCAGAGGACTCTCCCACCCCCACTCATTTGCAGGACATACAGCAGATTAACTGTTTGCCCAAATAAAAAGCACTGCTGGTGATTTATAGACAGTTGTGGGAAAGTCTTGCACAAGAGGCAACAAATTAAATCAAGCATCTCTTAAAATGCCACAAATGTTTTGTCCTGTCAGGAGGCAAGTGGACTCGCTAACATCAGAGCTTTCCATATGGTGGTAGTGAGCTGGCATCACACACACACACACACACACACACACACCCATGCTCAAGTCAAAGTGCTGTTATTTACGAGTCGGCCTTAGAAGAGGAAAAAGGGCCATTCACGTAGTGTTGTTATGGAGTGAAGTGCTTCATGTTCACATGGAGACACACATCCTCGTGTCACTCCACTCACACACTCCTGCCGGCAGTGAACACTGCTCATGCAGCTACAGATCATTTACAGAGATTAGTTCCCTGATTGCACAAGACCCAGGCATTTCTTTAGAGACCTGGATAGAGGCACTGTCACACACCGACATGTGGCATTTCAAATTCATTTCACCTAGAATGTAAGATATGACAACAACTTCCATGTTGTGTGGTTAACTGTTGTTGTTCAGTGAGATGAGTTGATTTTTGAACATGAAATATATCTGTGAAAGTGTTTGTGTGTGATCAGAGATGACACGTGTTGAGAGTAGAATTAAATCTTCTCTGTATATTATATTTATATTAAACACACACAATGACACAGCTGTGGTAAACTATATAATATAATGCATTGTAGCGAGAGCATCACTCACGCCATGTGGTGGCCATGTCTCGGCTGTGACTCACTTTAGCTGGGACAGGCTGACCTGTCGTCCCCGGTGGCATCCTGGCATTTCCACAACACAGCACTTCATTTGAGAAAACTTTTGCAATTTGCATTTACTTTGCGTTTACAGCAGAGTTTGTGATCTGGCGTCGGAGCAGTCCAGCTGAGAAGAGCTGGTAAATGGAGATAATAAATGACATTTGTGTGTAAATGAGGTCGACACAGACCGGGCTTTTTTCCAAGCAGCAGGTTTCACCTTCATCTGCATCATGGCTTTCACAACATGTAGAGAGAAACCCCCACAGGACTCAACAGATACATTTTACACAGCACAGTGTACAGCACCCTGAGCAAACATCTCCCTTTCTACTGTCCTTCACCGAGGCCTCCACAGGGCTGACTGCATTACAGGCTCCAGCCGTTACCGCTCCATCACGGGCTGAAGTGCTCTGATTGTCTTGTGGGATCAATAAGGATGTTGTTATCGTCCGTGCAATGTGACACCATTGATCCAGAGATCACTTGATGACCTTGTTTTACAGTCAGACAGGCAGTGTGTGTGTGTGTGTGTGTGTGTTTGTGTGTGAGTGTGTGTGCACATACATACTCATAACTGATCTCAGCTCTGTAATTCCATTCAGTGTGAGTCAGAGGAAGCGTGATCGTGTGGTATCACTTTGCACTGCGCCTGCTGTAGTAACTGATCTGCAGTTTGACTCCTGTACCAGTAAGTGGCAGCTCACCGCAGGAGTAAATGATACCTCTCTCTCCGTTCTTCTCGTGTCTCCATTTCCTGATAGTAACTCTTAAATGTCACATTGACTCTTAATGTCATATTGTGCGGCTGTCGTCTGGATGAAGTGTCTTTGTAGTGTGCAACCAGTGCTCGCATGTGTGGAACATGAAGACATGTGTGCGACCGTGTTCTGATCTGGTCTGATTTCAGATGGTGATAGTTTCTCTTCATGTATCTGTCATGGATCTTAAATTTACATCAGCATTTTGCTCAGTAAACTTCATTGAGGTGAAATAAAACTGAAATCTGATCCTTCTATGTTTTATTAAATGCCTTCCGAGATGCATTTCTCTCCAAGAGGTAAGAACGTCTGTTTCACCCGCGTTCCTTTTTCTGTTCCACCATTTCCAATCATTGCTGCTTCTTTTGCTTCTTCTTTGTGTGCACGTGTCACTGCAGTTGCGCCACGCTTTGTTTTTGTATTTATTATTGCATCACTTACGCCATCTTGACCCTATATGTCGTATGCCCCCATGTGAAATTGTTCTGATGCTGCAACAGGAGGTTGTGTTGGGCAAAGCTGCAGCTTGCAACCAGATGTGCATCAGTTAATTCACTGATGACATAAGTGAAGGTGACATGTTGCTTATTAAGGTCTGCTCCCACGTTCTACCTGTAAAGTATCAACTTTGATGCTTGCAGGGTTTGTCGTTGTCTTCTGTGTGGAGAACGGCAGGAGGAGTCGGCTTTGATTCACAGCACTTTCATTTAAATTGCGACAAAAATGACAGAAAAGTCTACATTTCCCAGCTGCAATTCAATATGTTAACTTAGCATTCAGAGAAACTAAAGATTTTACCCATACATACTCATTGATATCATTTAATTAGTGTACAGTCTGCAGCTTTGTAACCACAAACACATCTCCATCTCCATCTCCAGCCTGCTGTGTATTTACCTGTCTGTATCTCCCATGTCTTCTCTCTCTTTCCCAGTGGATCAAAGCATGTTTGAGAATTCTGTTGCCCAGCAACAAAGCCCCCAGATATCCAGGCCAGGTCAGCCGTCGTCCAGACGAACCCCAGCATCAGCGAATTCGAACCTGGGCTCCGGCTGCGCTGATTCTCCGTCGTCCGGAGGCCAGCAGAGGCTGAAGAATGCTATTAACCTGGGCAAGGCTGTCGGGGCAAAGGTCAGTATGGTACAAACAGAAACGGAGAATTATATGGTTGTATAATTGTAGTATATTTATTTTATATAAATAATGTAGTGAGAATTAAGTGTCATTATATTATTTTCACACCAGTTGAGCTAATAAACATCTTTGTGAATGTTACCCACAAATTATATCTTCTGTCATTCCTTCCTTCCTCCCTTCCTTCCACTCGTTCAGGTCAACGACCTGTTGAGGCGAAAAGAGCCCAGCCACCCTGGCGACATTGGGGTCACTGAGGTCAACAAAAACGTTGGTGCCGTTTGGAGCAGCATGGACCAGCTCAACCAAACTACTGCCAACAGGTAAGTAAGACAACTTTTCAAGCACGACCTATGTTTGTGTGTCGTATGACGCACAAACATGTGTTTGTATGACACCCTTATAGCTGTTTGACTTTATCATAGGACTATCATAAATCACTATAAACACAGTTTCACTTAAACCTGATCCCAATCTTGAATTAAACCTAAATCCTTAAATCAAGATCATCATAAATAATATTTATTTTAATTTTTTATTCTCTTTGATTTAAATGTCTTATAGTGTATTATAGTGTCAAATACGTGACTTCATCCTTCTACAGTTAAACAGTCAATAAACTGATAAAACCGCTGAAAGACATTATCTCACTGGAGGCAAAAATAATAAATGACTTTTGCTGAAAGAAATGTCAGGTGCAACGAAGCTGAAATCAAGCACTGGGTCAGAAAAGCTGAAAAATGTATGATTTTGTCAAATGGTGGGTTAAATTACTGATAACATGTCAGAGTGTCTGCGAGGTGGCTGAAAGTGAATGTGAACCTCTCCGGTTCTTATCCACTGAAAATAGAAATTCCTTTAAATTTTGGATGAACGGCTCGCAGACTCACACTCACACATTTCAGGTTGTTTCTATGTAAATGTATAAATATAAATTTGTCAAGCCAAAGGAGTTTGCCAGTGGTCAGCAACCATTTGCCCTGATTTATCGGACTGTGATTATGTTAGCCTTCGTTTACTGGTGATGATCTGTCGCACTGCTTGGAACCTGTAAGGTTTTTATTATTATTGACATCCTCCATAGACACATCAGCCTACATTGTGCAGATGAGCCCGAAATGTGATCTTGCTCTAACTCTTTCTAGTTTCTTGTGTTTAAAACTAAAAAAAAAACGCTTGTTCTTTGTATTGTAGCTCAGTGATGCTTATTGTCTTTGGTGCGTCCCTGTCAGCTGCAGTGAAAAATAAGGCAGCTGTAATTTTTATCACCATGGGATATGGTTACCATGGTGATTTTCTGCAATTCTCGTGAACAGCTTGAAAAATTAGTGTGTTTTTGTAAATAGTTTCGGTGCGCACAATTATGTGGCGTTAAAGGGGGCGGAAGGAGATTAAACATCTGGCAGCCGCCTCCACATGCGCACGATCCATCAATTACA
Source organism: Trinectes maculatus (assembly GCA_016785345.1). Classification (NCBI taxonomy): domain Eukaryota; kingdom Metazoa; phylum Chordata; class Actinopteri; order Pleuronectiformes; family Achiridae; genus Trinectes; species Trinectes maculatus. The sequence continues at coordinate 118,701 of JAFBJQ010001147.1, forward strand.
CGCACAACCTCTAATGAGAAGACAAGTGCAGGTATGAGTCTGAGGCCACCTGCCAAACGTCATAACACCTCTTCCCCGGTGCTGCTAAATCAGCACGGATTTATTTGTTGCCTCATTGTAATAATTGATTGTTTTCACAATTCCAGGATTTCGTTCTGTGCAGTTGATTAGTAACAATGCAGATCTCTATGGTACCATACTGGCTTAATATCTCCCCATAGCTCTCACATGTATCACATGCCTGTCTCTCCTCTCTCCCAGTCACATCTCCTCTTTCGACTCCTTCCCTCGGCTGGATCCGCCACCGCCGTCAGGGAAGAAGCGCCTCCCTCGAGCACTGAAGACAACCCAGGACATGATGATATCCTCTGACCCTGTCGTCTCCTCCCCGGACTCCGCAGACTCTTCCTCGTTCCTCTCTTCCCCTGAAAAGACGGCGCTCGTTGCCCAGGAAACACAGCGGGAGGTCGCGAAGAAGGTGGAGGAGGCGTCGACAGAGATCACTGTACCAGCGTGTGACCCGGAGGTCACTGCTGAGACAGAGATGACGGAGACCTACAGCAAGGTGGATGGAGTGACAGGTGTGGGAGAAGATGACATGGAAGACACTGCTGAACATCAGCACCAGCTCCAGCTCTCTGTGCCAGACCTCATCAATAAAGATCCCCCTCTGCTGGAGCCCAGAGCCAGAGCCTGTGATATCTGGCAGAAGGCATCAGGACCCGACTCCCGGCTGGCCTCCACCCCCTGCTCAGCCAAAACCGCCTGCCGCATCAGCCTGGGTGAGGAGGCCCTGCTGGGGAATGGCGCCCCCTGCAGTAAAGGCACTCCTGTGAGTGCTGAAGACACAGAGTCCCACCCGGACCTGCTGTCGTTTGAGTAACGGGCTTTGGTCCAGGAACCATTTCAGTGTGATTCAGAACGTTTGGAAACGTTTCTCTTGTTTTTGAGTTAGGATGCTGGAAAAGGCAGTGGCAGGAATTCACACACTCAGCAATACAAGGTGTGGATGAAAGATTCACTCCCACTTTTTGAAATATGAAAGGCTTTGCTTTAGGGAAAGGGGATGAGTACGTGCAGGGGCCAGGGGCCAGGGGCCAGGGCAAGGCTCCAGTATCTGTTGTTTTTATGTTTTAGCAGCTTGTTATTAGTGCAGGTGAGTTTAAAGGTTAGGGTGATAAAATGTGGTGGCCACAGCATGGTCACACACACTCTTCTCTACACGCATTAATCAGTAAAGACAACGCCGAGCAGCTCTGGATGGATCAGCAGAGAGAGAGAGAGAGAGAGATGACTGAGTGTGAGGGTTCATTTTAGAACAGTGAAAATTTGTTTTTAACAAAAAAATAAGAGTAAGATAGAAACTGTTCTTATTATGTTTTCCTTTGAATTGGCTTCGAATGTAAAATTAGTTGTCAACATGAAAAAAATGTAAACAAACATGGTTTGAGCCATAGTGTAAAGATATTATATCATCATGGCTTTACTCAGTAGACCGTCATGTTTTAATCCATATAAAGGGATATTTTTTTACATGTTAGTTTATGTTATGCAAGAGCTGCTATATGAGACCAGTTAGAAACTACAAATATATATGTAAATGGAATCATGGAAGGAAACTGGGAGAAAATGGAATGGAGATGGATTTGGAAGCGAGAGGGAGAGGCTGTGTGGATGTGGAGGTGTGGAGGGACAAAGGTTTGGAGTAAATTCTCTTTCAGTTCAGTGAGATCAGACTTTGACTCTTGGCTACATCCATATTAAATGCTCTTTGACCCACGTGGTCCAGCACAACTCTGTCCGCCATCTACTCCGACCTGTGGAGAAAGAGAAACGTGAAACGTCCTTTCTGACATTGAAAAAAAAAAACACAGCTGTGGACTCGTCAGAGTGGCAGTTCCTCTCTCACAAACGATCTTTGACAAGCGCCAACAGCTGGGTGCACAGAGCAGACAAGTTTCATTGCCATCATCACCTGTCATCAGGTTGATGAGTCACAGCTGATGCAGTGAACAATGGTTCACTGCATCAGCTGTGACTCATCAGCGCGTTTGTAGCTAATGCTAATGATGATTTGTGTCACGCTCACATGGGTCGGTCCGAATTGTTTGATACTTTGTTTGGATTTTCAGCACAGAGCAGACTTGTTATTAAGATATTATGATAAGAAGCCAGTACAAACAAGATCCAGCAGTTTGTGGTGGATCATGAACCATGATGTCACATGAACCTGCTGTTTCTCTAAAAAGAAAAGTTTATAATTGCTGATAATAATAATCTCTCTGAACTAAAAGTGAATTTTCATTTTCAAACCTAGACAGAGATATAGTGGGATGGATGGATGGATGGATGGATGGATGGATGGATGGATGGATGGATGATAGGAGGCATGTGGGGGTGGGTTTGGGAAAAGCTGTTTGTGAGGACAACAGGACAGACAGGAGAAGTGTCAGCCATGTGAGAGATGTGTATTTTATTGCAGCAGATTATTAGGTCACAGACCAAAGAGGCATAAATTAGCAGCTCGAGCAGTGTGTGACAAGAAGAAACGAATCACACAGGACTATGAGTCCTTTCTTTCTTTTTCTTTTTCTTTTACATCACGTGCTAGTGGATGAGTAAACCAAAGCATTTCTGATATTTTTAATGGCAGTTCATCTCCTTGTTTGGAACCCGTCTGACTCACCCAGAGAGAGCGAGACAGAGACAGAGACAGAGACGGGGTGAGGCGTCAAGCGACATCATGTAATGTCACACGTTAAAAACAACCTGCTCTGTTACCACTGGATCTCCAGCTGCATGGAGCTGCATGGAGCTGCACAGTCACAGTCACAGTGGAAATCAGTATTTTTCTAACACTCTCACCCGAGCATCTGTTCAGCACATCTGTGTGCCTGGATTAAATTGGCTTCAGAGACATGTGAAAAGTGCACACAGGGGTCACGGTCCCCGGGCTGGAGATGAAATGACCACTCTGTCCTTCTAGGGATTTCCTGACCTTAGAAAAGACCCAGAATAAAAGAGAGAGAGAATTCCCAGAAGTGACTGGATTGGACACAGAGGCGGCTGTAGTTGCGGTCAGGTCACGGCCGGCAGAATGAGAGGAATGTGGAGCTGGACTCTTAGAGAATAGAGGCCTTGTCTCGCTGTCCCCTGTCTCACTGACTTTGTCCTCCATACTGCAAAAGTTCTGAAAGGTCACTTTATTTTAAAGCTGTAAACAATGTCTGATGTTCAAACTATTCCGGTCACTCCCTTCACCCAATCTGCAAAAAATATCTCAACACCTGACCTGTCCCGCTTCTTTGGAATGATGTTTTCCACGACTTTATCAGATATCATTGTTTGTCTGACATGTTTCAGTGTATCTCTACACAATTATCGCAAAAGCCAACAACAAGCAGAATTTCCATCCAGCATTACAACATTACATCATTTTGAGTTTTAACAGGAAAAAATAGTTCTCTTTCTTTACTGACCTTTATTTAAATTGCCCTTCAATCACAAAGTGCAACAGTGATCACCGTGGTGCTGAGCATAAAACCACTAGACACATTTGAAATGATTTAATCATGTTTTTGATGTGATTTGTTCTAAATCTAACATCATAACATCACTGACCACTTTTCCCCTGCACCGCACATTAACACACTGCCTCATCTGTAATGAGGCTGAGTCCTGGATCCTGACCTGACTTCAGCCATTCAGTTCAGTTGGGCCTTGAGGTTGAATGGGCCTGGCTGCTGCTACTGCACATCTGGATTAACCAGGTGTAGATGTTTAACCAGAATGAACTCAATAAACCCACACTCAGACTGCTACCTGCTTTATTTAGTAACTACAGTAATACTTCATATTTACTTCATAAAAACCACTTAACCAGATGTCTTTGTATTTTCTGATGAAGGAACAAGTTTTATATATTTGATGGAAATACTGCAGTGTTCTTACTTGCTCTCTTGTCTTTTATATATAATATGCATATGGATCTTGCTGCAACAAATGAAGGAAATTGATTTATTTTAATATACATGTTTAGAATCTAGTCTGATGTCAAATTGTTATGTAGTTGCTTCAGAGTCTGATAAAAGAAAGAAAGAATACTGTGTTTTTTACTATACATTGTTGAATCATATTTTGTTTTGGATTTTGTGAAGCCAGTTGACATCATTTCAGTAATGATGATGGAGGAAAGAAGCTAAATGCTGCACATGAAGGTTTTTTTTTTTTAACAAACAATGCCAAATGGACCAATAACACAAACCGGTGGAATTTATCATGAATATCTTTACACAGCTGAAAATGAAATGTCTGATTTTAGATTTGGATGTGTGGAAAATATGCTACAAAACAAATCAAGCTTTTGTCTTTGATTTTCCTAACCTGTATCTGTTTAAGTAGGGCTGCAGTAACTTCTGTAATCTGTAAAGAAAACTGGAAATAGACCTAATCCTGACTTTACTGTTATGCCTTGTGATACTATGCATTTTTTAAAAAGTTTTAAAAAGAAGAATAACTTTTTTCTCTCTGTTTGAAAATCCTCTCTCATTTATTCTGGGCACATCCTGTGTTTTATGTGCTTCTGTGATGATGGCAGCCAGCCGCCTACTTAGCCCCGACAGCAAACTTCCTCTTTCGATGGAGCTGATGTCCTTCTCAGTTTTAGCTTCTTTTTTTTTCTAAATCAGTGCAAATCTTCAGTATAGATTGGCCCTTGTGTGACCCCTGTCACAGCCCTTTTGGCTGTCTTTTAGGGCCTGGGTGGGGTTTTGGTG
>JAFBJQ010001150.1:0-102443 GCA_016785345.1 Trinectes maculatus
TAGTATGTCGAAAATGTCCAAAAACGGCCAAAAATTTAAAGTGGAAATAATGCGCCAGAATGGCAGGAAAGAGCGTGAAATCACCCCCCAGAATGATATTTTGTTGATTAGTGCCCAGAAAAACTCATTTTCTCATAGATCAAAAAATTTTTAAAAACGTAAGGGGTTAGTATGTCGAAAACGTCCGAAAACGGCCAAAAATTTAAAGTGGAAATAATGCACTAGAATGACAGAAAATAGCGTGAAATCACCCCCCAGAATGATATTTTGTTGATAAGTGCCCAGAAAACCTCATTTTCTCATAGGTCAAAAATCACAGAAAAACGTAAGGGGTTAGTATGTCGAAAATGTCCAAAAACGGCCAAAAATTTAAAGTGGAAATAACGCGCCAGAATGGCAGGAAAGAGCGTGAAATCACCCCCCAGAATGATATTGTGTTGATTTGACGCCAGAAAACCTCATTTTCTCATAGGTCAAAAATCACAGAAAAACGTAAGGGGTTAGTATGTCGAAAACGTCCAAAAAAGGCCAAATACTTAAAGTGGAAATAACGCGCCAGAATGGCAGGAAAGAGCGTGAAATCACCCCCCAGAATGATATTTTGTTGATTAGAGCCCAGAAAACCTCATTTTCTCATAGGTCAAAAATCACAGAAAAACGTAAGGGGTTAGTATGTCGAAAATGTCCAAAAACAGCCATAAATTTAAAGTGGAAATAACGCACTAGAATGACAAAAAATAGCGTGAAATTACCCCCCAGAATGATATTTTGTTGATTAGACGCCAGAAAACATTTTCATAGGTCATTTTCTCATAGGTCAAAAATCGAAAAAAACATAAGGGGTTAGTATGTCCTGAATTAGCTGAATGTTTAGATGTATGAACGGTTAGAATCGGAGAGAGGAGATTGTGACCGTGATTGCTGTGTATTTTCACCTTAAAGATGGGATCCAAAACAAGCTGGCAGAAGGTGCGAGGAAGCTTCTGACCATCAGGACCAGTGGCTGTCTTACTGAATTTGCCAGCCTTTGGATCAAAATATCTAAAAGAAGCATATCATGTTAAACATCATGTCATTCATCTGTCAAGTTGACTTGTTTTTCATTGTCTGGTGCAAGAGCAACTTAACAGAAGGTGCAAATATATTAATATTTCATGGAAGATTCGTGACCACACAAAGCCTCAGTGATGCAAATCAGAGAAAAGGCAGTGAAACACTCATCTGCAGCCTGTTAACATATACTTTACCTGTCTCCCCATAGTTTCTTCATCATGTCCTCCACTTTCTTACACCTTTCTGCTGGCCCCAGCCGAGCGTATTCTTTAGCAGACAACTTAGCCACATACATCTCAGCAAACTGCTTTAAGGTAAATGCCCAGCCGTGGAGTCCTGAGCCAAACCCAACAGTACCGATAACAGGGTCAACCTGAGAGAGAAAAATCCAAGTAGTCTTTGTAATAACAAATCAAATTTGGTATTAGTCATAAGTGCATGTCTGCGATGCATATACTGTACCATGATGCTTCCCATGGGTCCCCCCTCATCCTCTCCATAGGTAGATATAATGACGTTGACGTTCTCTACAATTCGCTGGAAGGTCCGGTAGAGCTCATCTGTCTGCAGCTGCAGCTCAAGCAGAGCCCGGTCCATCTTGTTCATCATCAGAACCGGTTTGATGCGCTCGGCGATGGCCTGCCGCAGAACAGTCTCGGTCTGTACACACACGCCTGACCAAGACAACAAACAGGTGAACCTGGGTGAAAAGCAAGAGTGCAGCTGTGTGTTTGTGAGAGATTCCATAACTACCTGAGACGCAGTCCACCACCACCAGGGCTCCATCAGTTACCCTTAGGGCAGCGGTGACCTCAGAGGAGAAGTCAACGTGACCTGGTGAGTCAATCAGGTTGATGAGGAAGCCGTTTCCATCTTTACTCTGCTTGATAAATGCCAAGTCATTGTCTTCGAGCTCGTAGTACAGGGAGATGGCCCTAAGTTGCGGGGAGAGAACAGTTTACCGTCTGGGGACATGTTCACTCTTGGAGTATGTATGTTTTTGCCCCCAAATATTTACTGTAAGAGAGAAATGCTTTATGACTTCCAACCAAGTTCTCAGGATCTTTGATCATTTGGTCAATAACACAGGTGTATCTGAGCCGTCTCTCCTGATCCACATACGTTGATTTGATGGTGATGCAGCGCTCCTGCTCATCTTTGCGCGTGTCCGTGAAACGGGTCTCTCCAGCACGGGCCGAAGCAATGATCCCCGCCTTGGACACCAGCGAGTCAGTCAGGGTGGACTTCCCATGATCCACGTGCGCAATCACGGACATGTTCCTGATGTTGGACTTCTTGTCCATGATGGCACGGATCTGATCTACAGTGAAGTTCACCTGAGGATGGGGGGGTGGGGGTGGAGGGGGGATGGTGGTCCAATTACAACCAGCCAAGGTTCATTTTATTCATCATAAGTATATTTATTTATGTCCACTACCAGTTATCTGAAGCCGTTCCAAGTAGAGTTATAAAAAGAAAGATATGTTTGAAACTGAATCCATCAGCCTGACCAGAGAGTGAACACCACATGAAGACCTTAACGCCTGGTTTCTAAACAGGCAACACAATCAGGAATTACTGAGTCACTACCACTCTCACATGCGGCAGCTGAATGGGCCACACCATATCATCTCACAACCATAAAGGGACTAGAACACTTCAATATAGCCTCTTAAAAATGCATATAAATATGCATATAAATATATTTTCTGCAATATTTTGTTTTTTTTGTGATATATTTTTCTCATGGACATAGGAGGAAAATATTTTTGGATTTGGATTTTGGAAAAAGTAGCGATAATAACATGTCCTTCTTATTCTGTCATGGACTGGACTGTAATGGCAGCCCTCTGTGGGTGACGTCTTATTGTGGCTCTAATGAAAACAGATAACAGTGGAGTGACAGCAGCTTGCTGTTAGCGGCTTTGCTGTGGACGTCACAGTGCAGTGTTAGGCCACTGCTGCGTAGGTCACCTCAGATGACACACATCTGACGACCTCACGTAAACCATGTCACATGTGACATACGACAACACCTGGCGCGTGTCTCACTGCGTGGTTACACACACATAAACACAGCTGTCCCGAATCAACACATACGACACATAAATTGTGACCTCACACCCTTTCATTCGTCCCACCACCACGCCACACCACACTCACGCGCACACGCACGCCCGTGTCGACTCACCATATTGTCCGCAGGTCGTCACTCACACGCGTGGGATGTTTGTTGCTGCGCACGCTGCCTCTGAGGACAGGCGGTCCCGGAGATGTTGATGCTGCTGCTGCTGCTGCTGCTGCTGCGGCCGACTGGTGGACGGTGCTGCGAAGTCTCGCGAGACGGATACCCAATATCATCTTTAGGAACAGGAGCCCCATAAACAATAAGACAGTTTTCAGCAGGGAGTGGTGGTAGATTAATATGCCAATATATATATATGTAACACAGGGGTGGGGTGGGGGCATGTAGCATTGAGGGCAAGCACGTATCAATATGCAATATTAATTATTAATATTAATGTCTACAAATACTAAGAGACCTATTCAGTCTAACTGAAATCCACCAATTCGTGCACTGCCATTCAGAAGTTGGTAATTTGTTACTGTGTGAATGATGGGGGGGGCGGGGGGGGGGGCCTGTTTTGGCGGGGGGGGGGGTATTTTTTACTTTCTATTATAAGTTATCAGTAGTACTGAGAGAGTTTCTACCACCTGACAATGGAGTCACATTTTCATCCTGAGTAGAAAAGTTTAAATTCACCACGGACCATGCACTGATCAAAGATCCAAATCCAGCAACTTGGACACAGCAGAGGCCATGCTGGCTCAGGATGTTATTACAGGTCTCTTCCACCCGAGGGCAGTGCGGGACAAAACATCTTGGGCAGTTCGAGGCGCCACAAATCTGTTACACAAATGGATTAATTTCTGCATGCCTAAGAGGCAAAGTACAGCTCTGTACTGAACAACACATTGTGAATGGATGCACATAATGCTGTAATAATGGGCCCTCACAAGACCAGATGCGTTACCTGACATGATAGTTTATTCAAGTGGAAGAATAACCTTAAGCAATAGTAGGCAAGACTTAATGATCAAACCAGTATTCATTATCTATAGTGGGAAAATGTAAATATGAAAAGAAAACTTTCACCTTTTACACAAACTCCATGTAAAATGTGGACTTGTCTCTTTTTTTTAGTCTCCTGAGGTGGACAAGGACCAGCACAGTAACATTAAGGGAAAAACATTTATAAACATATTGCAGGAAAACACCTTGGTGGCAACAGACAGTCACTTCTGTGGACAAGTCAACTGATGCATCTATCTTTCATTTCGTTGCACCACCTCGGTGCACTGTGTCATGTTTTCACCAGTGGTGCTGACCTATTAAAACACTGATGCTTGGAAGAGAGGCAGTGTGCTTTCAGGTGTCTGCACTCACTCAAGAACACGAGCACAGATTACTTCACATCGAAAATAGTCCCTGATTCATGGCATAACACAGTCTCTCTTATATGCCATGTAAAGCTGATGTCTCCTTGAAGCTTCCCCCGAGGGATGTTGACTGTCGCTCTGCTGCATCAAATTAAAACAAGCTCTTATGTAAGCCCGAAATGGAAAAATGTGTTTCCGTCAGTCACCGCAAAAAGTTTTGGAAAGACATAAGACTCCTTTCACTGATTTAAAGTGATAAAAAAAAAACAACAGAAACAACAAAATCACAGTCATATTTATGATGAGATATATGAAAGCAATAGATTGTATACATCTTATATATATGTACAATATATATATATATATATACACACAGTGTATTTTGCATGTATCAATTGGTTAACCTGAAAATGTTGACTGTCGCTCTGCTGCATCAAATTAAAACAAGCTCTTATGTAAGCCAGAAATGGGAAAATGTGTTTCCGTCAGTCACCGCAAAAAGTTTTGGAAAGACATAAGACTCCTTTCACTGATTTAAAGTGATAAAAAAAAATACAACAGAAACAACAAAATCACAGTCATATTTATGATGAGATATATGAAAGCAATAGATTGTATACATCTTATATATATGTACAATATATATATATATATATGTATATACATAAATAAATAGTTGTCTTGTACATGCTACATTAACAGACAAAACAAAAAGAACATATTCTGTTGTTAAGGCCCAGGATACATTGCCATCTCCATACAATGGGAGTTACAGATGTACTTTGTATAACTAATAAATAAAATAAAATAATAAATAATGAATCTTGGCAAACTGCGATATTGTCTTCATTTGGGATAGGGGGACATTTTTAGAGGAACGTCATTATCTGTATTTGTGGTGCTACCACATCAAGCTACATGCATGTGTCAGCTACCTGTCCTGATGCTGAATTTAGGCCTTTTTATCAGTTGACACGTGCACAAAATACTGTCTGAGCAACCCAGATCATCCCACACATCCCGAAATTGCTTCCACTTCTCTTAGGTGTGCCACAGTGGGAATTTCCGAGGAGCCGCAGACACTGAATCATTTCGTGCTCATCGGAGTTATTACTGTCCTTCAGATAAGAGACATCCAGCATGAGGTTCACGGTGGAGTGATAACACTGTGTGCTTAGAGCACGCTCTCTGCCTTTCACCAGTGAGGATGAAAAAACAGGAGATAAACAGTATCATCTCAGTTGATCTCAGTAGCTGTACAGTCTCCTACCCTCATCACAACCACCACCATGTGTGGGGTATGTTGTCACCCGTATGTATCACGTACACAAAAGCAGGGTTCTTGTTAAGACTCCTGATGACACTGTCCTCTTATCTCATCTCCAAGGTTCAGAGTCTGATCATTGTCCTCCATTAACTCTTGTACCAGTTTGTTAGATGGTGTGGTGATATTTTTCTTTTTTCCTTTACGGATTAAAAACAAAAGACAGACCTGACTACAGACACAAAACTGAACATAAATTCAGTGTCATATGTGGTGAAGATGTCTTGACTGTGGCGTCTCACCCTCAGGTGAGCATCTTCTGCAGCAGAGACAACAGCTTGACTTTGCCTTTCATTTAATAAAACATGTGACACGTGTCTATTTATTTAGTTTTAATGACTTTCTGATCTGTGTTTTTCTGACTCATAATATATTGGATGTTGTTTGTATGTATGAGACGTGAATCAGGAAGATGCTAATTTATTGGCATAATACTCTCAATACTCTACTACTCTATTCATGTGGCCTTCCCTTTAGTCCTAAACATACAAATGAGTGGATGTAACTCCTTCCAGCACTCAGTAACATGCAACCAAATGGACACGGTATTGTGGATATACAGTATAATATCATAACACTGCCATTATCTGTACTGCAGCCTACTGTTGATATCAATGGATGTGCTTTCTGTTAGATAACATCAGCACGTACTTTGAAACTCTCTGACCCACAATAAAGATAACATAACTTAGCTGACAAGCAATTAGGTGTATTACAGAACTGATGATGTTGGGCTTTGTGTCAGATAAATGATTTTAATGCAGTAAATACACTTGAGAGGCAGTTGGAGGAGAGGATTTTATACTCATACTGGAGACAAAGAAAGTAATCATTATCTCCTTTGTCTTCTTTTGTATAATATTAATAATCATCATCATCATCATTTGCATTTCAATAATTATTTTACCAGTTTCTGAAACGCCTGCGAGCTGTAAAATTAATGTCTGAGTGAGTTTCATATATTAAAGTTATGTGACATGCCTGACAATACAGTACAATCAGTCCGATTCATCTTTGCAACTGTGCATGTTTTGGTTGCGTTACTGCTGCCAGAGCATATTGTTATGTAACCTTTGCTGCTTTATGGAGTGAATGCTTAGAAATGGAATGAAACAGAGGCTGCTAATTATGGCAATAAAGATAAGAAAAACAGTGAGGCACAGAGCAGGTGTTCTGCTGCAGAGAAACAAAACTGGTCCTCGTTAAAACTGGAGAATAACAAGCGACTCATTAACAGAAACAAAGAAACCGACTGAATAGAAGCAACAGTTTCGGCGAACTCTGAATGACATATTACAGGGGGAGAGTCTCATTAATAGGTGTGTTGATTATTGTCTAATATTATGTCATTTGGAATGTGTCATTACAGCACCACCACTATACAAATCACCTGAACCTGTCTCACCAAAAATGAATGTGAAACCACAGCCAATCTTGACTGAGAACAACTCTGACTAATTAATATATATATTGGTAAGTCTTCGTTTGGCGCTGATTGGCTCTATAAGGTGTCTGCTAAACACGGATTGGTCAGTGATCGCAGGGTTGGGGAATGCGGGTTTATCATATGGCATTTCAACTTTGTCCCTTGAAACAGACCCGAGCCTTCCTTCTAGACTCAAAGCCACAGAGGATCGTTTGCATCTGGTTGGTGTGTGTTTGTGTTTTCACTCCCACTGCTGGAGGGTTTCACTGACATTTCATCAGCTGCTTTTTAGGACTGGAATTATGACACTGACAACAGACAAGGTGGGACACACAACATGAGAAAATGCTTTGTTATGAAAAAAGTAAGAGGAGATGGATTAATGGATGTGGATTAAGGCTGGTTTGAGCAACTAGAATTTTAAAAAAGCATGTTGATATTCTATAGATCATACAGGCCTTACTTCTTAGAACCTTTAATCCGATTTGGATTTTCATCATATCAGGCGCATGGTGAGTTGGACTTCTCTGATCTCCTGCTTAGAAACATAGATGAAACCACTGGTTACCAAAGCAACCAGCCCTGGACTATCACAATTAATGAGGTGAGCACACTCGTCGTTGTGGACATGTTCATTCCTGAAAAGAGCCACACAAAGAACAAAATAATCACAATCGCAAAGTCTCTGGATCTCGTTATGCTCATCCGACCGCTGAGTGCATAGTGCCCATTCTCGACAATGGCCATGCATTATTGAGCTGAACATATTTTACAGTTTCATTGTGCAAAGATTCACAAGAAAATGAGTGGAAAGAATTGACTGTTCCTATCTGCACTGTTTGGAAATGTCATTATACTGTGTATATACCGTATATATATATATATATATATATATATATATATATATATATATATATGCATACACACACACATAGCCTACTCCTCCTCATCAGACCCAGAGCCCTGAGCAAAGCGTTGCTGATGACTTCCTTGTGATCCTGCTGGGCGGGAGTGACTCCTCCTCAGCGCCAGCGTCTCCCCTCTGGTCCCCCTGCACCCCTGACAGTGGCATTAATGAAGACCCCCTGACAGATCCGACTGAGAGCCCTCACCCATCCTGTTGTTCTGCCTTCCCAACCTTTGACGTGACGACTTTCCCTCAGCCTCCACTTCCACCTCTGGGGTCTCGACTGCCTCCGAATGAAAAAACTGCCGCCTCCCCTCATCAAAGTAAGATTACATTTCCAGTGGCAGCTACATTCTGGCATCTTAGAGCCTCTGAGACTTAGAGCCACAACCTGAGCTATGAAACGACAGATTGTTTCAATAGTGAGCACAAATAAAGCAAATCAACCTGAACCCCGGAAGGCAAACACAAACACTACAGGAATACAAGGTGAACCAGGACACTCAACGGCCAGGTTTAACACAAAGACCTTAATGTAAGATTTATCCATTAGTACTTTGTATAGCAGAATAATAAGTGCTATTGACTGAGCTCCCAAAGGCCCATTCAGATAGAAAATAATTTGGGTTTTTCCATTTATGAGCATTTGCAGAATAAAGGGTTCTGCGCTTTTCATTCATTGCGCGAGCGAGTTGTCTTTTTTAGGCCACGTCTTTTTCATAATTGTCCCTTTTCACAATGCTGATTGCTGACCCCGACGTACTAAAAAAAAAATCCCATGTAATCGAATGCTTAAACCAGATCTACAACAACACAAAGATATCAAGCAGAGAAAGGCATGATACACATTTTGTGGAGCGGGCTGTAAAGAACAGCAGGGTGCAGCGGTCCGGGTGTTTAAGACACAGGCGGCAACTTAAACATTTTGTGTTTTGTTTGAGCGGCACACGGTGATAATTTTGCAAACCATCACCTGCTGTTTTACTCGTTTGAATCTAAAGGGCTGGAGTCCCATGACGTCCAGGAGCAGTTTGGACTTGCACACTACCTCACTACAAACCAAAGCTCCCCCCTGTGGTCCAGTCAGACGCTCACCGTGAAGGACCTGTTGTTGTCAAACCTGGGACAGAAAGTAAGGAGAGAAGAACCCAACCAATGAAATAATTAATAAATAACACCTGGAATAATTACAGTCTGGGCTAAAATGTGATAAAGAATCTGTATAATCTGGGATCAGAGACCCTCTTCTTATGACCTGTCCCACCTGGAGTATTCTGTCCACCTGGTTCACAGGCCCAGCAAACTCCCCAGCATTCACTGCCAGAGCTTGATCTTAATGAGGATGAGAAGACTCTTCTGGCTAAAGAAGGAGTAAACCTGCCCAGCAAACTGCCGCTGTCCAAGGTACCTGAACAAGACACACAGACATATAGAGCACATATTTAATACACACATTGCTATATATACATATATATCCACCCACACATTCACATCTAAACCCAGATCTTCAGTTATATCTGCTGCTAACCCCCATCCCTGAAACTACTTTCCTCTCAGTCACCCTCTTCTCTCTCACTCTCGCTTTCCTCCGTCCTCCCATGGGTTCCATCTCCCTGACAAGTTTGAAGAAAAGGTTTTGAAGAAGATCCGGCGGAAAATCCGCAACAAGCGCTCGGCTCAGGAAAGTCGGAAGAAGAAGCGGGAATATCTTGATAGTCTGGAGGGAAGGTACGAGCCAGCTGCTCTCAGCATCCTCGCTCAAAGGGACAATATCTCTCTGTACTTTGTTTGTGGGGGGAAAAAAATGTAGCCTTTATCTGTCGTCGTTTGTTGTGCTCTGAAGCGCTTGATAAAGAGTTTGTTTTGTCATTCACTTAATTAACTAACTAATTAACACATTGCCTGGACGCAATGAGGCTTCACATAAATAACCAATCTGAGGATTTATCACTGTTGACCATTTTTTAAGAAAAACAACAGAGCTAAGCGGCAGTCACTTTCATCAACCAAAATCAAATCCTTTTGGAGAGAAAAGGCTTCACAAGGCTTCACAAAGCAAAATACAATGTTGATATGAAAAGGAGGAATTCAGCTCCAAGACCATGACACAACAGGCAATTATAGAAAATCATAACCTAGAACAAAAGGGTCGTTTTGTTTCCAGCATAATCATTAGCAAATTACAGATTGTACTAGTTTATGGAAACATAATGAGAGTATAAAAAGTCATATGCTTGCACCCTCATGACATGACATGAATTATGTGCAACATCTAAAGCCAATGCGTGACATGGTTGTTAAGGTAATTCGGGATATTTTGGGGCACGCAGTATCTCAGAGTAAAGGTACAGGAGGTAGAGCTCAGATTAGTCTTCGTCCTCCTCTGCTACCTCCAAGCTGTAAAAAAAAACGAACCCTTCTTGGTCTGGCAGGAGGTCTTTGTCACCAGATTTCTGAATCTTGCCTTCCACCCCCACATTGGCTCTTCCACCCATTACACCTCCGCAAACACTGCAGCACGTACAGGTTGTAGTTTGACTCATGTGATGCAAGGCAGCTTCAAAACCGGGCAGCTCACAAATACCCTCGAACGTATTCCCATCATGGATTCAGCTCAGAATAGAGAAGGCTCCTCTGAGACTGTGTGACCGCGCCTTGGAGCGCAGATGAATCTGAAATCACATGAACCTGTACAGGAGATTTTAAAAAGGAGTTGGAAAAGCTTGCGAGCGGCATCTAGTACCAAAGCCACTGGAATCATTTTCTCTACCGTCGGTAAATGAATGTAACGACGACATTCTGCTCACACACACACACACACACACACACTGGATGACAGAAAGGCTTTGAACAAGATAACAGCAGACGGATATTGGAAAAGACAGGGAGACAATGAGACATCACGACACTGTGTGTGTGTGTGTGTGTGTGTCACATATCCGTTTCTCCTCATCTTTATTAGGCTTAACCCTGTGCCACTTGTTTGTTGTGCGTCCCTGCAGGATGTCTGCGTGTAGCGCTCACAACCTCGAGCTGCAGAGAAAGATCCAGCAGTTGGAGAAGACCAACAAGTGAGTCCTCTCCTGTATAACATAACCCCATGTTGACATCGTCACAAGGTTTATGTCTGACAGCGTCCAAAACAAAAGATCTTCATATGTGATAAAGATGTATGTTTGCTACTGTTGCTTTAAAGCAACACAGATCAACACAGCTGCTTTCACGACATTAATGAAGTTACTTCTTTTGTTTACATGCTAAAACTTAATTGATACTTTTTAAATGTCAAAATGGCCGACATACCATTAAGAAACACTGGCTCCAGGTGACATTTTCCAGTCGACTTTCAAAACAAGAATATGAGGACAAACCAGTGTTGTTTTTAACTTTACAAATCCTGATACATCAGTGACTGCAGTTTATAGGAGTTCACAGAGAGTACTTCTGCTCTTGTTTGTTTGAGAAGTGCCTCACTCAGTCGATATTTCCTGCTGTGGCTTCTGATTCATACTGAGACAACAAAGCAAATTAGAAGAACCTTTAAAACGCTGCCATGAATATTTGAATGTTTCAGTTTGATCTTTTTTTCGTTTGCTGTATCACCTCATTAACGGTCGTGTTGTCATGGAGCTGCACTGTCAGCATGAGGCATGTGTCCTTTTGTGTCTCTTATGTGCCTTTGTCGCATGTCATCCATCAGCGTTGCATTGCTCTACATCAGTTTTGGCCCCCGTGTACCCGCAGCCACTCTGTTGAAGAAAACTCCCCAGACTTCAAACCCAGTGCAGTGGCATCAGGCTTATTCCTAATTTCCTCTTCATCCTGCCACCTCATTAGGCGGCGGTCTTTTTCCTGCTACTGGCTGGCGGCGGGGGCGGTGAATCAAAACAAAACGTGGGAAGAGGCTGTAAACTTTGCGGCTGCACGCGCCTCTTCTTTTTGTTGTGTTAGATTTTGCCAGTGATCATGAACAATGATGCCTGTGTATCAAAGGGAGCCGTGCTCCCCTTGTGTACAGTTTTACAGTCTCTTTTATCTTCCTGTCTGTATCGGTTTTGCAGTGCTCTGTTGGAACAGCTGAATCGGCTGCACGCGCTCCTTTACAGTGGCTCCAGCAAGACAGCTCACAAAGGGACCTGCATGCTGGTGAGACAGATACCATCCATTTTCACCTGCAACGTTTACATCATGAGTAACGGTTTATAGACATCTGAAGAGTCTCAGCTTTGTCTGACATATATATTTTTAAGCACATCATTGAATTTCCCTGTGTTGCACCATCTTTTGTTCAAATGTGTGCATAGGTTACATCTAATCACTCCTTTTCCTCTTCTTTCCATGTTCTCTGTTGCTTCCCTCTGGGCTCCGTCCCATGTGTGTGTCCCACTTTTGTCCTGCTGTCTTTTTTGATGTCCAGGTTTTGCTCCTCTCTTTCTCGCTGCTGACTGCCTCCAATCTTCAGCCAGGTCCTTACAGCCACCTGAGCAGGGGCGAGTACACAGAGACCAAAGGTCTGTAGGCAGACACTCACTCTCTCTCTCTCTCTCTCTCTCTCTCTCCCCAACACGTACAAACGCATCCTAAAGGCCTCTCCATCATGCCTCTGGCCCTCAGGGACGTCCCGCTCCTTGCTGTCAGTGGATGAAGTGCGAGCCACCCGGCCTCCTTCTCCTCCCCCTTCCCTCTCTGCTGTCACCGGCGGCTCTGAGGCCTTGCACAGACTGACCAAGAAGCTGTGGGCCTGGACAGATTTCCCTATGGTCGACGCCCAGTCTTCTCACCGTCAGGATTACAAACACTGGAACGATCACTGATCTCCTCCAGGAGACAAGACAATCACAAAGAATGCAGGTGCACCTGCAGATGCATCATCCAATATTAGCAATTTATTGCGTTTTTCTCAGATGAGACTGAGGTGAGTGTGGACGTCAGTATGAAGGTCATCAGCAGGAATTAAACATTTTCTTTCATTGAAAGGGCAGAGCCTCAGGACCTGACGGATCGGTTTTTTATTACTGACATAAATGATCCATGTTCTGGAAAATGAGCACGTGTGTGTTTTGTTATTTATGATGATGTATGTGTGGAAAAACGCGTGCAATTCAGTTGCAGACTTAAAAGTAAAAATACAAAAATCCCACTGCATTTTGGAAGAACTCATTTATTTTGTCTCATCTCAAAAAAAGTATGAGGCAATATTTCGAAAATGGTTCGGTTATATAAAAAAAGATTTATAAGCAAAGAACAAGTCCAGTTTTTTTGGGCAACAGTCAGCATTTTAAATTAGGCTTTCTTTTTTTTAAATGCAGATGTCATATTTAAATTCTAGGGTAAAACTGATTCCTGAAATTGTGGAAATGATCTGTTTCCATCCTGATCTGTGTTCAGAGTTCAGTTTATCTTTTCACAGAAGCTCCATAAATGGCTGATCACAATCTGTACCTCAAATCACAAAGCAAGTAGGTTACAACACTCGATATTCTCCACCACACACACACTGCCTATTGTGGGTGCGTTATTTTATGAAGCTGGATGCTTCCCAGCCAAAGAACGAGGGCAACGTGGAGGTCACATTCATTTTTAAACCTCAGCTGATAAAGCATCCTCTGCTCAGATTAATAAGGCAAACTCTGCTGAGGCCAGTCCCACAAGATCATCTTTACATCTTCTACGTGTTGACATTTGACTGAACTACAGGACATGGTTCGCAGACAGGGCGGTAGCGAAGGACATGGAGGTCATGTCCATCAAAAAGTTTTTTTTTTTTAAAGTGTGAGGAATTTATACCTTCATCTGTGCAGTACTTTCCAGAACACAACTTTCAAAGTTCTCCACTACGCAAATTCAGTGTAAAAAATGACCAGAAGAAGATCTTACAGTGAATAACGATGTTTTTATCAGAATTAATTAGTCATAAGAACACCACTAATCCTTTATGTCCATGCTATCAGCTCTATAGTGTCGAATGAAAAGTCAGGGGATCACCAAAACCATCTGGATTCATCCTCCAGGGACCTGACTTGAGACATACCCCCCCCCCCCCCCCATACAATCTACACTGTATCCGGGCAACGGCACATAAACAAAATCCATATAAATGAACCAGCAGTATATATATGATCCACATATCCAGCTCCAGACTATGATGCTTGGAGACAAGAACATGATATAGCAGTGATGAATAAATAATAGGTCTCTTTTTTTTTATTTTATTGATTACTCGTAAAAGTTTACAAAGTTTGGTTGGTGTCTATGGTCGAAATGTCTGACGGTGGGTGATGTTCTGCTGGGGCATTTGCACGTAAAGCTTCACTATTTTAAAATCCATCGATGGATTTAATAATCATAACCGAGTGCTGTTTATCTGACCTTTAACCGAAACGTTAAAAAGTTTTAAAACAGAATATTTTCCCAAACCAAAAACGCAAGCGCACAATCCACAATGGGAGTCGGAGGTGAATTATTCATCACGCTGCTTTGAGCAGTGTGTTGTGATAATAATTTATAGGTGTGGGTAGATATTCAATATGAATATCAATCATGTAAGAGGTGAGCATACATACTGCTAGCCACAGGGTGGAGGAGGGACACGGAATAACTTATTCAAATATTCTTGCAAGTGCCGTCTGGCTCTTTTACGCCGAGAAACAATTATTAACATAATGTGACATTTGCACATGTTGCTCCTTTTGTCCAGTTTGCCTGTCCTTATATGTGATGATCTTACATATGATATATAAGATCAAGATATAAGATATAGGAGCTTTAAAATCTAATTTTTCAACGCAATATTGTCATCTCCAGCAAGAATGACAACCACTGAATGTCCTTAGTCTGCTGAGAATGTATGATTTAATAACAGAGATGACAGTTAAGGGATTCTGAGTGGACCCTCTGAATAGTAATGACTATGACACACAAACGCTATTCTCTGAAGTGGCCCCTCTCATTCATAATAATCTCCAGCACAATTCCACATCAAATCAGAAAAAAAGGCTCAGGCCATTGTATTTTCACCATGACCCATTTCAATTTTAACACCGACGGCTGTGCCGCCACATCCATCGCAGCCTCAATGGAAAACAGGAGAGTGACGACACATTAGCTCCGTCTCAAACTGAAGCTTGTTTCAGACTGCTCATGAAATCAGACGGAGGAACAGGAAATAGTCCACAGCTGCCCAAACTGAACTTTACATCAGGACGAGATAAAGAGACAATCATTTAATGTCTCTTGGAGCGAACTTGGCCAAGTGTTGCAGTTTGTTCATGGACGAGCTGCTGAATTCACTGTTGACTGGGGTCAGTGGGGGTGAAATCCTGGGGGGAAACATGGCAGATGTGGGATAAACTGCTCAGGTGTGTCCAGTTTGGTCTGTTGACAGAATGTGTCTCCTTGGCACACACTAATCTCCCTGCTCTCTACTCTGGCATGCAAGCACATCTGACCACTGTGTGAATGCCAACACTGGGCCATAGGAGATGCAAATTAAAAATGCACATCTCCCTCTCTCTCTCCCCTCACAAAGACTGCAATCTAATTATCATTCCTCTGATGTGCGTTAAAGATGAGTATCAACAAGACCCTGGATGCAAAAGGAACCTTTCTGGAAATACCATCCTTTGAGTTAGCCGCCCATCACATGCAGCAACTTAAAGGTTATAAACCAAACACACGCTTTAAGAGAGGTAAACAAACCATTAACGTCACAATGAAGGCAACTTAAAAACGAAAAATGACACACAACACAACACAACACAACACAACATAACACAACACAACACTGGCCAGTTTATTCAGGTTAAATACCTCTAACTGTGTCTTTTAATGGCAACACAAAAGAGAAACTGCTTCAAAGCCTGAACTGTAGCCTGGTTAATGGCGTCCCCCTCCCTCCCCACCTCACCCCCCTCGCTCCCCCCGCCCCCGCCCTGTATTTCCTATAATAACCATAACAGCCGAGTATTGCGTGACGGAGCCGCGCGCGTGCGCCACCGCGCGGTATAAAAGGCTCCAGTCTGTGTCAGGGGGAGAGGAGGCTGCTGCGTCGGGTCAGACTTCAGGCTGAGCCCTGATGGAAGCACACACCACACTGACCTGACTCTTCTACTTGTTCTAGTTCTATCATCGGCTGCGTGGAGACAGCGTCAGGATCCGCGCGGATGCACTTTACCACACTTTCCCACACTACATGCGGGACGAGGGTGATGGCGGTGGGGATTTCTGCATCCAGCTCCGGAGACTCGGCCTGAGTGGGGGAAGGTGGGGGGGACGGGGGGGAGAGAGAAGCTGCGGTACCCGGTTCTCAGACGCACGTGGCGCCATGCAGAGCAACGGCAGCGCGCCCGGAGCCCTGAGCGCCCTGAGTGTGTGCGGGGAGGAGGACGAGCGTGAGATCTCCAAACTGGTCAGCCCCACGGGAGCGTCCTCCAACCTGGCAACCTTCAACCTCTCTCTGAACTGCTGGCTCCACATCCTGTCCATGGAGTCCTCCGTGGACCTGCACGGAGACAGCGCCAACCTGGCAGTAGGTCGATTTTATGGCTTTCCCTCTCACACAAATGTAAATGATCTGATCTGCAAATGTTCCATGTCCTCTGGTGTGCGCTTTTGTGAGTCCATGATGGACGCCGGTCTCTCACCAGAGACCACTGAGCGCTGATGTTGTTGTCTGACAGGTCCGGGTTCTCATCGCCCTGGTCTACCTTGTGGTGTGCGTCCTGGGGCTTGTGGGTAACTTCCTGGCCCTCTTCCTGCTCCACTCCCGCCGCCGGGGTCTCCACCACTCCTCCATCGACTGCTTCGTGATGAGCCTGGCGCTGACAGACCTCCAGTTCGTCCTCACCTTGCCGTTCTGGGCCGTGGACACGGTGCTGGACTTCCGCTGGCCCTTTGGCCGCGTCATGTGCAAGATAGTGAGCTCAGTCACCACCTTGAACATGTACGCCAGCGTCTTCTTCCTCACCGCCATGAGCGTGACCCGCTACCGCTCCCTGGTGACCTCCCTGAAGATGGAGAGCCCCAGGGTCGCCACTGCTCGAGCCAAGTGGGCCAGTTTAGCCATCTGGGTGGTGTCACTGGTGGCCACGCTGCCTCACGCGTTCTACTCCACCACAGTCCAGGTTCTGAGATCCATCTGTCCAGATTAGATGACAGTGAATATCTGCGTTGTGGGTGAGCAGCCTCTGATGCGTTTGTTTTGTTCACAGGTATCCGCCGATGACGAGCTGTGCTTGGTGCGGTTCTCTGACTCCGACTCCGGCCACTGGGATCCACAAGTCCTGCTGGGACTCTATCAGACACAAAAAGTCCTCTTGGGATTTGTCGTGCCCCTGGTCGTCATCAGTGTCTGCTACCTGCTCCTCCTGAGGTTCATCCTGAGCCGGCGGGTCATCGGCAGCGTGGTCAGCAGAGGCGTCACAGAGAGGTCGGAGTGTGAAAGGGGCCGCCACCGCCGGCGCTCCAAAGTCACCCGCTCTGTCACTATCGTGGTTCTGTCCTTCTTCATCTGCTGGCTGCCCAACCAGGCTCTCACCCTGTGGGGGGTGTTGATCAAATTTGACATGGTGCCCTTCAGCAAAGCCTTCTACAACGCCCAGGCCTACGCCTTCCCCCTGACTGTGTGTCTGGCTCACGCAAACAGCTGCCTCAACCCGGTGCTCTACTGCCTGATCCGCAAGGAGTACAGGGCTGGACTGAAGGAGCTGCTGATGAGGGTGTCCCACTCCGTCCGGAACGTCCTCACTCTGGCTCTGAGAGGGAGACGAGTGGAGGAGGCACCGGCCACTCTGGTTTCCATACGCAGAGACGTCAACACTTAGACTTGTGACTCTCTCGTTTGAGGAGATGTTTGGTATGGGTTGGGAAATGTGCTCATTGACTCACATGAGAAGAATGATTGATATATATACATATATATATGTGTGTATGTGTATATATATATATATATATATATATACACACATATATACACATATATACATATATATATCTCCCTGTTATGCTAAAGGAAAAAGAGTCACCCTTGCATGCCCTGTTTTCTTTGGTGCTATTTTTTTTGTTGCCACATTTGCTCCTGACATCCCCCTAATCCACACCTGTTGCAGACACACCTGAACAAGTATATTTTACCATCTATCATGGACGCTACAAAAACATCATGCACCCCTGGATTTAATGTCCGACTGATAGCTGTCAGACCCTCAGTCAGCTGGCTCTGAGGAGCTATTTGTTTTCCCACAAAAGCAAAGTGTAATGTAAAATGATTTTGTACTGATTTTTCAGGCCTGGCTTGTGTGATATTTATTTGTTATTGTTGCTAAATTCGATGGGGCAATATAATCTGTTACACTTTCCTCCCCACCATATGCAGAAACATCTTCATCCCGCATATTGTTTGTTTTTTATTGCTGTAGTGTTTGATGCTCGCATGGAACTGTCGGCCTTTTCCGTGTCTCTCTGCCTGCCTTGCTGTGCCACTGTGAATTGTTTTGGTGAAAACGCGTATGATCTGTGACATTAAATAAAACAAGAGGACAAAAGAGTCCAGTGATGTTAATCTCGACGAGTCACCTGCACAAAAGCCGTCATGTGATTATGCCCTTTTACAACCTTTACGGTCATGGCTTAACATCTTAAGCTGCCCACAGATAAGGGCTGACAATATGCATGTACCACACAAAGTGCATCTTCCAGCACTGAACACAAAAACACTGCAAATTCTAATGTCAGTGCTGAGGCCAGTTCTATTTATATTATCACTGTGTTACCACAGAAAGAATACAGTAGTATGAATACAGTATAGCAAAAGTTAAGTTTAAGTTGTTGTTTTTTCAGTCCCAACCTGCAGATTTAATGTTTGGATGTTGAAGTGAATTATTAAAAGCTAAATTGGGATGCAATAAAGGATGTGGGATGAACAAGTGCTACATATAAAAGCAGTGTATTATGGTGTGTGTGAAAGGATGACTGTGTAAAGCACTTTGGCTCTTAGGAATATTAAAGAACTAGATTAAAGCAGTAAATGTAACATACTGTTTTGATATCTGTAAAGTGGGATAATTATAACCAGTCCTGATCTTTGGGTGACAGAAACAGGTACACAAACAGAATGAACAAACCGTGTGTCCCTCTCTCTGGGGAATCATTTCTATGGCGATGAATCTGGATGCAGTTATTATCGCGATTTCAGTTAATCACATTCAAAATTATTATTCAAAGCGGCTGTCTTGAAAAGACATCGATGACGTTATGCTGACACAGTCCAAAGGTAACAAAGTGACTGACCTAAAAATGGTTCTTGTTTTAAAATAAACATGCGCGGAACTTCTTTTTGGCTGGAACCCAGGTTTCAACAGGAACAGGTCTGTCAACTGTCAAATTCTGTAATTTCCCAGTGTGGGATCAATGAAGTAAATCTATCTATCTATGTATCAAAGCTCTCTGTCCTATACAGCACCACAGTGCTGTGCAGCGTGCAGTGTCTGTGTTTAATAGTTCATGAGCTGCGCCTGCTTTCATCCACATGTAGCACTTTGAATTAGAACTGAAGAGTTTGATTCTGACTTTATCAGGCCGCATCAAGGTCCACGAGTCGCTTGCAGCCTCTGACTGGCTCCTCATGGCCATTCTGCCATTCTGACAGACCCTGTCCAGCCCGAACTATAAGCTTTATCCACAAGTCGACTCTTAAACAGGATGGGCTGCAGCAGACAGAGCTGTCTGTCTGCTTCTATATGAGGTTTTCACATCATGATCAGATATCCTTTGAAGCTGTTTCTTATTTCAACGCCTCCTCACTATTCTTCTAATTGTGACTCCTACATTAAAGCCAAAACCACAAAGTCCTTCTAAACTTAATAGATTTCCCTTCATCTGAACTGAGAGCAGGACTGCAAATAACAATTACTGACTAATCTATGGACAGTAGATTATGCTATGGACTATGCTTCCTTTCAGATGATGTGTCTATGCCACAATAAAGTGTGGAAAGTTTCATCCAGATCATCTGTTTTCAATTTTACTTGATTAAGATTACTACCAAAGTACTTCCAATTGAGGCATTTCAATCTTGAAAGGGTAGATATGGTTAAAATCAAGGTATATGTAATCTAATCCAATATAGATAATGATGAGCGATGAGGAACATCTTCCAGAAAAAAACAAATGAGAAGCTTCAAACAAAAATCTATAGTTAAAAGTTTTGCTTTTCCTCCTGTAAAAATCTAGATACTTTCACCTCCACACGTCTACAAAGAACTGATTCATTTCAAACCATCACAAGGCAAATAAGGTCAGGAAATGATCAATTATTAAAGTATTTACTGCTAGAATATCAATTTTATGTCAAAAGTTATAAAAAAGGTTCTATACATATGTACATCCATAACACAGTATCACACAACATCAAATAACACCCAGTAAAATACAGAAAGCACTTTCCAAGGAAAAAGTGAGGGGGTGTAGCTCATTAGGACACTATAGTGAAGACACAGGCCCATTACTCAAATTCACACTTTCTTCTTTTCTGTTCAAAAACCAAATGATTTTGTAATTGTCAAACATCAGCGTCTTCTCACTGTAACATCTGTTGCTTAACAAAGCGGCTTAATAGAGCCAAGCATATTCATTATCATCATCATCATCATCAAGCATGCAGCAACGTGTTGCCACAGTAACGAGCTCCTTATGGAAAACACCCGTGTCCCAATGTACAGCCATGGAATTGGACATGAACATTCTTGTTGTGAAAGAGAAACCTATGGTGCAATTAAGTTTTTCAGAGGCTTTTCACGCCTCTTCCACTGACAGCTCTTCCTCAGAGAGGACAGCCTTCATTACAGTCTTCATTCACAATGCCGCAATGTGTCATGAATTTTTTAACTTATGTGTATAGATTATGACCTTAGATACTGCACGGGAGTTTCAAGGGACAAAAAGAAAAAACCTTCAATGGAAATCATACGTTTCCTTTGAAACACAGGTTGACATACACAACTAGGGCTGACTAACTGACAATACGTACACAACATACAGTACATACAGCAGAACACACTGGTACATATTGTACCTATTGTTTTTAATGCAAAAATGAAGGTGTATATACACTATATAGATATATAAAAAAACTTTTAAATGACTGTGTACCACAAACCACAATGCCTTTTCCTGAGAAAACATTTTCTACAAACAGTGTGTGATTATGATGGATTTATAGCCAATCAGCAGCAGCGTATAATTATAAATAAAGCTTTTAGTATAATACATCTAACCTTACATACATTACTGTATGCTGCTTCCCTACAGTTGTATAATGCTTGTTCTTACTGTAGCTGGGGAACATTTACTGTGCAGGCTCTGTATTCATAAATGTACTCATCAAACATCCACCCAATGTTAGCAGGTCAATCTGTGAGACCTAAGCTGAGGAGTCAGCTTCATATTGCTGTCCACTGAGGCTGTAATGGCTGTAGGTCTGAAAAAGTATCAACACAAAGGTTTGCTCCAGAGTGTTAGATGAGCGAATCTACCATCAGTGGATGGTGAAAGTGAGGCTATTTCTCTTCATGTATCACTGCGGGAGAGTCTGCTTTCTCTCTCTTCACTGAAACTACTTCCTCCTTAACTCCCCCATCGTCCTTTAGGTGCGATGCTTCTCTTTTCCGCTCCTCTTTAACAAGGCCCTCTTTCACCTTCCCCTGTGTTGTAACTGCACTTGGTGGTTTGACATCGGCGATGGACTCAGAGGTGTCTGAGGAGCTCTCACAGACGGTTGGTCCATCCCACTTTGGGATTTCCAATCCCATCAGCTCCATCAGCTTTTTCATGACCTCGTCCACATAGCCGTGAATGCGTAGGTGTGCATGCTTGTCCTACAGAAATTTCAACGGTGAAATTAAAACCGATGCCCATCAACTTCCTGCAGCATGTCCAAAACATAACTTTGTTTTTGTTTTGTGCAAAGTGCCGTTCCATAATTATGTGTAAGAATGCATGTGGTGTAGGTCAAGTGTTGAGACTCACATGTTTTGTAGGTTGCAGGTTGACAATGACCACTTTCCCTCCTTTGCGCTTCGTGAGGAGTGGAAGGTCTCCGCTGGGTTTGATCTGCATGGACGTCCCAAGGGTCAGTGCCAGGTCTGCCCGTCTGGGTGCCGACAGCAGAGGAATGCGTTACACATAAACAACAACACTGGATTCATTCTGACCTTCTCCTTTGTGTCATTCTCACTGTGATTGGTCAGGTTTTTTTCCCAGGTTTTCTGAGGACAGTAGGGATGGACAATGTACTCAATCAAGTAACAGTAAATAAAGTCGACATGATAATGAGAATAATTGCCACCAAACATCTGAATCTCAGCACAAACCATAAGTTTCTCTGAACTTTCAACTGTCATACATGGATAATACAGTATTTTAATTCAAGTTTTTCAATACTTTTGAAAGGTCAGGCCTCAAAAGTGCACCTCCTTACATTTAAAACAGTCATTACTTACAATGGTGAGTTACATACTGAACAGCATTTTGAATCACACCAACACATCTTGCTGTATTGCAGATATGAAAGCCATTTTGAGTGGAGACAGACAGCAAAGTCACACGGCTAATGCTAAGTAAACGCATCAGCACATTTTTCAGTTCACGCTCACTATTTTGAAATATAACTTAAAAAATATAAGGTCAATTGAAAAAAGAGCAGAAATGGCTGCAATACTATCTGTCTCACCTGCTGGCGTCATCTGCTTTGTTCAGGTCTCTGTCAGGAAGAGCATCCTCCCAGTCCAGTATGGTGCTGATGAGCTTCCCCCTGTTGAAGTAAAGAATGCACATACAGAATATTAAATCACTGGTGCTGAACTGTATTTTTAAAATGCACATGTCTAAATGTTTTACCTGCAGGCTCTGAGTCCTCTGGAGCGTACCACATCACAGTAACGTCCTGTGGGCTTCAGACCCATCACACCAATCACTTTTTCTCTGACGTACTGCCTGAAAAACAAACAATATCCCACAGTTCACTTGGAGAAACTTCAATTTATTGCATGAAAAATGAAGTCACTTGAATGAAGTCGTGCTCCTGGAATAATTTTGATATATTAAGCAGCCTGTGAAAGGGTGCATTACCCAGCTGGAAAAACAGGACCACTGACTAGTATTAAGGTGCCTCACATGTGCAAGGAAAACACGTGATTGGACCAGCGGATTCTTCGTTTGACAACAGGCAGGATGGATATAAAATGTTTTTTAAGAACACATTTCTGAAATAAACCAAGATTCACTGGTCTTCTTTTCTGACATTTTAGCTGTCATATGACCATTGCATTCTATCTACTACAGAGTTCAACAGCTCTTTATTAAGAAATGCTGAGATGATGTAAAGTGTCTGTGGGATGATGTAAACACTACACCACGAGATAAGAGTTATCAGAAAGTTTTAGAATAAAGGATGTAGGGGTTTGGTGCATGTGTGGGTGCATACATACCGGCCACACTTCTCACACTCTTCCACAAACATATTGCCGTGAAGCTCGGACAACAAATCCCTAAAAGAGCAACAGAGGAAAAAGTCCGCAAAAACAAGATTCATCATCATGACATTTTCTAATTGTTCCATTCCACCTTCTGCCCTGAGAAATCGAACTTGCACTTATTATTGTCCACCAGTTTATTTTACCAGTTTGACTGCTATCTCAGAGAGATAAAGAAGAAAGAAAGGCTGGATCCTTTGCCATGGGTTATTCCAAGACCACTGAATAATCCATGGAAAATTAACTGAGAATTATCTGATCTTATTTGAGCAGCTTTTAAAAAGCTTCTCATTTCTGGCACTACTATGGCTATTACAGCCGTTATCACAAAGCAGCAGCTTTGCATTAAATACAAAGAATCATAACTCTGTGCATAACAAATTGGTGATAAACAAATTGCTATCTCATATTTCATACAGAGCTGCATTTGTGTTTGCGAAATATAAAAAGTAATTAAACATAAAACATTTTCTAACAAATCTGTGCAAATTATTAATCCATTAATTAAAAAAAAATGAAATTATATTATTTTCATCTCGTTTTACTTCCCCATGTCAGCGAAATACATTTACACTGATTTAGGTAGCTGCTAAATATTATGTCGTTTATCAGTGAGATAAAGTGCTCGATGTCCACTAATGATTTAAGGCAGAAAGTGAGACTGTAAGATGCTTTGGTGTGTGCGGTGCATGACCTGTTGCAGGACAGGATGCCGTTACCTAGGGAAGCCTGAACGGACATGCAAACCATCCACATTCTGGCTGATGAGATACTTGAGGTATCCTGCCCTCTGCAGGCCCAGTAGGGCCATGTGAGTCAAACTGGGCCGGGCCTCTTCAAATGTGGTATCAAAGTGCGGTGTCTCCCCCTTTTCTTCCAGCGTCCACACCCCCTTTGGACCCCTGCAACAAGATATAGTGATGAAAAGAGAAATGACTGGAGGCATTTAATTTCTACAGCTGGTGTATGTGTTTGTTTTCACACTTGAGTTTTAACAAATTCATGGGAGGATTTCTTCAAAGGAGGTCTACAAAGTTTGTGTACCAATTTGACAATGCGCTGTCAAATACTGCGGCACAAGAGTAACACTGGGGATTAAAAAACAAGACACAACACTGCATGAAGATTTAGCAATTAAATCAAACAGGAGAAACATATTAAACCAAATTATCCTAACATAGAAATGTGTATTACAGGAAGCTTTCAGGCTGAAATTCATTAAATCTGTTGTCCAATCTACCATTATTCTTTTCATGTTTTTAATTAACCAGTCAGTTTTGAGTGTGTAAGGGAGCTATGAACACAGTGCTGGTGCTGATGGTTGCAAGTTCCTTATGCATCAAACAAAGAAGCGATTCCTGCGTATCCTCAAATGCAGCCACAACTGTCTCATCTCTCACTTTCTACTGTATGTCAATGTGAATAGTCCCATCTTTCATTAGTAGTATGATTTACCTGCTCAGCCACTACTAGCTCAAAGATATACCAGCAATAACAGAGCGGCTCCTACATCATTCATTACAGGCTTATCACCATGAGAGATGGTGCAGGGCATAAAAGTCACAGATAATCTGTGAAGCTGCAAAACCTTGGTTTTAATGATATTCCCACGGTCAAATCTACCCGCCTGACAGGCTGATCAATTACATATTAATTTGTTCAGTGTC
Source organism: Trinectes maculatus (assembly GCA_016785345.1). NCBI lineage: Eukaryota > Metazoa > Chordata > Actinopteri > Pleuronectiformes > Achiridae > Trinectes > Trinectes maculatus. Next base: position 25,346 of record JAFBJQ010001150.1, read on the forward strand.
CACAGCTCAAACTTATACATAAATGCATGTATGTCTAAATTCACACAGGCAAACATCTGTCATTCACACCATGTGAACCACAAAAGGTTAACAAATAACATGTGTAAAATATGAGTGATAAATTTCTATTGTATTTTATTGTTTCTATGGTCACACATGTACATGAAATTCTTACCCTACAAAGGGAGTTAAGAAAGGTGTGACAAATAAGGCAAGTACCACCCTCATCTGCTCAAACAGTGGTATTACAAGTGAAACCAAGTGTAGAAACAAAGATTCCCTCATATTGTCCACAACAACAAGAAATACATGATTATGAATTCAACCCTACAGCAAAAATCTGAGGACTTAATCCTAATAAAATAATGCTGATATGTTTAAAACCCACGAGAAGACACTTTCTGTTCTTCTACTTTCTACATGACAGAATAGCAAAGAAAAAAAAGCTGAAGTGAGCTTTCTTTGAGCCTCACCTGAAGTCAGGGATTCCTGCTGCGGTGCTGATTCCTGCTCCTGTGTGGACAACCAGGTACTGAGACTCTTTAATCAGCTGGGCGAGAGTCTCAACCTTCACCTTCTGCTCCTCGGGACTATCAAATACCTGACACAGAACAGGTGGATGGTCCAGTGGATATTGTATTAGTTACCATTAATATGGTCATTGGGAACTAGTAGACACAGCAAAGAGATTTCACAGCTTGTAGGATAAAACCAATGTACCGTATGACAGATGCATGAGAAAACAGAATTTCAAAAGAGAATGGCTGGAAAGATGCTATAGAAGAATTTGGTTTAACCTGCTAATATGAACTCATTCTTCTGGATATTTATGAACTCATTCTTTTAAACATAAACGCTGCCTGTGGTCACAATTATTGAGGTCATGCATCATATGGGAGGACATATCAAAACATAAGAACACAAAGGAAAGTTGCAACATTATAAGCATCGACATATTCTTATTAATAACAAGTTTAAGTGGATAAAGAAATTGCAACGGATTACACCACAATAGTTTAAGAACGTTAGTCCCAGGGTTTTCTCAGTCTTTTGTGTATCACCTCCACTACAGAACATCATATTACTTATTAATTTATTGACAATATTATTAAAAGAGCACATTGAAGAAACCACAGCTGACAAAGCCTTTCAACAGCAAGTGATAAAACACCAGATTTGAACTGTGAATATTAAGACTTTTGTTTCACAACATTTACAAAATAGAGAACTTCTTGTGCTCTGCTGCTTGTTCTATCATAATGCCTTAAATGTGTCACCTTTCTCATGAAGAGCCATCTTTACACCGTTTTAAATGGTTTAAATCAGCTACCTCTACAAAATCATACACACCGAACACGAACAGGATATCCTCGGCTAACCTGCTAGCTAAGTTAGCCGTTTAAGACCTCGGGAGTTCTTTCTATTTACCTCGGGAAGTCCGCAGATACCTTTGTCTGCATATGGCGAAAGCCCCGCAGCATAATTCACTGACATGTTTGTTGTTATTTTTGTGTTTCTGTTGTTTCTGTTTAGAAAAATGCTCTGTGTATTGTCTATGTAGCAGGTTGTTAGGTGCGCTGTTCAGATGACGTCATTGTTAAGCGACTACCTGTGCTGCATTTATAGAAATTGGAAAATAGCGTAATACGCATGGATATTCTGTAACTCTAATTATAATCGACTTGGTTTTACACTGCTTTAGATCTGTATGTGAGACGTCAAGTCACACAAAAGGTTAAGTATTTCCCCTTTAAAATCAAGTATGGTTTTATTTCTAATAACACACTGAGTGTTTTACAGATATACAGAGCTGCAACATGTGTGGCTAAATGCTAACAGTAAAAGTTACGATGTTTAACTGTGATGAACAAACATCGTAACATGGAAAGCGCTTGGTTTACCAAAAGTGTTGCTTTTAACTGTGTTGACAATTGCCGATAGTCCCTGTGCGACTGGAAAGCAGCAGCAGTCTCTCGGAACTTGATTACGATAACGGGGTGTACGTGAAGTGCACACCATTATCAACATACCAAGAGGACGTAGCTGAATTGCGTGATTTCAGTTTTCAAGACATTCACTTTGACAAGGTGTTTATTAAAAAAACTTTCAATACCATTCTTTTTTTTAGAACATATCTAATTTTACCAGTGTTTTTTAAACCTGTAATACCAGGTTACTGTTAAATTACTACACTAGTTAATAAAACACAAGGCTCCACATATCTTTTCCCCATACATATTTATTTTTGTTTTAAATAGCAGAAAATAAAAAATAAACACAGGAGTAACAACATGGGGATCATCTATACAGCTACATGTGCACATCAGTTATCAGATATGGCCCCTGTTGAAGCTGTAAACACACTGATGACCATCCAAAGAAAATCTTGACTGATACTGCAACAACACTTTTGAATGATACCTTTCCTACAAGCACTTTTTTTTAATGAATTAAACGTAATAATCTCATCATAGAAATCATTCTCAAGAAGATACTTAAGGCAGGTCTACCCAACAAAGGGACTAAAATAAAGCTTGCAAAACAACAAACAAAGACAAGGATACTACAAACAATTATAAAAGATTTATTTTACACTTGTTTAACTCTTTGGTTCCTGCAGGCTGCTCAGAGAACAAACCTGAGGAGAAATTCAGCTCTGATCTGAATTAGTCCTGCCCCACCCCAGAAAATGTGGTCATCCTACACCATTTATACATTTGATCTACTCTGAAACGTAACCCCACACTCATAATGACAGCGTAACACACCCAACAGTAGCCAGAAAAAAAACACAGCAAAGATCAGTCTTACGTTAGCAAAAAGATTTAGAGCCACTTGACAAACACTGATGACCATCTCAGCACTAACAACTAGTCATACAGTGCCTTAGGTCTCGCTCTCTCTTTCTCTCTCGCTCTCTTAGTCATTTTGTTGATGTGTTGTGTACACGTGGCATCCATTGCACTTCTGTCCATCCTGGGAGAGGGATCCCTCACATGTGTCTCTCCATGAGGTTTCTGTGTTTTGTTCCCCTGTTAAAAGGGTTTTTTTGGCAGCTCTTCCTCACCTTTGTTGAGGGTGTAGGTCAGAGGATGTCACACTCTGTACACTTTGTTAAAGCCCTATGGGGCAAATAGTAATTTGTGAATATGGGCTATAGAAATAAAATTTGATTGATTGATTGCTTGCTTGATTGACCCACTGACTCGTCTGGCTTGTCAGATGGTCCTGCGGACAAGTGTCCTCCATTGTCACAAGTGCTTGTTATCACAAATCTGAAAACAGATGAAGATGCAGGTAAACTGTCCATCAGAAAGAGACACATCGCTTTCAATGTTCTTTCATGGTCTGGGATGCACAGGAGCTCCGTTTCAATTCATGTCCCATTCTGCTGAGGCGAAACAGACTGTGAACCCTGGAAATGTCAGATTCAAGGTTTTTGCAGCTCACTGCTCAACACTGTCAGTCTGCAATTTGATTCTCTTTGTTCGTCAGTCACTTAGCCCAAATACTTGTAAGCAACACTCAATTACAGTTAGGGAAATAAAGATATGCAAGAGAGAGGCAGAGAAAAGTTAGTGTTTTCACCAGTGCAAATGTTGCTGTTGTGAATATATAACCAACAACATCTTATACAGTACAAGGGACATACGCTACTCAAAAGGATTAAGTAATAGTTCCAGTTGTTCACTCAAAGTAAGGTTGTAGGTGTTGTAGCTGGAAACTGGCAACGTTTGTGCTGGTGCAAGTCTTGTCAGTTCTGACTCTTCCACAACAACGCATCAATTTAAACCTCCAAGAATATTTCAGAGATTTAGGTAACTCATTCATATATTTACAAGTAAGAAGATTCAAATCTTTGTTGGTTGTAGACCTAAAAGATCTGTCAGGCAGAAAGAAGGGAGGAGCTTTTATCAGCTTGTGTTGCTGTCCAATGGCATGTCACAACTCATCATTGTCGCCCTCATCAAAGCAGTCGCCTTCCCCACCCTCTACATCGTCATCATCGCAATTGTCATAAAAGAGTTCAGAACCTTCGTCTGGGGGTGGGACACGTGTACGGACGCAGTACTCAGCCAGAGTGGTGGGAACTTTCACGCCATCGCGGTCTGCTTCTGCCTTAGTGGCTAAAACCTGGTCCCTGATGATTTTTATATAGTCACGTTCCTTGCCCTTGCTGTCCCTCCATTTACGGTACATGACAGAAGCGTCCACATTAGCTGGAGAAAAGGTGTTGGGTTCATTCAACAGTGAGATCACACTCAGTAAAATGGTCCTGAAATAAAAACAGAAATGTACAATGTACAATTAACACAAATTAAAAGGGATATGTGCACTTACATTATAGTAGTTGTGGCTTTTACCTGTCAGTAATTTATTACAATGTGTTTCTAATATTATTCTCCCTCATTCTAAACATGGGGTAATTTAACTTATGACACACACTTATGTTACACAGCAAACTACTAGCTCAAAAATAAACGTGAGGTTTTATGAGGCCTCTCTGATAGCCAATTACACTGTTATTTATTTTTAATAAGGTAAGATTTATGGCAGATTGACTATTTGTGTAGACATATGGATTCAATTTAAGTTCATGGGAACTTCTGAAAAGACTTCACTGAACATAAATGTCATGTGATAAGGGTATGAGTCAGGTGGTTGCAGGAGGACAAAGCGGGGAGGTACCCAGACAAAGGAGACATATGAGAAGACAAAATGGGTTAGACTAACCGGACGTTCTGAGTGGGATTCCATCTCTCTGATGGCAACTCTCCACTCTGAGGGTCGTCCACTGGAGGATGCAAAATGGAAATGCACACATCTCCATTCTAAAACAGAGGAAATCAACACTATGTATTATCTGATTGATTATCAGATGCATTGTATGGCCACTGTTGGACTACACTTAAATCAAAGATTTCATTATTATTAAATAATAGCTGAGCCAGACTGTGATACTATACCTCATAGATGTTGGGGTGCCACATCTTGGTGAGGAACCGGAAGGCTGGTGGGGAGTATGGATAGTCTAAAGGGAATTTGATCCGAGCCTAAGACACAAAACAGGTCTTTTCATATAGCTGTACAATGTATAGCTTTAAAAAAAAAAAAAATCAAAAATGGTTAATTATTTTCCAAATCAGTGCATGGTACAGAATGGCAAAGTGGGTAGGGAAATAAAGGTTCAGAGAATGGTGAGGAAAGGTCACTTCCTCACACGCATGTCTGGAAGTAATAACATAAATATTTAACTAAACTCAGTATGCTCATTGTGTTTTCTTACATTCAAATATTTTGCTACGTGTAGACATCGTGCTGTCACTGGTGACTGTGAACTGTGTTTTAATGAACTGCCAGTTGTGCCAAGGACAATTTTCATGGAAGTGGTATTCTTACCTTAAAGTAACCACCTTCATAGTGAGTGTTTGGGGGTCCGAAAATGGCCACTTCCCAGTTGTACATATCAGTCTCGTTCACCAGTGTGATTCTGAAACCCTCCACAGGCTCTTTCTGAAGGTTCTTCATTTCCAACATGAGAGCTTTCTGTGAACTGGCTACATGAGTGGGGTCGTGTTGTGCCATTGTGTTAGCTTGAAGACGACCAGAATTCAACAGCAGAGCTGGTTGGGTTCCTGAACCATCCACGTTAAAGATTCGAAAATCCGTACTGAATCAAGAATTACGAACCCGGATCCAATGTTAACCTGGATCCAATGAGTCCTCTGGCTGGCTGCTGCTATGTACACAAGACAAGTTAGCACGGGAAACACTGCAGACTCAGATGATTTGGTGCACTGACTTCACTCCAGTCATGAATTAAAATAAGTTAACTATTGCAATAAACAAGTGGTTAATCAAACTGGTGTTCTGTATGTGATATGAAAATATGATATATAATTTCATGCACATGCTATGATGTTGATGATGATGATTATTATTAGTAGTAGCGGTATAGATTAGTAATGTAGCATATTTTATTGTGAGCAAAACAACAAACTACAGTTATACCATCCTTATTAGTGCATTAAAACCACATCAAGGCACATGACTGATGACATGACCCCTGTGTGATGACATCACCCCTGCGCCCTGTACTTTATGCCAACTAATTTAAGGTAGAGAGTGAGATTGTAAGATGCTTTGGTGTGTGAGGTGCATGTCATGTTGCAGGACAGGATGCCGTTACCTAGGGAAGCCTGAGTGGACACGCAGAGCAGCCACATACTGACTGATGAGATACTTGAGGTATCCTGCCCTCTGCAGGCGCATTTGGGACTCCTTAATCGACTGGGCGAGAGTCTCCACCCTCACTCTCTGCTCCTTGGGACTATCAAACACCTGCCAAGGAACAGGTGGATGGTCCAGTGGACATTTAATATGGTAATTGAGAAATAGCAAACTCAAGCAAAGAGATTTCACAGCTTATAAAATAAAACCAATGCAACATATGACAGCTGCATGAGAAAACAGAATTTCAAAAGAGAACGGCTGTAAAGATGCCATTGAAGAATTTGGTATAACCTGTCACTGCTTCACGACTTTTGTGAGAATACTACCAGTTACTAAACGCTGCCTGTGGTCACAATTATTGTACTGAAGTCATGCATCATATGGGAGCACATAACAAAATATAACACATAGTTAAGTTGCAACAGTATAAATACTTACATATTCTTATGAATAACAAGTTTAAGTGAATAAAGAAATTGCAAAGGATTACACATCAATAGTTTAAGAACATCTTTAAACCAAGGATTTTCTCATTCTTTGTGCATCATCCCAATTATTGAACTACATATTACTGATAAATATATTGACAATGTTATCAAAATAGTACATGGAAGAAACCAAAGCTGACAAAGTCTTTCAACAGCAAGTGACACCAGATTTCAGCTGTGAATATTAAGACTTTTGTTTCACACAAAATAGAGAAATTCTAGTGCTCTGCTGCACGTGCTATCATAATGCCTTAAATGTGTCACCTTACTCATTTAAGAGCCATCTTTACACAGTTTTAAATGTTTTAAATCAGCTACCTCTACAAAATATTACACACAGCGCATGAACAAGACATCTTCGGCTAACCTGCTAGTTAAGTTAGCTGTTTAAGAGCTCGGTAGTTTTTTTCTGTTCACCTCGGGAAGTCCGCAGATACCTTTGTCTGCATACGGCGAAAGCCCCGCAGCATAACCCACTGACATGTTTGTTGTTATTTTTGTGTGCCTGTGGTTCATGTTTAGATAGATATTCTGTTTGTTGTCGTAACAGGTTGTTAACCGCGCTGTTTAGATGACGTCATTTTTGAGCGACGACTTGTGCTGCATTTATAGAAATTGGAAAATAGCGAAATACGCCTGGGTATTCTGTAACTCTAATTATAATCGACTTGGTTTTACACTGCTTAAAACCTGTAAATGAGAAGTCAACTCCCAGAAAGCAATTTTCTCTTTAAAATCACATGAATTTATTTCTAAAAACACACTTGAGTATTTTACAGATATTATTAGAGTTGCAACATGTGTGGCTAAATGCTAACTTCACAAAAAAACTTACGATGTAAATTAATGGTGATTACAATGTCCAACTCCTTGGCATATTTTTATGCTTTAATAGCCTCTTGGTTTACCAAAGTGTTTGCACCAGTACAAATGTAACTGTTGTGGAAATAGATATTTCACCAACATCTTATACTGTACAGGGGACTTACACAAAAGGATTAAGCAATAGTGTCAGTTGTTCCGTCAAAGTAAGGTTGTAGGTGTTGATGAAAACTGGAAACAGGTGACTTGTGCTGGTGCAAATCTTATCAAGTCTGATTCTTCTACAACGCATCAATTTAAACCTCCAAGAATAATTCAAAGATTAAGGTAAAGCTCTCCTGTTGGGAGTCGTGGCCAAGTGGCGAGAGAGGCGAGCTTAAGGCAGAGAGGTCGCTTGTTCAAAACCCCCGCCTGCCCAGAAACTCAAAGCGCCACCATCTGTCCACACCCCTCACTGGCACCACTGTGGGCCCTTGAGCAAAGCCGTTAGCCCCCAGTTGCTCCCTGGGCGCCTTACATGGCTGCCCACTGCTTCGCATTTGCATGCTGTCCTCATGTGTGTGATGTACATCTACACTGTACATCTAATTTCGCTGTACAGTGTAGTGTACTGTACAATGAAAAAAAAATCTTCTGTACAACTTTTTCAATTGATTTACAAATGAGAAGCTTCAAATCCTTGTTGGTTGTAGACCTAAACTATCTGTCAACCCAGGCAGAAAAAAAGGGAGTAGCATATATCGGCCAAAATGTGTTGCTGTCCAAAGGCATCTCATGACTTCTCACTGCCATAGTCATCGTCATCATAGCAGCAGTCGCCATCCCCACCCTCAGCATCGTCATCATCGTAGTAATTGTCATAAAAAAGTTCGGAACCTTCATCTGTGGGTGGCACACGTGAATGGACGCAGTACTCAGCCACAGTGGTGGGAACCTTCACGCCGTCGCGCTTAGCTTCTGCTTTAGTGGCTAAAACCTGTTTCCTGTGGGAAACAAGAAGGACATGGACAGTGGTGGCACAACAAACGACTTGGCAAAGAAATGTTTAGATCTGATGCACTGTGAGAACATTTGACACTTTACCTGATGATTTTTACATATGCACGGTTCTTGCTGTCCCTCCATTTACGGTACATGACAGAAGCATCCACGTTAGCTGGAGAAAAAGTGTTGGGTTCACTCAACAGTGAGATCACACTCAGTAAAATGGTCCTGAAATAAAAACAGAAATGTACAATGCACAATTAACACAAATTAAAAGGGATATGTGCACTTACATTATAGTAGTTGAGGCTTTTTTACAAGACAGTACTTTATTACTATGTGTTTCTTATATTATTCTCCCTCTTATTTTAAACATGGCGTAAGTGAACTTATGTTTGTGGTTAACTACACACCAAACCGACAAAGCGGGGAGGTACCCAGACAAAGGAGACATATGAGAAGACAAAATGGGTGAGACTAACCGGACGTTCTGAGTGGGATTCCATCTCTCTGATGGCAGCTCTCCACTCTGAGGGTCGTCCACTGGAGGATGCAAAATGGAAATGCACACATCTCCATTCTAATACAGAGGAAATCAACACTATGTATTATGTGATTGATTATCAGATGCATTGTATGGCCACTGTTGGGCTACACTTAAATTAAAGATTTCATTATTATTTAATTATAACTGAGCCAGACTGTGATACTATACCTCATAGATGTTGGGGTGCCACATCTTGGTGAGGAACCGGAAGGCTGGTGGGGAGTATGGATAGTCTAAAGGGAATTTGATCCGAGCCTAAGACACAAAACAGGTCTTTTCATATAGAATATACAATGTATAGCTTTTTTTTAAAAAAAAAAAATCAAAAGTGGTTCATTATTTTCCAAATCAGTGCACGGTACAGAATGGCAAAGTGGGTAGGGAACTAAAGGTTCATTGTGTTTTCTTACATTCAAATATTTTGCTACGTGTAGACATCGTGCTGTCACTGGTGACTGTGAACTGTGTTTTAATGAACTGCCAGTTGTGCCAAAGACAATTTTCATGGAAGTGGTATTCTTACCTTAAAGTAACCACCTTCATAGTGAGTGTTTGGGGGTCCGAAAATGGCCACTTCCCAGTTGTACATATCAGTCTCGTTCACCAGTGTGATTCTGAAACCCTCCACAGGCTCTTTCTGAAGGTTCTTCATTTCCAACATGAGAGCTTTCTGTGAACTGGCTACATGAGTGGGGTCGTGTTGTGCCATTGTGTTAGCTTGAAGACGACCAGAACTAAAGGGAATTTGATCCGAGCCTAAGACACAAAACAGGTCTTTTCATATAGAATATACAATGTATAGCTTTTTTTTAAAAAAAAAAAATCAAAAGTGGTTCATTATTTTCCAAATCAGTGCACGGTACAGAATGGCAAAGTGGGTAGGGAACTAAAGGTTCATTGTGTTTTCTTACATTCAAATATTTTGCTACGTGTAGACATTGTGCTGTCACTGGTGACTGTGAACTGTGTTTTAATGAACTGCCAGTTGTGCCAAGGACAATTTTCATGGAAGTGGTATTCTTACCTTAAAGTAACCACCTTCATAGTGAGTGTTTGGGGGTCCGAAAATGGCCACTTCCCAGTTGTACATATCAGTCTCGTTCACCAGTGTGATTCTGAAACCCTCCACAGGCTCTTTCTGAAGGTTCTTCATTTCCAACATGAGAGCTTTCTGTGAACTGGCTACATGAGTGGGGTCGTGTTGTGCCATTGTGTTCACTTGAAGACGACCAGAAGTCAACAGCAGAGCTGGTTGGGTTCCTGAACCACCTAAGTTAAAGATTTGAAAATCCGTACTGAATCAGGAATCACGAACCCGGGGTCTCTGTTAACCTGGATCCAATGAGTCCTCTGGCTGGCTGCTGCTATGTACACAAGACAAGTTAGCACAGGAAACACTGCAGACTCAGATGATTTGGTGCACTGACTTCACTCCAGTCATGAATTAAAATAAGTTAACTATTGCAATAAACAAGTGGTTAATCACACTGGTGTTCTGTATGTGATATGAAAATATGATATATTTCATGCACATGCTATGATGTTGATGATGATGATTATTAGTAGTAGTAGCGGTATAGATTAGTAATGTAGCATATTTTATTGTGAGCAAAACAACAAACTAGTTATACTATCCTCATTAGTACATTAAAACTACATCAAGGCACATGACTGATGACATGACCCTTGTGTGATGACATCACCCCTGCGCCCTGTACTTTATGCCAACTAATTTAAGGTAGAGAGAGATTGTAAGATGCTTTGGTGTGTGAGGTGCATGTCATGTTGCAGGACAGGATGCCATTACCTAGGGAAGCCTGAATGGACAGGCAGAGCATCCACATACTGGCTGATGAGATACTTGAGGTATCCTGCCCTCTGCAGGCCCAGCTGGGTCATGTGAGTCAAACTGGGCTTGGGCTCTCTAAATGTAGTGTCACTCTATGTGCATCATCCCAATTATGGAACTACATATTAATGAGAAATGTATTGATAATATCGTTTAAAGTGTATGGAAGAAACCAAAGCTGACGAAGCCTTTGTAATCGTAAGTGGTAAAAAACTGGATTTCAGCTGTGAATGGTAAAACTGTTGTTTTAACTGTGTTGACAATTGCTGATGATCCTGTGCGACTAGAAAGCAGCAGTCTCTCTGAACCTGATTACGATTATGGAGTGTACGTGAAGTGCACACCATATAAAACTTACCAAATGGACATGGCTAAATTGCATGATTTCAGTTTTCAAGTCATTCACTTTTGACAAGATGTCAAAAAAAACTTTCAATAACATTTCATTTATTTTTTTTAGAACATATCTCCTCATTTCACCAGTGTTTGTTAAGCTTCTAATATCAGGTTACTGTTAAATTACCACACTAGTTCATAAAAACACAAGGCTCTGCATATCTTTTCCCTATACATATTTATTTCTCAGTTTTAAATAGCGGAAAATAAAAAAATAAACACAGGAGTAACAACATGATGATCATCTAAAAAGCTACATGTGCATATCAGTTATGGTTCCTGTTGAAGCTGTAAACAAACACTTGATGACCACCTAAAGAAAATGCTTGCTTGCTTACACTATTTCATATGTAATTCATTAACCTGAGAAATTCAGTATGAAGTTTCAATCTAGGTGAATTAAACAATGAAAGTTACTAATGCAAAAATACAAACATAACATGAACCCAGACACACTAAAACTTAAGTCAAAACCTGTCCATGCTTCTTTTTTTTAACACAGACCTGAAATAAAAAGCATTGTGGCCTTCTTTGTCTTCACTTCGAGGACTGAATCTGTGATAATATTGACCGATACAGCAACAACACTTTTTGACAGACACTGTTCCTAAAGATACTTTTTAGCCAATGAAATCTAATAATCTCATCATAGAAACCATTCTCGAGAAGAGACTTCAGGCAAATGGTCTACCCAACAAAGAGACTAAAATAAAGCTTGCAAAAGAGCAAACAAAGACAAGGATACAACAAACAGTTATAAAATATTTTGGGCTTTCTTTTACACCTTTTAACTCTTTGGTTCCTGCAGGCTGCTCAGAGAACAAACCTGAGGAGAAATTCCGCTCTGATCTGAAATAGTCCTGCCCCCCTTGAAAATGGGGTCATCCTACATGATTTACAGTCTATAAGTATTGGGACAGCGACACAATTTTAGTATTTCTTTTCCTCTGTCCACCAGCACAATGGACTTGAAACGAAGAAATCAATATGTGATTGTAGTGTAGACTTTCAGCTTTAATTCAAGGGGTTCCACAAAAATATCGCATTAAGCCATTAAGACAAGGCGCAAACCACTAGTAACGCTCAAGAATAGGAAAGCCAGATTGGACTTCGCCAGAAAAAATCTTAAGGCAGCCCAGTTCTGGAAGAATATTATTTGGACAAATTAAACCAAGATTAACTTGTACCAGAATGATGGGAAGAGAAAAGCATGAAGATGGAAAGGAACGGCTCAGAATCCAAACCACATCATCTGTCAAACATCGTGGAGGCAGTGTTATGGCATGGGCATGTGTGGCTGCCAATGGAACTGGGTCACCACTGGTGTTAATTGGTGATTTGGCTGCAGCTAAAAGTAGCAGGATGAATTCTGAAGTGCATAGGGCTATACTTTCTTTCATATTCAAGAAATTGAATATTCTTCAATGGCCAACACAGACACCTGACCTCAACCCAAGTGAGCATGCTTTTCAATTACTTAAGACAAAACTGAAGGCAGAAAGACCCACAACTCGAAGCAACTGAAGGAGGCTGTCGTAAAGGCCTGAAAAAGCATCTCGCGGGAAGAAATTCAGCATTTGGTGATGTTCAAGAAGGGTTCCAGACTTCAGGCAGTCATTGACTGCTAAGGATTTTCCTCCACGTACTGAATAAAATCCTTATATTTAAAATTATGTTAGTTTGTCCAATTATTTTTGAGCCTCTGAAAATGAAGGACGATGTATAAAACTGGCTGTAATTTCTAAACTCTTAATGCAATGTTTTTGTTGAACCCTTGAATTAAAACTGAAAGTCTACACTTGTACAAAGTCTACAACCTCATTTTGATATTCTTCGTTTCACATCCATTGTGTTGGTGTACAGAGTAAAACATACAAAATGGTGTCGTCGTCCAAATACTTATGGACCTAACTGTATACATCTGATCTACTTTGAATAACATAACCCCACACTCATAATGTTAACATAACACATCCAACAGTAACCAGAAAAAAACACAGCAAAGATCAGTCTTATGTTAGCAAAAAATGAGCACAAGGATTTAGACCCACTGACTCGTCTGGCTTGTCAGATGGTCCTGTGGACAAGTGTCCTCCATTGTCACAAGTGCTTATTATCAGAGAGCTGAAACGAAGATGAAGATGCAGGTAAACTGTCCATCAGTAAAAGAGACACATAGCTTTCAAAGATGTTCTGGCATGCACAGGAGCTTTAAAAATACGGTCCCGTGTCAATTTATGTCCCATTCTTTTGAGGCGAGACAGACTGTGAAACTTGGAAATGTCAAATTCAAAGTGTTAATCATCACTGTCTGTCGGCAATTTGGTTCTCTTTGTTCGTCAGTCACTTAGACCAACTACTTTTAAGCAACACCCAATTATAGTTAGGGAAATAAAGAGAGAGGCTGAGAAAAGTTTCAAAGTGTTTGCACCAGGGCAAATGTTGCTGTTGTGGAAATTGATATTTAACCGACAACATCTTATACTGTATAAGGGGACTTACTTATTAAGCAACAGTTTCAGTTGTTCACTCCAAGTAAGGTTGTAGGTGCTGAGGAAAATTGGAAATTTGTGACTTTTGTGCTGGTTTCAAATCTTATCAGGTCTGACTCTTCTACAACACATCAATTAAACCCCCAGAAATAATTCAGAGATTTAGGCAAAAACAACTCTTTCAGTTGATTTAGAAGTGAGAAGCTTCAAATCTTGGTTGTAGACCTAAAATATCTGTCAACCCAGGCAGAAGGAACTGGAGTAGCATTTATCAGCTAGATTTTGTTGCTGTCCAAAGGCATGTCACGACTCCTCATTGCCAGAGTCGTCCTCATCATAGCAGCAGTCGCCATCCCCACCCTCAACATCGTCATCATCGTAGTAATAGTCATAAAATAGGTCGGAACCTTCATCTGGGGGTGGGACACGTGTACGGACGCAGTACTCAGCCAGAGTGGTGGGAACTTTCACGCCATCACGATCTGCTTCTGCTTTAGTGGCTAAAACCTGTTTCCTGCGGGAAAGGAGAAGGACATGCACAGTGGTGGCACAACAAACCACTTTTAAAAAAGAACTATTTAGATGCACCATGAGAATATTGTTTGACGAGGTACCTGATGATTTCGACATATTCACGGTCCTTGCCCTTGCTGTCCCTCCATTTACGGTACATGACAGAAGCGTCCACATTAGCTGGAGAAAAAGTGTTGGGTTCATTCAACAGTGAGATCACACTCAGTAAAATGGTCCTGAAATAAAAACAGAAAGGTACAATGCACAATTAACACAAATTAAAAGTAGGAACACATTAGTAAAAGTGTTAATGTTATGAGATAAATAGTAAATGTAGAATTTAGTAATATCTCAAGCAGCATTAACACCAGTCGCACAATGCTGATGAAAGTATTTTGTAGCTAAAATTATAAGGCAAAAGTAAACTACATTAATGGTGCACACGTGACAGGCGGGATTTGAGCTGGAACACCTGAATGCAATCAATGAAATCATTCATTTTAACTTTTTGTGACTGAGAAATCGGTTAAGTTCAGTTATGGGGCAGTTGTAAAATTTTTAATAATGCGCTGACTGTTACAAGGTAGGAATAAAATATTGTACAGTTTAAACTGAGCTGTAATAATGACACATCAGGCAGTTCCACAATGAAGACAACTAACAAACAGCAATGCCTAATGACTGCTTTGGCCAAGAAGATTTCATTACACACGTGGTGTTGAATACCCACATATGGATTCAATTCATGGGAACTCCTGAAAAGACTTCACTGAACAGAAATGTCATGTGATAAGGGTATGAGTCAGGTGGCTGCAGGAGGACAAAGCGGGGAGGTACCCAGACAAAGGAGACATATGAGAAGACAAAATGGGTGAGACTAACCGGACGTTCTGAGTGGGATTCCATCTCTCTGATGGCAGCTCTCCACTCTGAGGGTCGTCCACTGGAGGATGCAAAATGGAAATGCACACATCTCCATTCTAAAACAGAGGAAATCAACACTATGTATTATCTGATTGATTATCAGATGCATTGTATGGCTACTGTTGGACTACACTTAAATCAAAGATTTCATTATTATTTAATTACAACTGAGCCAGACTGTGATACTATACCTCATAGATGTTGGGGTGCCACATCTTGGTGAGGAACCGGAAGGCTGGTGGGGAGTATGGATAGTCTAAAGGGAATTTGATCCGAGCCTAAGACACAAAACAGGTCTTTTCATATAGAATATACAATGTATAGCTTTTTTTTTTAATCAAAAGTGGTTCATTATTTCCCAACATGAGAGCATGGTACAGTATGGCAAAGTGAATAGGGAGATAAAGGTTCAGGAAATGGGGAGGAAGAGTCACTTCCTCACAAGCACGTCTGAAAGAAATAACAGAACATTTTAAACTACAATTCTTAAATTCAAACGGAGCTGGTAGAAATCTTATCAGAGTGCCAGCTCTGATGATTATGGATGGTATTTAAATGAACTGCCAGTTGTGCCAAGGACAATTTTGTTGGAAGTGGTATTCTTACCTTAAAGTAACCACCTTCATAGTGAGTGTTTGGGGGTCCGAAAATGGCCACTTCCCAGTTGTACATATCAGCCTCGTCCACCAGAGTGATTTTGAAACCCTCGACAGGCTCCTCCTGAAGGTTCTTCATTTCCAACATGAGCGCTTTCTGTGAACTGGCTACATGAGTGGGGTCGTGTTGTGCCATTGTGTTAGCTTGAAGACGACCAGAAGTCGACAGGTATTGAACAAGGCTAGGTTAGCCTAACTGGCAAAACAAACCTACCGGCCCTGAGAAAAAAAAACTTATGTATTCTCGATATTCGGAGACAAAGAAAAGGCCAAACAAACCAGCTAGGCTGCGCAAATAAAAAAAAAACCTTTGCGTTAATTTATTCCCGGGCCAGATAAATTATTTACCAATGTCAGAACTCACATACTGGCGAACTGGCCAAACCATTGTGACTGACCGGCGCTTCCAGTTTCAGCTGATCTACCTGGCAGGGCAGCTATGGACGTAAGCCGTAAATCTACTGGTAACGGTCGGTAGCTAATGTAAGCTAACTGACAAGCTCTACCTTCCCGAGCAGCTCACTTTACCCGGCGCAGACTGTTTTAAACCCCACACGAGAGCCGCCGCAGGAGGGAAACACCACCACGGCGGTCTGGTCTGGTCAGAAAGGTGGCTGAAAATGTCCCAATACTGGACTGGGTAAAGAATACTGTTGTCTAAAGGAGTCCCCCTTCACCATCAAAACAGGCTGTGGCGCTCTGTGTCGTCTGGTATTTGTAGTTCAATTTGCTTTGTAGCAACTACTTCCTCCATTGAAAGCAAAAAAAGTCAACACTCGTCCAATGAAAAGCATCGGTCATATAAAAATACATGTAACCAGTGGGCGTCCATTGAGCTGTGACCCTTACTGCTGGACATTTTCGTTACAGAGTGAATTCATAGAACTCAATGTGTCGATCGAATGACGTCACGAAATCGCGATGTTGTTTTTGTTTCTGAAAAGCTGCTCTGACCTATTTTCACCCTCACAATATTTCAACACAGGATCACAACCGTGCGATGGCAATTGGATTATGAATGTTTACGATGATGTCAATGTGGCAATTAAATTTAATGGACATTTATTTGTTTTGTAATTTCGCAGTCTAGGTGCTTTGCATCATTAACACGCGCCACACTGTAGAAAGACCCTTTGTGATGGCCTTTTAATGCCTGAGTCGTTAGGTTTGAAAGCAACCAAATTATCATATTGCTTTGTTAAGTGCACTAGAGACCGACGCCTATGTTCCATTAGTTCAACAAATATTCAACAACTGCACTGTACTTGAAATTTACTTATGCCCGTGTTAAGTTTTTTTGTGACGTCTTATTTACGCGACAGAGTGGCGTTAGGACCACGCACTGATCCCAACTACGACGCGATGGGTTCGAAGTCACGACGTCGGTCCCGCTCCAGATCCAGGAGCCCGAGTCCAGACCGGCGGAAGGGGTCCAGAGCGAGCAGGTCTCGATCTCCAGAGAAAAGAAGCGGCCGCAGTCGGTCCATGGACTCGAAAAGATTCGCCCGTGGTGGGGCACGGTCGGGCAGCAGAGACTCCAGCGGAGGCTCGCCTTCCAGACGTCGGCCTCATCACAGGGAGCTTCCGGGGTCCAGAAGTGGCTCTGAAAGCGACAGGAGGCAAGGATCACACCGCCGCAGGAGCAAGTCGAGGGGTCGATCATCCAGGTACGTGTCTTCACTGGCTGGTGCGAGATGGTGTAAATACCTGCGTAGCTCCAATGTTGATTCGCCTTTCGTTTACATTCAGCACTTCACATTACATTACAGCTCTTTCAACAGTTGAAAGAGATATATGCTTAATTTTTTTTACATGGGGGCATCTTTACATGTCATGTACTAAAGCCAACTGACATTCCTAACATATCCTCTTTGAGCATAAACAATAAATAGTTTTTTTTTCTATCTCAGTTCTGATTCAGATCATCCAAAATCGAGAAGAGGGAGAAAGGACACGGAGGCCCGAAGAGAAACAGAATTGCGTGAGAGGACAAGGAGACGTTCCCCATCCAGCTCTCGCTCTCGAGACGGAAGCAGTGACAGAGGAAGACGGAGAAGTCCTGACAAAAGGAGCCCAGCCAGAGACAGACAGAGGAGAGAGCGAGACAGAGAGAGGCAAAAGAGCAGCAGAGATGGGCAAAGACAGAGAGAGAGAGATAAGAGCCAAGAGCGAAGGAAGAGTGAGGACAGGGAGAAAGGAAGGGGTGACAGAAGAAGGGAGAGGGCTGACAGAGGAAGGCAGCGCTCCAGTTCACCCGAGTCGTCTGATAGCTCGGGCTCTGATCATGAGAGACGGGCAGTCAAAGAAAAGGAGGAGAGGAAGAAACAGCAGGAAATGATGAAAGCTCTGGAGACACCAGAGGAGAAGAGGGCCAGAAGGCTGGCAAAGAAGGAAGCAAAGGAGAAAAAAAGGAGAGAAAAGATGGGCTGGAGCGAGGAGTACATGGGCTACACCAATGCAGACAATCCCTTTGGTGACAACAACTTATTAGGCACATTTAAATGGCAAAAGGTGAGTTGGAGAGCAGCTTCCAATAGCTACTGATTTGTTTCATCAAGTTTGTAAAATTTCTTCTCATCACTTGTCTGGAATATTGTGTGTGTTTTCCAGGCCCTGGATAAAAAAGGCATCGGACATCTTGGAGAGAAGGATCTTAAAGAAAGGAACAAATGTATTCAGGAGGAGAACCGGCGAGAGCTGCAGAAGGTATGAGAAGATGGGTAGCTGCTTTGTGGTTGTGTGATGTGAAAGCAATGACAAACAACTCCTTGCTTAATCACACTAACCGCGTATGTAGGTGAAACAGCTTCGTCTGGAGCGGGAGCGGGAGAAGGCAATGAGAGAGACGGAGCTGGAGATGCTGCAGAGAGAGAAAGAGGCAGAGCATTTTAAGACTTGGGCCGAACAGGAAGACAACTTCCATTTGCACCAGGCCAAACTACGGTTAGTGTGCTGCAACAGTTCATGTATAGCCACGCACGCCTCCTGCCATTGCTATGTCATCATATAGCACATGTGAATGTGATCAGTTTGTTCAGGCTTCAGGTTATTTTATTTAGCATCTCACCTTGTGTGCTTTGTCTAGGTCTAAAATTCGTATACGTGACGGTCGTGCCAAGCCTATTGATCTTCTGGCAAAGTATATCAGTGCAGAGGATGATGATCTTGCTGTGGAGATGCATGAACCTTATACATTCCTCAATGGGCTCACAGTCACTGACATGGATGACCTGCTAGAAGACATTAAGGTGAGTTATTTTTCATTCAATGGTAATTTTATATATATAAAAAAAGATATCATTCAACAACTAGAAAACCGTAAGTCCACCATGAAGATTCCAGTCCCCGTACACTTTTACAGTACCACTGAATATGTAATTAATCATTCTGATTAGGTTTGCAACACATTGACGGGATTTTTCTTTAGGTGTTTTACATCTGCTTTTGTAGAAATGAACTCTATCTGTACTTGGTTCAATATGAATGTTGTTGTTGCTTGTAGGTGTATATGGAGTTGGAGCAAGGTAAGAACGTGGACTTCTGGAGAGACATGACAACAATCACAGAGGACGAAATTAGCAAACTGAGAAAACTGGAGGCCTCTGGGAAAGGACCAGGTACTTAATGCTTCCATGATGTTATGTCCACTTTGTGTATTGCTGTGTTGTTTTATGTGATATTGCAGCTACATCTGTGGCCTTATGATGCTCTGTGTTGCGTTACTGTGGTAAATACAACAGAAAGCCATGCTCAGCCACACATTTGAATGCACTTGTCTTGTAACTTCAGGTGACCGCCGTGAGGGTATCAATTCAGCTGTGAGCACTGATGTCCAGACGGTGTTCAAAGGAAAGACATACAGCCAGTTGCAAGCAATGCATCTGAACATAGAGACAAAGATTAGGGCTGGAGGATCCAATCTTGATATTGGTTACTGGGAGAGTCTGCTGCAGCAAGTCAGAGTCTACATGGCAAGAGCCAGGTACTAAAGTTGGAACAGTCACTGTTCCTTTGCTCTTGGAATCCTCCTAATAAATACACAGTTCTAACAACTGATTATCTGATTGATGTCAAAGCTTGTGGGTTTGTTCCTAAGGACCCTGTGAAATGATTGTCAAGACCTTAACCCCAACATACCCCAACCAGAACCCTGACAGAATGTTCAATTTTGAGTCTGTAAATCAAGCCCATTCCTAACTAATCTACATTGTTGACGCAGAAATTTTGACCTAGCAAAAACATCAATATTTGTATTTTTAGCAAGACCAAGTAGATATTGCTATCTCAGACGTGTAAATAAAATTGAAACCGCATTTTTGTTTCAGGTTGAGAGAGCGACACCAAGACGTGCTACGTCAGAAGCTGTTCAAACTGAAACAGGAACAGGGAGTAGAAAGTGAACCATTATTCCCCATCATCAAAGAAGAGCAGCAGAGCGAGGAAGATGAGTAAGTTACCTACGAAACACACACTGCACATGTCCAGACACTGTGACCTGAGTAAAAAAAAAATCGGATTAGTAATGACTGAAACATCTGTGAAAAGGCAGATGGATGCATTGACTCGTCACTGAGAGAAAATAAGTTGTCAAATGTTTGACTGATTACAGGGAGAGAGCGGGAGAGCAAGGCAGGGGGACCGCAACAGAAGAACCCAAAAAGTCATTATCTTCATACTCCACAAAAACTAAGAACAAAGAAACAGAAATCGGAGAAGAGGCTGGCCCGTCCACATCTCTTAACCAAGATGAGGAACGAGGAGAAAAGGGTGACAGCAAGGATGAAGAGGAGAAGGGTGAGGTGGTAGAGGCAGTGTTGACGGAGGAGGACCTGATACAGCAGAGCCAGGCAGAGTATGACTCGGGGCGCTACAGCCCCACGATGCTCACACCTTCTGAGCTGCCGCTGGACACGCACACCATCACCCCAGAGGAGGACACACACAGGCTGCAGCTGGCACGCAGACAGCTACAGGTTACCGGTATGAGACCTTGCACATACATGATAAAGCACGCATGTAAATAATGTGATGATTTCTAAACATAGTGATACAGTTGTACTATTTCTCATGTTCACTATTTTTCTTCTCTGCAGGTGATGCCAATGAGAGTGCAGAGGACGCCTTTGTACGTCGTGCCAAGGAGGGCATGGGTAATGATGAGGCCCAGTTCAGTGTGGAAGTCCCAGTCTCAGGGAAGATGTACTTGTGGGCAGACAAGTATCGCCCCAGGAAACCACGCTTCTTTAACAGGGTGCACACAGGCTTCGAGTGGAACAAATACAACCAGACGCATTACGACTTTGACAACCCTCCCCCCAAGATCGTCCAGGGATACAAGTTCAACATCTTCTACCCAGACCTTATCGACAAGCGCTCCACCCCACAGTACTTCCTCGAACCCAGTCCCGACAACAAGGACTTTGGGATTCTGAGGTTCCACGCGGGCCCTCCTTACGAGGATATTGCCTTCAAGATTGTGAACAGGGAGTGGGAATACTCGCACCGACACGGCTTTCGCTGTCAGTTCGCCAATGGGATCTTTCAGCTCTGGTTTCATTTCAAGAGGTACCGCTACAGGAGATAGAGGCCACATACCAGTGTGGACCAAGAGATCAGTCCCTGTGTTTTAACCATACACTGTCTATTATTTAGCCTGTACAGTTAATCTCTATTGTTTTATTTCAGCAGTTCACAGAAAAGCATCTATGTTATAGTGACAAATTACTGTGTACTGTTTGGAAAAGTATTTTGTAGTTTGAAAATTAAAGGTTTGCCCCCCTGGATAATGGTTTTCTGATTGTGAACTGAATTTAAAACATTATTTAAGAGTTAAAACACTTAGTCTCTCCTCAGGAGAGTTTAACTTCAAAGTTGAACTGTCATACACATTACACAGTCGTACTCTTTACCCTCCTGCAAGGTATGTCCACGTCTGTTCTTCACATGTTAGGCAAGTCCTGTCTTGTGGAAAATGACAAACACCCCTTGGCTATATTTGGATACACAGAAATAACAAAGGTAAAAGGTAGAAAACATTTAATAAAACATCTTTACAGCTAGTGATTAGAAATGAACTGGCTCAATTTCAGTTACTGTATATTTTATGTGACAATCATAAAAATCTTAAGAAAATAGTTCACCGAGGTCCAAAGCATAACTTTACAACGTTGTGGCATTTTCAAAAATTAGCAAGAAACTGAAAAGCCTTTTAAATGTAGACACATCTATTAAACTGTAATCAAGCAACTCGTATTAAAAAAAAACAATTATTTGGTGTCTCAACAGTTTGAAGTCTTTCAAATCAATGTTTCGTAAACACAGAACCTCAGAACATCGAACTTTGTGATGAAAGCTGACATTTTAGCATGTGCACATTAAAGATGAACAAATGAATCTACTTGTATTTTAAAAAACAGTCTGTGGCTGTTCTGTCCAGTAACGGAATAAAGTAAATAATTTCTTCGTCTTCTTCAAATTTCGGATTCATCGTCAATGTACTGCAGTGATGGAAGGTTAGCATCAGGGACATCATTCCCCTCACCTGCAGCATCGATTCTTGCCTCTTCTCTGGTGCGGTGGTTATTACTGCTGCCGTTATCTCTTAAAGACACCAGGGGCTTTACCTCTGCCGTTGCAGGCTCCTGTGCCACAGTGGAGTCCTCCTGTCCTGTATTTTTCTTCCAACAATTCCAGGGAAGAGGTAGGTGCCCTTTGTAAAAGTTCCAGGCCAAAAGAGCAATTAGAGAAATAACTAAGAGCCCTATTACAGCGTGCAGTAAAGCCACAGAGGGGCCACCCCTCCGAGCCTGTGGAAGCAAAGTCTGAGGGTCCCCGCCTGAACCTACTGTGACCTGGTACTCAGCCACAGTGGACATATATTCATCAGCTTTTGAGTGCTCCACAGACAGGCAGCGGTAGCGACCACCGTTGCTAGCTGAAGCATTAAGGATCAGAAGTCCATCTCGTAGGAACTGAAGCTGGGCTGAGGGGCTTAGAGGGCTGCCATCCCATTCCCATCTGGCTTTTGCCAAGTTGGAAGGCAAAGGGCAACTGAGCTTCAGGTTGCCACCTGGCCAGACAGACTGATTCAGTGGTTTAACAGCATCTGCAAACATAACGTTTTTAAAATCTACAAAAACGAATGTTCCTTTACGGCAGAGGAAATGCACACCCTGGCATGTTCAGTTTTACTTAAAAAGTATGTACTGATCTCACTGCATTGTTTGTGTGCTCTTACTCACCAGCAACTGGGCAAAGAGAGGCTTTTCCTTCTTTCAAACTTTGGATTAACTCTCTAAAGCAGGAGAGACAATAACTTAACATTTTGTGTGGATAAACTGATATCAGCAATGCTTGCTCTACATGTTTGGGAAGCTGCCCACCTTTGTGAATTTGAAATGTCAACACATTTCCCAATGACTTTGTCCCAGCCACAGTATGGATCTCTTGCTAGGACACATTCCAAACACGTCAAAGACCTCTCACAGCTCGCCAGCGGTATCTGTGCTACTCCATAGTCAGAACCTGCATATAGCTGACCCTGTGCACATTTGAGTTCACCCAGACACAGCACAATGACAGTGTTATATGTGTATTACTCCCCAAAAATATATAGTCAGATAATAATGTGGATGTAATAATCCATTAATGTGACTATGATAAGATTTGAAATTACCATGGCATTTGAAAATTTCAGAATCTTGACTGGTGTAGAGGCCTGGAAAAGTTCTATTTCTTCAATGATGAACATCTCTCCATCGTAGTTCACAGCTTTTAAAATTTTGCTGTCCTCTTTTGACATAAAAACAGAAATGTGCCACATTTTACACACAGCATATACATAAGACTCATCTTGTTAAGATATCCAAAGCAGCACAGTTAATTCTATTGGAAGTTGCAAAGAGCTACGCTGAAACAATCCCCAACACATACCTGTGCCTATAAACATGACGTGGTACTCCTTGCCATCTGCAGCCTGAATTTGGTTCACTACGATGCGTGTAAATGCAGCCCCCCTGTGCACAAGCACGGGCTTCTCGTCTATTGGCTGAATGGCCTGGTCCATGAGGGGCCTGTCTTTGATAAATTGAAGGGTGCGATCTGGGAGGTCCAAAGTCGTATTTATATCCACTTTACGAGCCTCATTGTTTATACACTGAGACAAGGGCACGAAAAGAGAAAAGGAAGAACAACGGAGTCAAAATTCAAAGGAATCAGCTTTCAGCTGGTCTACTAGTAGTTATAGTTGTCTTTTGTGTTTTTTTCCCAAACGTGCGTGCACACGCACACACACACACACACACATACAAAGAATGGGGGGCAGACTCACAGCTCCAGGCCGAGGGAAGGGGACATCTCCGCTATACATCACCCACTTGACAAAAGAGGTTTCTACGGTGACTGGAGTCTTGTATTTCCCCTCCGCAAACACTCTGCTGATGTCTGACACGCTGTACACACACACTGCAGACAGGCCTGATGTATCCCTGAAACACAGACATAAATACAAAGAAAATGTGAGCCAAGTGGTGTGCCAAAGACCATTAAAAGTATCCATCCTTCCTCTTAGACGGACACTGTAGACATATTTGTTAATTCAAACGTACGACTGAGGTGTAAAAACAGTGTAGAACAAACAGCTCTTCCACTGTTTTTGGGGCTGACACCACAGATAAGTGTCCTGAATAATGTATGGCATCTGGGCCTCCAGTACTGGACATTCTAATCTGGCCTTCAGGAAGGATGTCCACTTCTTCTGCAAAGTCCTCTGACCTCCAATATCCCCCTGCGAGCACAGACAGACATTGTAAGGCCATCCAAACGGAATGCACAATCAAAGAACGGAAAGGGCACAATTGGTGCAAAAAAGGGAAGTGCTGTTTACATGCTATTGTTGCGTTGGGAAATGGAGCTGCGAAAAGTAAATGCAAGCATGCTAAGCTCTTTCTCACCTTGCAGATGCGGGCCACACGGGAGATGAGCAGCTTATTGTAGCAGTCGTATTCTACAGCCTTCTCACTGAAGAACAGGTAAACCTTGTCATCATCTCCCTCCTCATTATTTACACCCTCTGGCATCTGAGCCATGGACACAAAGCTGGGCTCTAACGTAGAAAAAAAGAAAAAATATTGACTGCTAGAACTAATCCTGAATCTTACCTATATCAACAATAAGGAAATTATCATCTCATCATAACTCACCACTAAGCCAGGAACTCTTGAACTCAGTGCGTATTGAAACTGGAGGGCTGCGCATAAAGACCGGTTCAGAGCCAAGGAAGTTCATAGAAGTGGCAGAGTAGAGGTTTTTACCTGATGATAAGAGAAAGAAAAGATGACAAATCAGACATTCCACAAGACCAGTTTTTTTATTTGCTGATTTAACATCTACTCACCAATCATGATGGATGCATATCTCTGTGAAGGATCAAATGGACACTTCCCTTTGCCATCCTCTCCTTTTTTCTCCAGAGTCAGCTTTCCATCTGCATAGGACTGCACAGAGACACACTTAAATTCTAGAAAGATTCAACACAGATCTCAATATCTTTGTACAGTGTGAGATACATCTCTGAATGTGTATTACCATGTAATCACACTCTGGGTCAAAAGCATTGGTTCCACACACATACATCCTGTTATCGTCCATTTTATGCAGTATCCTTATATAATTTTTGCACTCCATCTGTAAATGCATATTAAAAAAACAATGAGTACATCTGCTCAAACACAATCTACCTATAAATAGCAAAAACTAACAGGACCCACCTCAGGATCTTTCCCTTTGTACTGACAATCAGTTTTTTTCTGTTTTGTCACTTCCCATTTCACCTAAACAAGTGACAACAAATTTAGTTCCATATTTTTCCACAGTTTTCATTTTCACTGGCAGACATGGGTGAATGCAACACAAACAGCAAATAAAACAGGTACAAATGTCTTTCTGAAGTTAAGGCAAATTTCGTCGTAGCTCTTTTTTTTCTGTGTCTAGTGAAACAACAACATCAACAATTAACATTGGCAACACAGCTCAATACTCTGTTACCATTGGTGAACTTTTTACAGAACACAGAGCTTGTTTGGACCAGCTTAAAGCCAGAGAGCAGCTGCTGTGTGAGAAACTCTCCTCAGGGCAGAGAGTCTCACACAACATGAAGGATTGTTTATAAAAACCCTTGTGGCCCGCATCCAAGAAACCTCGAAGAAATATCTAAATCTGACAAATGCAAACAAATGACAGGACTTGTTCCAAAAAGGAACTGGCCTTCAGTGCATTGTTGACAAAGGTTTTCTTACTGAGGCAAGTTTCTTGGAGATGTTGTTGAGGTCGAGCGCATACACTGCCTCCCTAGCACCCAGCATTAGCAGATTCAGGTCTTCTCTCAACAACATGGTTGAGTAGTTGAACACACCATCCTCATGAAACAAGTTAGCTTTGACCCCTGGTGACAAAATAAGACTGATTCATCATTTAGCAACCACAAGTATTTACACACTATTTCCCACAGTCTGTCCAAACATAAACCGTGTGTGCCAATAGGGGCTGACAGATTGCAAGACAAGATTACACATGACAGCAATACTTACGATGAAAGGGCACTGATTTGCGAGGAACACGGTCCAGTGGTAAGTGTGCTATCAGTGTCAAGGCCAGGGGTAGGAGGCAAAGGACACTGAGGGCATGCAGGGGATGCATGGCTCCCTATGCGATTCCTTTTTTTCCCAAGCTAAGATGAACAAAAAAAAAATGAGGCTGACTAAATAAGGCTATGATCCAACTCAAAGGATCATGTGAACTAACTAAAAAGAACTGAAAATTGTTTGGGGTGGAAACTAATCCACTGTGGTGTGTCCAACAAGAACTATAGCTGTGAAAGAATCTGGGATGTCTTTACTGTTACAACCAGAACACAGTTAGCGATAAAATGGACTTTCATCTCTCATAGAGTGAAAAATCCACTAACCTAAGCAAACTATGGCCATACTAACAGAATTTCCTCCAGTGTTCCGACATCAACATGCTATGGTATTTAATCGTTTGATATGATGGCATGTTTCATCACAAGGTCTTCTCTGGTCGTATAGTGACAGCTACCTACCTGAGCACCACCATCAAATTGTCCCACATTACCTATATTGTTCAGTATCCTTCTTAGCCCAGTAAAATATTATCCTGTTTGGCCCCGTGTCACATTTCCTGCATGCACATGAAATCTAGCCTATGCTCCTACGCATAACAACCTGACAATGTTGTGGTCTTTTCAACATAGGAAGTTGCACTGTATTGTTTCTCTAACAGTTGGTCACACAGGGGAAAGACAGCAAGTGGTATCTATGACGTGATGATGTCTGTACTCGGCCCCTTTATTGGTCCATCTCAGCAGGCTGCCCATGGTGAGGTCGATGGCACAGACCAAAGAAACAGTGCCGGGGAGGGCTGAAAGAGACAAGGTTGGATAGATAACGCCATCAATTCACTAAACGTGAGACCTGACAGACAAAAATCTCAGAGTATGTATAATAAAGATGACATGAGAGTAGAACCATTAAAGATAGGAACAAAGCAAAAGGGAAAAAAAAACGCTACAGAAGAAAAAGTAGAGGGACAGCTAGAGAGGGCAGAGTGAACTAAAGTCAGCACAGCAGTAATTCTGTCAGTGCCATAGTGATGTTAATGCCGGGCCAAGAAAGGCATTCAGCGGGGTGCGCGGATGTCAACCTCAGCTCTCCTGCAGCACCAAACACAAGCACACAAAGAGATGCACAGAGACTGCCAAAGTCTAGGGCAGATCATTGCTGAGCAGCGAGATTGTTGCAAGAGCTATTTCACACCAACTGACAGGAAACACGTTGGTTTGAGTCTCGCAAGCTCGAGGTGAGTAGATGAAACAACCTAAACCTTCTTGCTCTGTGATTTCCATTCTGCGGTGACAGCTGCAGCTGTTTCCAGTGACGAGTGGGTGTGTACCACAGCTACCTCTTTCCCAAGCAAGGTGTGTTGCGTTTCACCGATAAGCTGCAGCATGTCAGAGAATGCTCTCAAAAGATGTTTCACATATTTGTCCCTGAGGCTACAGCCAGGTCCACTCAGCACCCATCTACACACACACACAGACGTGTGCACCAATTGTCTACTTAAGAAGCAAGTTTGTCCTAATACATTTAAATTGAATCTCACTTTTGTAAATTAAATTATTCTAATCATTTAAAAGTAAGATTAAGTGGCTTAGCACGCTTTGCCACGCAATTAATTTGTATTTCAGGTCTAATTGATGCTAGCAAAGCTGTAGTGAATAATTTCAAAGTAAGCTAGTCGATTGTTTTGGTTTAGCATGTTTTAGCATGTATTACACACACACACACACATTACATGTGATGCGTTATTAAAGCTGCAGCGAACAAATAAAGAGTGAACAGGTTAGTAGTTTTAGTTCGTCGTTTAGTTTTTGAAGATGTAAATAAGCGCTAAAGCTCAAATTTAACCAACATTAAAGCGGAAGGCTCAGAGTCCGTCACGTAAACAGTCAAAGACTTTCCTATCACAGTTAATCACTTACCTGTAGGCTGACACGCCCAAGGACTGCGGACGCCTCCATTAAAAACAGCCCCAGCACCTGTTTGAGCACAATTTCTGAATGATTACCGCTTCACGAAGCGGCTGCTCGGAGGGTAAAGTTAATGAATCCTCCAGGGACGGAATAAAGCCGACAGGAGCTGTGGGTGCAGTGGAAAAGTGGCGCCAGGGGAGGCACTGGCTGCTGACTTCCTTAAAGGCTGTGTGTGCGCAGGAGGTCCGCGGGTTAGTTTGAGTGAGGCGCAGAGAAAGGAGGTGCTGTGTAACGGCCCCGCACTTTGTCTCCGTCCTCTCAAAGACACAGCGGTCCCCCGGTATAAAAGCCCAACGGACCCTCACAGCCCGCGGTGAAAGGATCTGAATGGCAGCTGGCTGCAGACACGCTTGTGTTTTCCTTTTTTCCTCTCTCTCTTTTTTTTTTTTGAAGGCGGCGGAAGACGCCTGGTTCCTGTTGTCTTCCTACCATAAACTTTTATCTGCCTGCAAAGGCACAAACGTCCCCAAACAGAATAGTGACGTCACATGGCGGCATGTTTGCGCGTGAGTGACTTGTCTTAGGACGGGTTAACTAAATTTAGTTGTACGGTAGGATATGTAAATATACTGCACTTGCTCAAATGCAAAAGTATTTATTTACACATGCAATATAAAGATAACACTGAGATGTTATATTTAATTCTTGCACCATGACCTAATGCAAAAAAAATCTCTAAATTTGTGTTTATTTATTCATTTGAGGTCAATAGAAAAAATATATAAATATATGGTGAATTGAAAATAAAAGGGAATATGTATTGGTACAGATGTTTCCTATTGGATTTAGGTTTATGAAGCACAGTAGTGTGAATTACACCAAACACTATCCATTAATGAAAACTGTAAGAGTGTAAATCTGGATACCAGTATGTATTAGGTTGTGGGAATAACAGAGGTTACCAAGACTGAGGGGAAAAAGACTTACCAACATGCTTAATGATATAAACACATTTTTTCAATTCCTGTATATCTGGGGTAACATAAAATAAATATACATCTGGCTAATGAGAAAAAACAGCAACGTTTCCTGCATTCTCTCGAACCATTCTCTCATTGCATTGATTTTGATTATGTAACTGAAACTTGTACTTTTCTAGCACACACCAATCAATTCACCACAAGGAATGATTAACATCCATGCAAAACCATTTAATGCCCTCGGTATCAAACAAACACACTATTCTTTGATAGTGAGCAAGTGGACACAAACGTACACATACACAAGAAACTGTTCACTGTAAGAAGACACGAGTCAGCTGATCACAGTTTGCCACTAGTACTCAGACACATGAAAACTGCAAGAACTGGCCAGTTGGTAGAAATGTAAAAAAAAAAACGTTTTCCATGTAGAAATACAAGTTGATATTGTTAAAAGACCTCCAGGTCTGCAATAAATTAAAATTATACTAAAAAAAAGTATAGAGGTAGGGCATAATACAATAATGAAGCCAAAAGTCTTTGCCCAGTTCAGTCATTAGGACTGTCTGCTGATGGAGGGAGTGAGGGTTCCTTTGCTTTAGTTGACAGCCACTCCACCAGAGGGCACCCTCACATACAGTAGACTGGTTTTCTTGGAGAGAAACAGTGGAGTCTCTTGAGCAGGTCTGAGCACTGTTGAGTCATAGCACCATACAGTAGCACATTTAAACACCTTAAAAGAAGCACCAGCGATACAGTTAAAGTTGGGTTTGAAATGATTCACATCTGTGTCGGTCAATCGAACGTGGTCACGGTTGCTTGTCAATCACAAGAAGCACTCAGAAGCAGGCAGAAATTGTGCAGGTCTCAGTCTCTAGACAGCTTGACCCTTTTTTAGATTTGTTTTTTTTTTGTCAGTCATGTGACTTGTGATGAGATGGAAGAGGAGAAATACTGAGCTGGAACCTGATCGTGCCTGGTTCCTTTAACTTTCACAATAGATAAAGTGTCTCAGGTGCAGCAGTAACATCAGCAGCTCAGCACACACAGAGACACACACACACACACACAGACATAGGCTCAGAGGCAAACATTGCGTCAGTGCTTTTCTTCCTTAGGTTCTAGCTGCCAGTTGTTCTGATTGAGAGTTTTTGTGGTCTCTATTCTGAAGGAAATTAATTGTTGTGGGACGATGTTTTTGCTCAGTAGCAATTTGTAAACAGTTGTACGCATGTGGTCAGAGTGTTAACAGAAGGGGGCACTGTCGTAGTCCCTAGTCTTCCACCTAGAAGGCACAGGATGAGTACGTAGCTGCAATGAGAAGGGGTTTGGCACCGGAGATTGAGTACGCTGTGACAGGAAGTTGTTCCTTATATGTTAAAAGTCACTCCTGGCTGGCTCGTCTCTTCTCCAGTTTCATTTTGAGTTCCTCGTTGAGTGCTGCGGGGGGATGGGATACAATATGAGCTGAAACGGCCTCAGATTAACAGTGTCCAGGTGACGTTACCCCATTGTCTACTCACTGTGTGCAAGAGGCGAGGGGGACAGAATGAGTCGCCGCATCGGGTTGGTTGGCGAGGCCGGCACTGATGAGGTAAGGATACGTCGGTCTGGTGCAGGAGACCTAGGCGGGGGGCTACTGGACCACCGATCTGTAACAGTAAACAGAATAGAATCAGTGATTGCTATGGCTGCCTATCCATGACTGTATGTATGTGTAACAACAGATAGACAAACCTTGTTTTGGTGGCAGGGCAGGAGCCTTTGGAAGAGGACTGGAGGGGGCAGTGTGGAGAATCCTTTCCCCATTTTCATCATTGGCGGACACATATGCTGATGACATAAAATATATGTGTATGGTTTGGACTCAGTTATGACTCGTGTGACAGTGAACTGACACAGATAAATCCATAAAAGCCTGTCTCACTGATATTCTCCTCATACGGCTCCTCGAGTAAGAAAGGTTGAAGAGTGCCTGCTGTCTTCTCTACCAGGGCATCAATGACCTCATGAAGTGTAGCACAGGGAATCTGTAAGAGGAGACCTGCTGTAATATACTGTATATTATATATATAAAAACTGCTGGTTTA
This sequence comes from Trinectes maculatus, assembly GCA_016785345.1. NCBI lineage: Eukaryota > Metazoa > Chordata > Actinopteri > Pleuronectiformes > Achiridae > Trinectes > Trinectes maculatus. The sequence goes on from JAFBJQ010001150.1 coordinate 56,868, forward strand.
TTAATGGTGTTTATTAATGGTGTTTATTAATGCTGATACAGGTTCATGTAGTTCGGACAAGTTGTCAGTTGTGTTGCAGCATCAAGCGTCTTACCTCCCACTTGATAAATGTGATAATGTGAGTATGATTCTTACATCTCACGTATTTAACCCAGTGCTACATAAACCTAATTTAATATTATAAGCATTGAATATGTATAATAAAGTAAATGTCTGTAATTTAGATTGATTTATGGAAATCTACATGAGAAATATTATAAACTATGAATTATAATGTATGCACGTTATTATAGACTTACAGGATTTTCTACATCAATGACATAACCGCCTTGGTCCCTCTGGGTCACACGGTAATGTCTGAACACCGACCTGGTTCACAAAAAGAAAGTAAAAAGAGTTTGCAGAAAAGTTGTGTGTTCGTCGCTGGTATTTGCAGCAGTGTGGTGCAGATGTTCAGCAGGAGCGTGTTTTACCCATTGAGGTCTTGTCGAGTTGTCACAGCTAGTGAGCATCCATCTCTGCCTGGACGGAGCAGCATGTTGCCGCAGTCTGGGTGTCTCTCCAGGAGGACTTCTGCCTCTGTTCGGGACACTGGTCGAAAGCACCTGCTTGCCACATGCATGCACGCACAGGAAATGATGAGACATACAGCATGTCCGCAAACATAACACAGCCACAGATCATCATCTTAACACGCAGGAGAACTCACGGTGGGATCTCTCCCACTAAAGGCACGGAGAGCGGTGATGGAGGAGCACGTGAAGGAGTACGCATTCTCCGCCTGGACCTTTCTTTGTCCACCACCTCCTTCAGCATCTGAAGCTGGCCAGGCAGCAACGTGAGACAGGACGGCACATTGAGCTGTGATTAGGTGAAAGGCAGAATATTTCAGTAAACACCACAAGAGAGAGACACTGTGAACGAGGTGTAACGGACGTCCAAAAGATGAATATTTACATCAATCACGGAGTAGAGGAAACCTTTCCACAGCTCCCTTGATTCTAAGTTAGGTGCCTGGAAAAGACAACGGCACGGTTACATCTTGCAAAGAGTCCAATTTAATGCGTGTGCGTGTGTGTGTGTGTGTGTGTAGAGTGGGATTACTGTAAGTTTGGTTTCTCCATCCTTCATGCGCAGAATGAGTCTGGCTGCATCCAGATTTCTGTCCCTGCTGCAGTCGTCCTTCAGGGAGACAAACCCACTGAGGTCCAGCTTCTCCACATACTGTAACACACACGCACACACACGTAAACATGGGCTCATGTCTGCACGCTGTGTAAACACAATGTATACAAAGTGTACACACTTACATGAGTGTCCTTGGCATTATTAAAGAAATACAGGGCGTTCCCACACAAACTGGTCCACAGGCGTCTGGAAGCCTGAGACACATGAACATAAAGGTGCAATCAAAACAAGAGAGGGGAAATTAGAATTAATTAGCCAAAAAAGTATGTGCTGCATAAAGATCAAAGAAAATATTACAGCGATCAATAGGAAGACTTAATTTATACATACAAATGAAAAATACATTTTTTTTAAATGGATATTTCACATTAATCATTAAATAAGGTCATAATAAAAAAGGACAGACTTTCCCTTTAATTTTCAAAAAGAACTTGTGTCAAAAATGACACATCATGGGTATATCTGTGGGTACCTAACACAACCTGTACCGTAACACCCTGTGTAGACGTGCATCACATATTAAGAGGATGATAGTGACCCGCAGTGATGTACCACACCTGAGCCATGCAGGCTCACATTACATGTCTGCATTGCAATAAAATGAGCCTAATGCCTAATGGTGTGTGTGTGGCGGGAGGAGGGTGGGGATGGGGGGTCTCCCAGGGGGGGCTGTCCCCTCATTGAGTCCCATTGTGTAGCACCTTACGTGCAAAAATAAATATTGTCATTCTGAGCAACTTTGCATGTGATATATTTTAAATGCACCTCAGAAAGCAGCCATTCAGAACCATGTGTCAATACAGATAATAATACTGTGTGTGGGACTGTTTCTCCTGGCCAGCGCTGAATTATGGGATATGACATACCGATTGTGACAGATTGGTCGCGTGATGTAATGGATGTGACATGTGACAATCTGACATCGGATCGGTTCCGTTCATTACTTTAGTCTCTGCAAATAGCCGATATGAAATCTGTGATCCGCTATGTGAAAATGAAAATGAAAAAAAAAAAACCAGCAGAGCCTCGCCCATTCTGACACAATGAGGAAGTTGACATTTCTCTGGGAATATCATACACATAACACACACACACATATACACACACAGGCACACGCCGATCATGGCCACGAGCCATCAACATGGCAGTGGATCTGCACCGGGAGATCATACCTTCTCTTTCGGTCCTCGCTTCTCCAGGTATCCTTCGTAGTAGCAGGGTGGGAGCTGCGCCCGGGGGACCCCCGGCCCGGACCGCTGTCTGACGGGTGCAGCCGCCATGAGAGTCGCTGGCTGTGCACGGAGGACAAAGGGGATCTGAGTGATTCGGGGGAGTGACACGCCTTCCTCGATGAGATAGTGCTGTGGCATTAGTCCAACAGCTGGCTGCTGTAGCCTGCTGTGTCTGGGGGGTGGAGGGTGGGGGTCATGTGGACGGGTGGTTGTGCGGATTAAAAAAAAAAGGAGATAAATTCATAAAATACGGAGATTTTTTTCTCTGTGCAAAAATTACAAATTTTACAAATGTAATTTGATTTATTTAAATAGGAATCACGTGACATACAAGTTATAGTGTTACACCTGAAATATATTTCAGGTGTAAAATTATATATATATATATATATATATATATATATTCACATCAATCATTCTCTGCTCTTTAATTCCTACTCATTCAAACCAATTCAGGGACATGATTCTATTATTTGTTTGTAGAAAAACACGAGAGCCATATTTCTTAACATTTATTTGAAGAAGCAACTAAACAGCATCCATTCCCCTTCACAATATGACAAAAACATACAATACGCATAAGGTTACGTTTGATACAGAGGTAAAACATATATCCTATAGATAATCCAGGATAATCCCACTTGTTTTCCCACAGTCACAGTTACAAAAGGAAGGCACTGCCTGAGATGCAAAGGCTATAATGAAGAGACATGCAAAGCAGTTACATTTAAACACCATTAAGGTTGTGCATAATACAATAATAAAGCTTTTAAGCGCAATAATACTTCATTCGTTATATAATGTTACAAAAGGTGGGAGACGTCTGAGTAAGGGTGCGAAATAAAACATTAAAGAACACAGTGCTGCAATAAATGTCGTCAGCAGCCGTCAGACAACTATTTTAGCTGTGACAGTCGCTGCACATAAAAATTGATCTTAGCCCTTTGTTCCACAGCATTAATCATCATCATTACACAAACTGCATTAACAGCCCAACCTGAGCCCCTAACCCCCCTTTCCCCTCTCAAAGTCCAGGCTTTTGATTTAGTATAATGAGGCATGAGAACCAACACCTGAACCACATAGTTATTATTCAGCATCGTGGCCCTACACATAACATGAACAGCACAGGAGACATGCAAACACAACATAAGGAGGGGCATACTATGACAACAATGAGATTATTCGAGGGATGGACCAAGAGACCAAGCTCCAGAGGCACCAAGGGATTGGGATGGAGCAGATAATAAAAAAGGGGGTAGGAGTACAGGGGGCAGGTGGTGAGTAAAGACTAGTGGGGGAGGGAGGGCATAATCCACTGCTGTATACCCTTCCCTGCTGAAAAAGACCTGTCTGTTCCACTCCCAGTTTAAAATGAGATTGGAGAGATGAGCGAGGTGGGGGCGGTCTAACATAGGGATCACAACAGAGAGGAGAAAGTTGGCCTTGAAGTGAAAAGCGCAAACCCTCACAGTTTATGGTCATGCCTGTAAATAGCTTAAATGAAACTGAAACCAGTCATTGTTGTAAAACTTTCTCATTATTAGTGAATTTGAACACAATAGTTGGGAGTCAGCATTTTCTCTCAGGTCTGCTGCACAATTTCAGCCTGAAAAGTTATAGGCCAGTACAAAAACACCAAGAATATCAGATTGATTTCCATGCTCCAAATTACTCAAGAGGTAAGAAAACTAAAACCATGTTTACACCAATGCAACGGAAGAAAATAGTAATACAGATTAAAAATCATTTGAATAACAGTAGGGAAAAAGCCAACTAAACACTGTACAAGACACTGCCAGCAGCATCACTCAAGCCTTAGGGGGAAAAATGGAACTCAAGGAATGTGTGCCTATAGCTTGACTTTTATACAAATTATTTGGTGTGGGAAAATCATGTAGCATTAATGAGCTGCGGTGCGATGGAAACAAGTGCATGCTTCTGTGACTTAAATTAAAGGGAAACATCTTCACAAATGTCGAACCTCCTCAACGAGTTAACATGTCAAGCACCTAAGGCTCTATAAAGCATCTTTCTAGACAATAAGCAGAAAAAGTCTACAGGGAATTTGTTAAAATCTTCTGTATAAAGGACAAGAGTGGGTGAGCCAGAGGTAAATTACCTTACTGATAACTCAGTAACAATTAGTGAACTGTGTATTTATGGACCCCCAAGGGCCTTCAGAAATAAACTAAACAACTAATTTTTGGTCTGAAATAATAAATGTTTACAAAACTGCAATAAAAGTCACAGACAGCAGTCTATCAAACTTATGTATAGATAAACGTTCTCTCCCTCCATATATGGAATAAGACATATTTTCAGGGCCACTGAGACCGTTGTCCAAAAATTTGCAGCACCACTAGATGGCAGTGGATGATAGTTTCAGACATCAACAAACGTCGTCTGTCCTCCATGTTGAGCCCATAGTGACAACAGTAGTGAGGTCTAGAGGCAAAGAGGTGAAGAGTGGAAGTGTAGAAAACAGTGCATATGAAAATGCATGCCTTTAAATGCATGTGTATAGTACCAGTAAGAGACGTATACGAATAAAGTAGTTGCACCTCTTAGTGTTCATGAATAGTGTTTTACATGTTTTAACAGATGTCATTCTATAAGTTCTGCTGACGGAGTTGTAGTGTACAAAGTGCACAGGTGCATAGAGAATGAATGTAAAGACTCAAGATCAAGGCAAAGGCACTCAGACTGGTTCAACATCTGTTTAACAGATGTTACTGTTTTAGAATCCAATAAATTTCATTAGAATAAAGAAAACAAAAAATTAGGTCCCTGTTTAGAGATGTTTACCAGTTCGTTATAATTAACAAGATGGAGGTTTTGGTTAATGAGAGTTCTCTCCTCTAATATTCCCCATTTTCCATTCACTGTTGTCTTCCCTCTTGCCTTGCTGTACTTATTACAGAGGCACAATCACTTCAACATAGTTGTTGGGGAAGTATCCAGATTGTCCACGGAGGGTTCCCTCTAACCAATTCTCATCAATTCGGCCGATCAATGTGATGACATCACCCTCCTGGAAGCCCAGCTCCCCATCGTTCTCTGGCTCAAAGTCATAAAGGGCTTTACAGCATGGTTCAGCTATAAGAAGAAACAATGATGAGAGATGCAAAAGAGAAAAAGAACAAAAACAGTAATTCTGAGATAACAATGTTTGCCTTTAACAAATTCAGTATATCCTAATTTGACAGAAGATCATTAGAAGCAGAGCGTTTCCAGGGCATTTTCCAGTATAACTAGGTATAAACCATGTTAGTCATCACTTTGTCCTTTTGAAGATCCCGACTGTAATTAGTGTTATGATACTGCATATTGCATGGTAAAGTATTTAATTCCAAACACAAAGACTTTGGCAAAGTTGTCAAATTTACTTTCTCATGATAGACCAGAGAGGTGAATGACTTTGGATACACTCTCTGTTTACATTTGTTAAAATCAACCATGTAACATGCAGGAATGTCTTAAGGTCCAGAAGTTTCAGCCAGGGAACAGGCTGTCAGAGACATACAATTTAGCAAAAAAAGTCTATGAATCTTTTGGATAGTGTAGGCTATTTCATTAAAGAGTCAATGATTTTGAAAGACAAAAGCGAGAGTAGGCTGCCTAAGGTTGTATGTCTCTGTAGCCTCAATAAGACAGAGCTGTTCACAGCCACAAACCCCACCTTGTTCTGGGATCCTGAAAGACAGGACACACTGGACTCAACAAACACCTTTCAACAAAGTTAGTGAAAAAGTTGACAAAGACGTGCTTGTTCTTGTTGCACACAGATGTGCAGCTGAATTAGTGACAGAGAAACTTTGTAGTTCTTTGTAAGTGACATCTTCATCAATCCACTCACATTGCCTGCTCTTGATGGAGTTTCTTTGGAAGGAAGGTACCTTATATTGTGCTGGGGCTGGTTAATGTCACAAAGGAACGAAACATCAGTCTTAAGAATGACTGATTTGCACATATGCCTTCATAGGTGTAAGGCCGTGCACACACACATGCAAATATATACACATGTGCAAATGCTACTACTACTACTCTCAAAGAATATATTAGGGTAAATTTACCAGGAGAGTATGCTGGGGGGCTTGTTGCAGCAGATGAATATCCTCCATTGGACTGTTCTAACTCCCCAAAGTCAAATTGTGGTCTTGGTTTCGGTGTGTATTCACGTCTTGGACGGTTCTGAGCCTCATTCGCCCTGCAAACAAAATATAAATAAATAAATAATAGAAAAAATAAATATCAACCCTCTTTGGGCAAGTTAAAAAAGATATATTCATTGTGTGGCAAAAACTATAGTTAAAGTTTAATTGTTGGAAATAAATTTAATTATTCAAGTTGTTAAAAAATGATTATGACATTGTCATCTGTTTCCGATTAAAAAAAAAATCAAAATTCAAACTGTTCAGTAAATAGTAAAGTGATTTGTACTCAAATTCTCCTCCTGCTGGTACTTGACATGTATCACAAATAGATAGGTAATGGGAAAAAGCATGGCAGCATAGCACACAAAAGACATGTTATTATCACAGTCATGGGACTGACCTTTCTTTCAGTCTTTCAGAAAGCTCTTCCAGGATCTGCTCGGCTTGTCTGTGGTACTGCAGAAGAGACTCAACAAAGGAGCACAGCTGACTCACCTGCTCCACCTACATGCACAAGTACATGTAAACGATCATAGAGTGAGACCAAACACGTAAACAGCTCACTTCCTGTTTCTTGTCATTCCTAGTTGTTTATCACTATGTCACTCTTATTTACCAGAACAGCGTCTGTCAGAAAGCAAATTATAAATTTTCAAACAAAACAGGTTTAACTGGCTCACATGACTGTAAGTCACTGTGGAAAAAAACATGTCAGACAGACACATAGCCTACTGTCGTCATGCTGACTGAGAAGCTGTGAGCAGCAAGGAACATGCAATTCTGATGGATGTAGTCACAGATATTGAGACTCAAGTCAGTGTGACATATACACAGGGAGAGACGACAAGTTTATTTTTAAATATATTGTTTGCTCTATGACCCAAATAGTCATTACTTGCAGAAACTAAAAGGACACTATTAAAACTGAATTATTTACACAATATTATCCTGACCATTAACATGATATCAGTGTAGCTTCATACAATTATTACTCAAACAGATTTACAGTAAGTCAGCACTCTGCAAAACAATGGCAACTTACATCTGTTTCCAGTAGGTTATGCATAGAGCTCTCAGCCATCTCTTTGGACTCATGGAATTTCTCCAGGGCCTGTCTGATCTCTTCATCCTGGATTTTACCTTGACGTTTTTTTTTATAATCATAATCCAGACGGCGGCCCTCCAGTTTCTTCAGGTGGAACTGACGGGATTCAATAGTAAATGGGAAGAAGAGCTTTAACAGGGTGTACATTATTATATTTGCAGTAAGCATATTCATTTGGTTGTGATCATTTTGAGAAAACTGCTGCATCATTGATGTGTTTCAAACATACACATTCAGTTCAGCTGCTATGCACGTGGACTGCTAATGACTGCTGATATTATTGTAGCTGACACACAGACTGTGGAGCTCATTAGTCAATGGCTGCTCTGTACATGCAAAGGAATACCACCTCTTTGAATCTACCTGAATGTCTTTGATATCCTTCTCAACGACTGCCTGCAGTGGGTCAATAAAGTTCTGCTTCACATCAATATCCAAAGAGTCCTTGACCTCAGCCATCCTCTTCATTGATTCTCCTATTTCTATTAGAGCCCCCCCTTCAAGACACACACATACAAATGAGTAAGCAGACATTTTTATACAACAAAAAACACTTTTCCTCATTATGCTGTGCTCCAACTTACCATCATACTAATGCTTTAAAAACATTAAATTTTACTTGCATAATTGTTGCAAAGTGAAACCAACATGCTTACCAAAGTTGGTGTCTTCACCCATGTCCCGCCCATACTTAGTCATGCAGTCTCCTAGGAGGCCCTCAGGCTGAGGGTAACCAGGATTATTCTCCTGTCCACGCATTTTGGACACAGTGGTGAGCATGGAAAGCTTAGCTCTTGTTGCTGGGTTAGGCTGGAGGTACTCCGATGTTTTATTGATGACTTCCACCACTGCTTTGCTGGTAGTATCTGCCCTCTGGTGACACAAGATGGGGAAAGACATTGATTCCTGAATGCGTATACTAATTCACCTGCCACTATTTACATGTCTGTAAGAAACTTAATGAATAGAAATTTACAGCACAACATATAAGAATATGGTATTTCAATAAATGAATTATTTTTATAGTCTTAAAAAAGTATGAAGTACCCTTTCAAGGTCCTTGAAGTCTTCATCTAGTTTGGTTCCCTCTGCACCTCCAACCTTTTCGCTCATCAACTGTGACAACAGAGCAAACAAAGCAATACAATTGGTTTAACCAAGCAAACTTGGCAGCTTATACTTAATTTCTATTGAAATACTGCTATGGCTTTCATTCCCAAGGTATCCTCTTACAGAAAGAGGTTAACTACAGAGCTGGATTTCTAGAGCTAATAGAGGTTCAGTGACATGCTAGATGCTTACAAATTAGATATAGATATCGATGATTCAGCAGGGAGGGATCTTTTGTCAAATGAGCTTCACATCCTTTAGGACATCCCTGTTGTCTGTCACTGACGCACATTAATCTGCATCAGGGAAGGAGTTCTGCAAACAGACTTTCCTCTGTACATAAACACCTGAGAGCTTTTATTCATAAGTGATTATACAAATGGTTTTTACTTTTTTTCCACCAGGCCAAACAGGAGTTGAACTCTAACCATGTCAACTTTACACTGCTCTCGCTCAAAAAAATCATATACTTGCTCACATATGGCACACGCATTCTCCATTTCCCGAAAGACAAACAAACTAAAATCTTGTGCAGTTGTCTAGCAGGCCTTACAGAGACCAAATGGATCATATCTATCTAGTTCATATAATACACAGGCATGGCAAACTTGAAACACTAAATGACTGTGAACATTGTGCAAAGTGGTTCATGGGATATAATTCATGTGAAGTCTAATTTACTGCATTTCAGTTGCAATTGGAAGTTGCAGATGTAGGAAACACAAACACAGTTTCAATACCCCATCTGGTTTCATAACTCCCAACAAAGTTTTTCTTTTTTTTTTTACAATCAAACCAGTCTGTCTGAGTCAGACTAAGGCTTATAAACTTCTTTATTTAGATCAGTATCACACCAACTCAGTTAAGCAACTAGCTTGCACCACTGATTATTATTCAGCCACCTTGTCATATTTCACTTCACAGCCAGAATGAGAAGGCACAACAGTTGTCGGCCAGGGTGTTCAGAATTTGCCTTGCGTGTTCACTGCATTTGTGTTGTAAGTCCAAATATTTGAGGTATTCATAGTGGGCTTTGCCACGTACAAGTACCTGGCTAGTTTTCTAGTTTTCCACTCAAAAACATCTATAAGATAGATGTAAGATACCTGACACTGGTAATGCCACCTGTTTTTTTTAACATTCTGATCACAGTTGTGTCTTCTGGTTGACTTGGGAAATAGAAGCTGGTTTGGGCGGACAATGTACATAAGTCAGATTCCATTACAGAGGTACACGCCCACTCAGCAGAGTTAAATATTACTATCGACTGTCAAAAACATGAACAAGATAAGAAAGTCTTTTGTAGCTGTTATGATAGTAGAGATCCTTTATACATTAATATAAGGTACAATAGGGAATTGTTGATAGTGGTGTTGCAGAGGTATACAGAGAGGTGTTAACTACACCCAAAACATCTTCGTATTGTCAAAGTATTATTAAGTATTATCACATGTCACAGTAGATATTTAAAGCTTAAGCACTGGAGATATGGTCTCACCACAGCACATTGGCCAATCTGAGTGTTTTGAAAACGCCATTTAATCCCACAGATAACAAACACGGAAACCACTTGGACGAGAGTATTACTTAACAGCACAACAAACTCTTTAATCACAATCAGTATCACCAGGTAAACGTGGTTCCTAGATTGATGCAAAGTAGCAACCAAGTTGAAAAGAAAGTCAACACATTGACAGTTGCTTTGAAAAGTTGACCGTTGTTTGTGGTGTTAACTGGCTAACTTCTCTAGATTAGCGTTAGTCAGTTTTATTGACGCTGACATTACGTGAGTCACAACTCATTTGACACTTGTGGAAGAGTCCGTTAGCATAGCTTGTCTTATACTTCTCAACGATATAAAGCATGTCAGTGTTAACCAAGCAAATACGTGTCATCGTTAGCCATGACTTTTTCCTGCTAGCCTTGAGCTACTGCACTTAAACCAGCCACTACGTTAGCTAGCTTGTTAAGCTACTAGCTCGCGGTGAAAAAAAAAAGAGTAACGCTTTTACCTGACTTGCTTTGTAAAACTGTTTCTTAAATCCTGCGACAGACATCTTGCACCGTCTGTGTTGCCACCCGGACGTCGATTGGGAGAAGTTTGCTGTAAAAGAGTTGTTGTGAGTTTTCAGTTTGCGAGACAAACAGCAGCCGAGGCTCCACGTCTTAAAACTTTGTACCGTGGGTATGAAACTTGCTAGGCAACCACAGTTTCCTGGCCCGGGCTTCATGGGGGAGGCTCCATCCTGGTGGATCAAGTGGGTCAAAGCACACACACGCGCACACACACGCGCGCACTCACACAGTGCGAGACCATGCACCCAAACATTCAGTCTCTGTTCTGTAAACAAATCTGCTGACTGGTGTCTAGTCTTTAGGCTTATAGTAAACAAACAGCAGAGTGACTTTCAGAAATGGGCTAAATATTTCCTTTTAGTACAAAATTACTTAGCTTTTGTGATTTATCAAAATGCGGACTTTTTTCTATACAGATTTATAATTTATTAGCAAAGAAACAGAGAAAGACAGCAAATCCTATATTAAATAAGCTGTTACCTGAAAAAAGGAAATGATTTGATTATTAATAGGTGCTGATATAGGAACTGATGATTTCAAATACAATCATCATGTGTTAACAACATGCAAAGGTACATTAGACATGTAGGTCAACATAAAAGCAAAATTCACATTTAAATAAGACTCAATGAAACATTTCAAAAGAAAACGAAAACAATTTATTACATTCTTAAAACCACATATAAGGTATCCCATTGGACAATATATATTGAGCTGTGTGACTCAGTTACTTTTGGACTAGTAATATACCTCTTGTACATTTTGTCATAAAGGGAAAGAGAAGGAAGACAAACTACTATTTTGTTTGTACCATTCCTAATCTTTCTTCAATTAAAAAAATAGATCACAGACTTTACAGGACAAATGTGGAAACACATAGAGAAAAATGTTGATAAAAGACTGACAAATCAGTGGAAATCACAGCAAAAGAAACATTAAACCCAATAATGAAATTCATTTTCAACTTGATTTATTTCTTTTTAAACATCTGTTCTTAAATTTAAAGTTACAATATTAGGACAAACGGGAAGGGCTTTGACACTTTGTGAGCGACATTCACAAAAATAGAACTTACGTCCACAGTGATCATGGTTATGGGTCTCATCTTAGGTGCAAAGGTGTGAGGAGTACAAGGCTAAAAGACGGCACTGGTAATAAAGGGACAAGAGATTACAGCTAGCTCCCTGAGCGGAAAACATCAGGTCCTCGGACCCTGCTCACAAACTTCACAGCAACCCAAGTAAGACATCATCATTATCTCAATGCTATTACAACCTTCGAAATGAGTGTTACATATGTACACATAACATCAACATTTGTGGGTGACAGTGTGGAAAAAAAGTGAGACAACAACAACAAAAAAAAAAACAATAAAATGGATTTGCTGAAAACGGACGAGTCTTACTGGCATTGAGGCCCAACTCAGGGGGGCAGCTGGTAGCTCTGTCTGGCCTTAGACTAGTGTCCAGTGAGAAAGAGGAAAGTGCTTGGTATTTGGACAAGTGCTGGGTTTCAGACTTAAGGTGAGAGGAACAGCAAATGTACAAAATAATACAGTTGCTCCAACCAGCAGGGATGTTTTTATGATACATATTATGGACCGTCGTTTTCCTGACCTTTAACAAACGGACACATCTGGAGTGAAAGATAACTATGGTACACCTACTCCTGTAACTGCTGGTTAGAAACAGGAGGACAGACCCTGTGTGTCCCCTTTGACTTTACAGTTCATGACGTTTTCTTTTGCCTTGCTTTTCCTTAGTGTCCTGTTTGTCCTCTTGTCTCTTTAGGCAGGGGTGCAGCAACAGTGCAAACTGAAAGCTCTCAGTTTAAAGACAACGGCAATGTTTTTTTTTTATTGCCCTTGTTTGGGCACACTGCCTACCCTGCTGTGTTGAATCTGCAACAAGTGTCCACCCCATCACTTGTGTGATGACTGCACCTAACCCAGCTGGGATTTGCCATCAGGGTACGATGGGGTTGTTGCCATGGAAACCTGAGAGTGCTGTCAAGAGAGGAAAAATAGTCCCGTATAGGAGTCAAAAAATCAGCTACTGTCACGCATCCATCTTTTTCCCTACTTTTTATCTTCCAATCCCCTTCTCTCTCTCCCTCTCTGTCTCGCAACTGAACTGAGCGCACATTCTACCTCTTTCCATATCCTTATATAGTCATCTATTTACATTCTTATTTAAAATATTTGTTTATAAATGTGTATATAAATTAAAGATAATTTCATCTCGTCCTGTCTCTAAGTGGCATTTACAGGGAAAGGGGTGTGTGGGACTGAGGTTTCTCATTGCAATACAAGAGCCTACAAAAAAAGGCAGCACCGAACACCGTCTACATGTGTGTAAAAGTGGTTCTTAGCTGATGCGGGAGGTCAGCCTAAGCCACGAGTCATATCGCATTCTGTGTGTTTCGTTTTGTATCAGAGATAATGACTCATGATCTTGGTCCCGAAGTGATGGTCAAATGTGTGAATACAAATGTCTATCATACTGAGATGTTTTTAATATAGAGGAAATACTGAGTGAGGGCTGTAAGAAAAGTGAGACCTGTTCATCCATATGACTGCACAGGTTATTTAGGTGTAAACCTCTGTCTCAGAATGGCAGGGTTATACATTCACTGTTGTTGTGTTCTGGCTTGTACATTCATAACTTGGGTGGGGTGATCCAGAGTGCATCTTAGACAAGTGCTTGAGGTCGGAGCTGTTACATGCTAAGTGGGTTATTATTATGGTGCTCATCCACTTACTGTTAATGCTACAATAGAGGACCATGAGCATGTGTGGTCTGTAGTGTAAGGTGCTTTGCCTGCTGGGAAAGTGGAGGACTACTTTGGGATCATGGGAGACGGAGTAACAAGTCCTAGATTGTCTCTTAACTGCTGGCTGTTGAGCTTAAACATCTCTATCCTTCTTTGTCTCTCCTTCCCCTTCCCTACTACTTAATACTCTATCTCCATCTCTCCAGGTGTGCTTGTCTGTCTGTCTAACTGTGGGTGGAGTCAGGCAGAGACATCTCGCTGCCAAAAACTTCTCGATACAGTGGTGGGAAACTGTAGGCGGTCTCTGGGTGGACCAAACGGAAAAACTCCAGTTTATCCATGTGGAGGTTACAGATAGACTTCATTATGGGCAGCTTGGACATCATCTGTGGACAATGCAAAGGTAAGTTTCTGTGGTTGTTACAACAACTATGTGCATTTGAAAAGCGTTGCGACTGCCCCTCTGTACCTTATCCAGTTTTTCCTCGGGAGCACCACTCTTATGTAGACTGTGCTGCAAAGCCAGGTATACTTTCTCCTGGAGCTTCTTAACCTTTTCACCTTCTGTCAGCCAGTGTCGATCTGCAGGATACAAGTCACTAACCCGTCACATAACCGTCTCCTCAGTTTCATTTCTCCATAAATAGCTTTTAAATTGTACTACACGTGGAAACTCGGATTAGAAAAATACCAATTGTACAATTCAAAATCATTAAATACCTAGAACATAATTAACACACAATAATAGACTGAGAACCTGTGTGTGTGTGTGCGACATCTAGAGCAAAAACCCTATTGTGTCACATGTTTATGCTGAAAACGTAGCTTTCTTTAGCAAGGACAGAATTGTGCTGAATGAACCTGAATTGTCCTGCTGGAAACACTTAAACATGTTTGTGTTTGTGAAAAAGAGTGAGCGACAAAGGGAAATAAAGGAAGAGTAATTACCAGGGGAAAGAAGGACAGCAGCACTAAACAGAGCCATCTCCTCGTCAGACAGCTGTAGACGGCAGAGTCCTTTTCCAAGGTCAAACACTGCACTGACCAAGTCATCACAACCTACACAAACACAGGATACTGTCATAAACAAGAGCATGATGACTTCAGCACCCCTACACAACTACAGTAAGAGACAGACCCACAGTGACCCAAACTGATCGGTTTAAAATTACACTTGTTTTTCTTAGTGCCAATAACGTCTGTCACACCAGTAATAACAGGATCCCGGTGTTATTGTTATTCCACCAAAAACAGCTAAAAACAGACGCTTCGCTGTAATCACACAATTCATTATGTAAAATTGGATAATTTGGCTCATTTTTCCTAAGAGGAGTTCATCACGCAGCTTTCTGTTGCATTTAATCATATTTGTTTTCACGTCCTCCATTAATGGCTTCTTGCCTTTCAAGCAAGACAGTGCTTGGAAAGCAACATTTCACTGGAGACTTTCAATTTAATCTCCTCACAGCCAGAGATGAAACTGAAATTACTGTTTGATAGAAAACATTTTATGAGGCTTTAGCACATTTATTTAATTTAGAATTATGTGCTGTGCTAGTCAGTGCAAAGGCATCTCCATAAGATGTTAATAATGGAGTGAGGACTGTGAGTGTATTTCTGCACACAGCTGGTGTGTAGAGATTGTAATTAGTGCATAGCACTTATGAAAAGGCATTTGATTTACCATCTTTACAAACATATGATGCTTCACTAGGTGATGCTGCCAATTATCTGAATGTTTTAGAAATGACACAATCACATTCCTGTCGGATCCTTACCGAGCGCTTTGAAGAACTGCGCCAGAGCAAACTTTCCGTTGAAGAAAATGGCGCTGTTGTTGGCGTTGAACACTCGGCACATACGTATCAGCAGGACCTCCAGGCATCCTGCAAGGTCGGCCACAGATAGAGGCAAAACATGGAGAGATGTAGAGATGGAGAGAGTAGAGGAGGGAGGAGGCAAGGACAGAGAAGGTCCAAGATACTCCAACATGCACACACAGATAGCAAAATGTAAATAATTTTGACCCAGATTGGCACACAAGCATATATGACATTTTTGAACCATTTAAAAATCATCAGGATTTTTTTTTAAAAAGTTCAAAACATTTGCATTAAGTAAACAAATTGTCAAGTATATGCATTCGATGTCAAAGACAGTTGTTGAGCATGTATAGAAAACAAATGCAAAATTTTGTTTCCACCATAATGCAGTTACCACGTGTTTGAACCAGATAATGAATAAGAGGATGGCAAAAAGGCAAAGATAGAAGGTTGGAGACAAAAAAGGGAGGGGACTTAAGTTAGCAAGTTTCACAGTGTGCTTACTTTGGATGAATGAACTCATGAAGTATGACGTATTTATTGAAGTACTTTAGACTGTGCACTGACCTGCTTTCAGCAATATAATCTGATCATTCTGGCACAGGTCCATGAAGCCAGCAATGCGTTTAGCAAACTCCACCACGTACTGAATGGCATTGGTGATATGGTGGGCACACTGCTGCCACATCCACTCAGCTGACTGAAACAGTGACATAATTCACACAGACACAATCAGATTCAGTATGTGCACTGACCAACCAGATAATGATTTTAAATAGTTTTTATTCACTGAACTCTAAACTAAACTGTGACTGTAAACTGAAGACTAAAACTGTGCAAAAAAATTATTATGATTTAGTTTGGAATAGCTGGTATCCATGACTGTGTGTTCTGTACCTTGTTCTGAAAAGCACGGGTTTCGTCAGCTGTGTATTGTACCCAGGTGAATCTCTTCATGTCCTCAGCACTGTACTGACACGTCTCCAGGTGAGACTTAACAATACTCTGGATGATACGCTCTGTGAAACAAAATAAGCATAAACACACACATACACACACAAACAGACACACACATTCGTAAATATATATGTATATATCTCAGTGTGACATGGGTGTTTACTGTACATATTCACAGATCATGCCTGTGTGATCTTGAATAGGGAACTAAGTGCTCTGCAATGTCCTGCTGCTGCTGGCTCCTCTGCTCTCCTTATTTCTACAGAAACTAGCATCTTCTCCACCTCCAGCATGTAATTTATTAGACCCAGCAGCCACAATATTTACTAACTGCCTCCTTTTATAGTCCCCTGAGTCCCATAAAAAGCAGACTGCTGCCAAGTTTGTTGCTGCAAGCATCCATAAAGATGTAAAAAAAATTACAAATACATTTTTCATCTCAGAAATTACCATTGCCTCTTTACATCTATAAATACCAACACACCACCATTCTTTTACCTGCACATAATAATTTACTATACACAACCCCATAAATGCCAGTCAATGGGCCGGTGAAAACAAAATACCAACATCCATTATCCCACATGCTGCTGGCGATTTAATGATAAGAATGATTCATATCTCCCTTGCTTTGTTTTCTTGCTGTTATATAATCATTTTGAAGTGTGTTACATTTGCTTTATGCAATGACCCAGAAATGAAAAATGGGAGCATCACGATGCAAGATAAAAAGAGGACATAGAAATAAAAAATGTGTAAATAGAAATAATATGCGTCTTTCATTATATCCTGTATCAAGGCCTGATTCTCTCTCATGCTGCTAAAGGGCATTCTAGTTATTTGTCAGAGTTATGTGATGCTCTATAGTTACTACTCACCAAGGTCTGTTATTGAGCAGTCATCGGGCAGATGGTCCAGCAGTGTATGCATGTGTTCCAGCAGAGGATGTGTGAGAGAGTGTGTATGCAGGAGCTGTATCCCGTTGCTGTCTGCCCCATCCAGTATTGTCTGCTGTGGGGAATTCTGATTGGACAAAGATGGGGAGGAGGAAGAAGAGGACGATGAGTTGGACGTGTTCCCGGTGCTGGCTCCTCCACCTCCACCAAGCAGCTCCAGGCTGCAGTACTCGCTGGCCTCCTCGGGGGTCAGGGGCAGATCAAACAGGTCAGGCAGCGCCGCAATGTCATCCAGGTCGCTGAGGGTGGAGCTTGAGCCCCCGCTGCTGTAGGACCTACTCAGACCTTCTTCACCATCCTCCCCACTGCCGCCACAGACTCCATCCTCCCTGGGCAAGGACAGAGCCGTAGAGCCCTCTGCTCCAGAGCCCACACACTCCTGGGACTTCTGGTGCTTCTGCACCTCAGCATACAGGCTGTCACGCTGCTTCTTTGACATACGACCAAACTTGACCGCTGCAGAGAGAAAGCGCATTTGATTATAGTAAACAAACGGACTCATCTAACAAACTACTTACTGTGCGTCTGTAATGTGTTTATTCTAATGAAAACAAATGGAATATTCCATTTTTTTTGCGTTTGAGCAATGATTGTGCATTTTGACTGTTGCCAAACTAAAACTTCTATCTATAGCTGTTCACTCGATCCAAATGTAAGATATCCCTGGCCCATGGGAATTCCTTCTGACACCTGACCCACAAGTACTGTATGTTCCAGTCCCTATATCCAGTGTGATGACAGTCCATCACCTCAGTTCCGTCTTGGTGCGGTTTACAGATGACATAAGCTGACGTGGACCCTTACTGCTAGCCATTACCACACACACACGCAAAAAGTACAAAAATGTTGTAGAGTATTCTCTGTGTGTTTACCGTCTCTGCTCATGCCCAAAGCCAGACACTTCTGCAGGCGGCAGTGCTGACAGCGGTTGCGGTTAGTTCGGTCGATCAGGCAGTTCCTCTGGCGGGAACACGAGTACATGGCGTTGTTCTGCTGGCTGCGACGAAAGAAACCCTAGATGCACAAAAAATACACACACATGCGCCACAACCATAAATGAGCGACAGCGCGTTTGAAGTAAAACAGTAAGTAATGCATTTCTTGCGTTTCCTCCTCACCTTGCAGCCTTCGCAGGTGATGACTCCATAGTGGATTCCTGAGGACTTGTCCCCACAGATCTTGCAGGGGATGACCTCGATCTGGGCTGCGGGGCGGAAAAGGAGTGATGAGAAAGGTCAGAAAGCCGCTGCCTCATGTGTCTCATGGATTTACGTACGCAGCACATCACAGTCGAAAGTCAATATCTGCTGAGTGTAGCACGGCACTGAGTCATAGTGTGGACGTTGCCAAAAGTAGTTAATAAATATACCCAAACACAAGGCTGAGCAACATGATCCTTTCATTCAGACATAGCACTCCCTCTGACAGAGGCCCATATTTGGCATTTATTCAGTGCCTGCAGCAAGACTTGTCCAAACTACTGATTTTAACCTTGATTTTATGCATCCACTGTAAACAGCAATAAAACTGTTCTCAACTTGTAAATAATAGATAGAGTTCGCTGTTAATGCTAGAGATTAATATCCCTCTACTTCGGCTGATAGTGTTAAATGGATCTGTACTGGGTTTGAAGGGTTTGTCTGTTGTATTTGTAAAAGCCCTCTTCCTCTTCCTCTATCTCTGTTCCATTTAGACAAAGGTATGATCAGTTTCCAATTGCAGGTTAATAATACTGGATTTTTTTCTCGTGCTGGCTACTAAAGCTGTGCAAGTCTGTTTTCTCTGGTTCTAAACCTTGGACAAAAATACAGTTAGTCCCTTATATCTTTTGTCGTCCCTGAAAAGGTTGCTCATGCTTTTATCTCCTCACAGTCAGACGACTGTATCTCTGTGTAACTTGGCTCAAAAGGAAGGCTCCTTCCTGCCCCTAACTGAAAAATATGACCATTTCTCCGACTTATGTTTCACCTCTCATGTTTTTGGGAGCCCTTGAGTTTCAGATTTAAAAATTGTACATCTTTATATTCACAGATGATTAAATAAATGTCACTCTCCTTTGAGTCTGAGCTCCACTGCCAGGGGTCAGCGAGTCTTCATTTAAATCCTGTGCTTAAAAAGATTCTGCACTTTATTATTATATTTTTCTCTCACATCCAGTGTGCAGTAATGAAAGACAACAGCGGGTGATGCACAGGGCATAATAATGCAGCACGGAATAAGTTACATTATTCTTCTATTTTCTATGAACGCAGGCAAACTCTCGAACATTATGTACTAGAAGACAACTTGTTATGAACTATGTTGGTCTGCACCCTGCATGTGGCCCCCATGAGGGAACAGAGTACACAAACAGATAGGGAATCACATGACTCTTGCACATATGACAAATACACAAAGGCTCCTTCTTTCTTCACTGAGGAGAAAAAAAAACAACAACACTTATATCATAAGATAGCAGCTCCTTCGCCTTGCTGTCTGTGCAACCTTCAGAAAGATTTACCAAATCAGTATTTTGTACCGCCTCTGTTTTGTTGGGACCATGTGTGGAAAACCATTTAGTGATCGAGGAGGAATTGTTGCACTCTTAGGTACTGGAAAACACAACTTTCCACCTTCCCCCGTTTAATGACATAGTCGACTGTCTGTCTTCTAAAACTGTTACTAAAATACTTGGACTGATCAGCGCAGCTGCAGACATGAGATGGAAAAATATCTTCCCCCTCCTTTCCTCTCTTTCTCTCAGGTTCCCCTCCGCCCCTCCCTCATCTATCGATTATATAACTCTTGTCTGTGAGCATTCCTCACAACACTCATTCAGGGCTCACTCTAGCAACACCGAGACCCCGCCCTCCCCAGACCCTCTTTCTCCCAGTGGCTGAGCGGCGTTCCAGCCTCCTTGGTATTGGCTGACTCATCTGTCGCTCAGGCCCCGCAGCCTGTCAGCTCATGTGGACATTCTGTCCTACTGACACACTTTCCCACTGCAGGGGGAGTGGGAGAAGGGAAGAAGGCGTGATCCCGGCTCTCCGCAGATCACTTTTAAGGTGGAGTCGAACAACGCTCTGGCGTCCCTCAAGGCTCATAACTCGCATTTGAAAATCGTCTGTTACGTAACACCAAAATTAACCCAGAGAGGCAATGACAGTGAGACCAGAAAATCTGCCCGTACCAGTTCACTTAGAACACAAGACATATCTACCCCCCCCCCCCCCCCGGATTATCATCTGTTTCTGCATGGACAGATTTTTGCAAACGCCATGTTGCATTATTGTAGTCAAAAATAAATAAATAAATAAATAAAATAAACATATTTAATGTAGACTGCAACAGCCACTACTATATCTGGCTACAGTCCACTCTGCGGACTTGAATGTCAGCTATTCGGCCCCCGCCCCTCCCTTTGACATTGCGCCTCTGCTTGAACGCAGTCTATTCCTGTCCAGTGCTGAGAGCCAGAATTACACAGATGCCCAGCCACCCACCCCTGTTGTTACAACCACAAATACATGCTTTCTCACTCCCCTTCTCTGACCCACCACAGATAACCAGACGCACACCAGAGACCGTACGTCCAGTTTCAGCTCCCTAATGTTCCCTCATCTGACGTCATTTCATAACTCGAAAAATGAAAGATCGCAAAGACCTTAAGCCAATTACGGACAAAGACTTCATAAGAACAGAACGTTAACTTAAAATACCATGGATGCTAATCCTGCAGAGGCAAAACACGATGGCGACGACTCTGCAATTATTTCAATTATCTTTTTTTAAGTATTAAAAAAAAACCTTATATGCACAAGAGAAAATCAGGAACCAGTTTGCAGTTTCCGTATTTCTACTTCAACTGTGATTAAAAGAACACTGAAAAAAAAAGACAATTGATATAATGGTCATTGACTAATCAATTATTAATCTAAAGTGAAGAGGTGAATACAAGGTGAGCTACATTGTTGTTAAAGCAATATTTACCTTATACCATAGATGTCATTGGTGACCTGTGCTTAAGGCCCAGTCTGAGGCCTCTGACCTTTAACCCCCAAGAGAGCTGGTATTCCAAAGAGATCAATACAAGTTCGACTTTTTCTTAACATGATGCATGAGGACTGCCTGCAGGGATCAGCATTCATCGCTCACTGACAACTTTTTTCTTTACCAGGAAATACAAAAGTTTAACAGGAGGTGTAATCACACAAATGGCCGAGCAAGAAAAGGTGTTTGAACAGTACGACTGCAACACTGTGTGGCACACCCAAGTCTTTTCAAAAAAAAAAAAATGGAAACAGACACTTTATGAGCTCAGGGACAAACTTGCTGGCCCTAGTGTGTTTATCAACCAGCTAAATGTGTAACCGTGTTATCTCCCAAAGCCTAATTCAGTAGAGGTGGGGCAAGGAGAGGCACAGAAAAATCACTGACTTTGTGCCTCCAACACGTTGTTTCTCTGTGTCTGACGGGGAACAAAGTGTCAATAGTCCTGCAACAGGAGCCTCCTGTCAGTCAGTGTGTCAGTGGCGGGACATGGAGGAAAATTAATTTTGACCCCCCCCGCACCCCCACATGTGCACAGGTCTATGCATATGTACAAAACGCCTGCTCGTGCAACTTCTGCATTTAAATTGTTCAGGATTTTTAGCTTAAGTACATGTTATTCGTGTTTGCTCTTTACACAAAAATCATTTTCATTGCCTGCTCATTAGAAGACAGAGCATGAGAAGACATTCACTCAGAGCTCAGAGGCAGGGGCCTTGTGTGCTTTAGCTCTGTACATATTAGCAATGAAGCACTTGTTAGGTCATGCCTCCCAGCTGGGTGTAGGCTCGGACTGCAGCGGAGTTGTATCGCAACAATCCAATTTGGTTGTCCACTTTGCCCCCCCCCTCCAAAAAAATCTTACAGCATTTTCAATTTTTTTTGACCGTCCCTTTTTTTGTTTGCTGTACATAAAATAAGAAAAACATTGTTTTCACTCATGACTGAAAACAGGTGACAATCACACTGATTATGCTTGGTACCTTGTGGCTCTCACTGATTATTTTCATTTTACACTCTGGTCCTTTTGGAAAAAGAACAATAGTGTTGAGACTTAACACCGAATGAACATACACATTCTGGCCGTTAGGCTCCCAGTGCATTCAAATCCATAGGCTCTATTTTAAAAGATGCAAATACCAGCCAAGGCCAAGCTGAGGCCCACTGAGGGGGGATTGGAAGGAGAAGAATTTCACAGGCCTCCTGCAGCGGGTGTCAGTGTTTGACATGAATCTCATGCTCTCTCGCAGTGTACATATCATAAACAAAGAGCGCTCCTCTATCCAAATAAAACAGAGGACGTGTAGGAGGTCCAGACATGATGACACAATTCCAAAAGTCTGTCAGTTTGCCAAAGTAATGCAAAGTGACTCAACACTTTGAACTCAGATGATCGCTACAGTAAATAACACAAGTGTGTGTTCAAACCAGGATGGAAATGCTGCCACGCTTTTCTGCGGAGAACAACAACAAGTTGAGTGACTAACCTACAAGTTTTAGAGCTATGGGCTAAGAAAGGCCTGCGGTTTGTTTACCTTTGGATATCCTGCCAGAAAGAGAACCTCCCTCCACCAGAGGCCCCCCTCTGTCCCACCCCAACCCCTCACCTCCCCCCACTCCCCATTTTTAGAGCAAAAATTGATCTGTTTCCTCCCAATGGAAGAACTTGCTCTTTATTTCCTATAATACAAAACCGAACCTAACAAACTGACTCTGTCAGCCAGGTTTGTTGTATGAAGGGCACAGTGCTAATAAAGTCTACTACTTCTTTGAGTAGTAAACAGTCTGTAAGAGCTTGCATGAAAACAACTGCACTATAGTTATAGCTATAGTGTAGCAGCTATGTGGCAGATGTGATGCCTCTTATATTATGCATATTATGATGCATAACATTTACATCTACATTTAAAATGTTTGTTTACTGATTTGTTGCCAGGAACAGCCACCTATTGACCCGAATGCCCAAGTTCAAGGTCGTGTGTTGTGGAGCCACAGGTTGTTGGAGAGACCCTCAGTGAGCCCCTGTAACCGCACATGGCGCTGCACGGCCCGCGGCACGGCGCTTCCCTGAGCCGCTCCCCTCCCTCCGCTATGGATGCTGTATAATGCTGGGTGACATAACTAGGTCAGTGGAACAGCCGGGTCTCTCGCCCTCAGTACACTCACACTGTCGACCATGTGTCGGCCATGCTGGAACACAGTTATCCCATCATCATAACATCTTACATAAATCTCTGGTACAAATAAAAAAAAAACTTTGTTTAATTAAAACAAAAAAAAAATCATATTATGAAGCACTGAACAAAATGACAACGAATAATAATTTATTAGTAGTCATAAAAAAAACTAATTAATTAGTTTTTCCTGAAAAAAACCTGGACTATTATATTCTTTGATTCACCTGACCACAAACCTGATAAACCCGAATAACATCTCCATTGCATAATTGTAGTTTGGGTTAACAACAACCTCCTCCCATGCGCCTCAACTACCCCCCCCCCCCCTTCCTCTTATTGCATAACTCTGACATGGATCCTGGCAAAATCTCACTGAAGGACCATCAGGTACGACACGAGCCGTTTATTCTGCAGAGACAGCAGACGTGGCTCTGCTCTCACTGCGCCAACACAAACACGCCAAAGAGACGATTTCAAACAACAACTGCTAATAATAATAATAATAAAAACATGCCTCGAGCACGTCTCCATCGCAGCGTGCTGAACTTCAGCCTGCAGTGCGCGGCTCCGGGCACAGATAATCCAGTCATGAGGGATTAATGCGCACTCAAGTCCGCGCGCCACGCATGTGTCCGTCCAGAACCCGCACGGCTTTAAATGTTACTGTGACATTAAAACAAAAAACAAACTCACCTCTCATTTTGCTTGTCGACGTTTGGTTGTCGGTGAGAAGTCGCCTACATGTGCTCACTGGTGGTGACAGGGCAGAGGAGCCTCACGCGCCGGAGCCGGCGGACGCTGGCTCGGTAGTGTCACTGCGAACTGGGTCCCGGCTGCACGCAGCTGTCCCGCTGGAGCACGAGCGCAGCAGCGGCGCGAGGGAACTAGCAAAAAACAAAAACAAACCAAAAAAAAGGCTAGCGTTCCTGCTTTATCGCTCGGTCAAGTCCGAGCGGAATAAAAGCGTCGCTTTGGGTCTCATCGTCAGCGTCTGAGCGGTTTGCTTCAACTTTTTTTTTTCCTCTCTCTCTCTCTTTCTCTCTCTCTCTCTCTCTCTTTTCTGTGACAGAACAGTCCCACGGTGGACGAGCAGCCCCCCTCCTCCGCCCGCTTTCCTCTCAGTCTACCCTGCTAACCTACTTTCTCCAAGCGTGGACTCTCACATGATCTCACCGCCGACAGCTCCGCTCACATCACTCGCGGGGGCGCGCGCCCGGGGAGCGCGCTTAAGGTGGCTGGGTATTAATTGCCGCTCGCTTCTTTAGCGTCAGTGATGGTGAAGAGAGAGAGAGAGAGAACTAAATGAAGTGTGTCACTTCCTGGTAGGAATGTAATTAAATCACCCCCCCCCTACACACACACACACACACGTCTTTAAAGCTGACGTGTAGGGATGTTACCTGTCACTTCCCTGACTCTGCAGAGCAGGATGTAGCCTATTAATCAGTCATCAATTCATTCCTGTGTGATGAGACAGCGTTGGTGAAATTAAAAACCAGCAGGAAGAAGCTGTCCAGCAGGTACTTTGTTTACCACAGAGTTGGCTCCTTATGTAAGCAGTGTTTTGTTTGTTTGTTTTGCTGTGCTCATTAATCAATTGACCTGGATGATTATGGGTTTAATCATTTGGCCAGAATTTAAGGCCCATCACGTGGATCTGTTTTATTGGTAAATAAAAATAACCACACTCCTGCCCACTTACCCACCACCCACTCCAGGACTCACCATCCCTCCCAAGAACTACTCTCCATCCGTCACTTCATTCTCTGCTGCTGAGGTTACACCCAGTGACCTTGTGGTTTTTCGACACACGGCAGCCTGGGTCCTGTTTCACGCTCTCATCCCTGAACACGTAGGAACACACAGTATCATAGAAACAAAACTGCACCACCTGTGTCTTATTGATTTAGCTTATGCATTAGCACACTTAGACTTTTGTTCCCAAGCAATCGTATCATATCAGAATAAGTGTGTTATTTTTATTTCCTGTGAATCATCCGTGCGGCCACCTTGTGCTTTTTGAACAGGAGATTTGATTAGTGTTTACTGCTTTAATGTATGCATCGGTGGGATGTTAATATGTTCTCGGCACAGTGTGTGACTGTTGGTGTTGATGGGGAGGTGGGGGGGGCGGTTGCTGGGGGTGGGGGGCTGCTGTCGCGGACGGCCTTATGATGCAATGTTCTGGCAGTGATGTTATGAAACAGCATGAAGGCAGCGATTACTCAAACTGGGTTAGTGGAGCAGGCGAGCAGAGCACCTACAGTCAGATCCCTTTTCTGTTTCTCTCACCCCCCCCTCCACACACACACACACACACAGAAACACAGGGGAACTCACATACTTTTCTCTTTTCTTCCTCCCCAAACCCTTTTCCCCCACTCTCTTCCTTCTTTTTCCATACACAGTTGCGTCTACTCTTTCCTTTCTGCACACGCTTCCCTGTTTCCTTCACTGCAGTCTGATGATTTTATTCACGCACAAATGTTTGAATCCATATTTGAATGCTAATCTTTTCCCTCACCGCCGTAAGCGTCTGCTGTTTTTTCCCCTCTCCCTCGCCCCTTGCTCATCTCGAAAGCCCCTCTGTTCAACGTCTCCCTTGACAACGGCAGTGACACTTTGACCTTAGCTCTTATGTAACCACTGTGCAACTCGGTTAGACAGCAGAGCAAAGAGAGAGAGGGAGAGAGCGAGAGAGTGAGAAAGACGGGTGGGGAAGGTGGGAGGAGGAGGTCTTCGGCACGGCTTTGTATATGGCAGACATTTTGTTGACTGATAATAAAGTAAGAGGTGAAGGAAGAGGCAAGGACGGTGGAAAGCTTCTACGGGATGGGGGGTTTTGGAACGTTGCCAGCAGCAGCAAAGCAGGATAAAGGGGCAGATGTGGCGGCGTAGCAGAAATTATACATAAATGGACGGATATTTACATGACAGGCCTTATGTAACTTTAAGATATATCACAATGCAAAAGATATCTTTATTTATAAAGAATATGGGGCCTATGAGGGTGTTAGTTAACTGACTCTTTGAATGTCGGGCAAGCAGACATGTTGTTGTGCTGAATGTTGTGGTGTCTGGGGATGGAATAAGGTTCCTCCCGGCTCACATCAATAGCCAGTGCAGCCTTGTGACTCCCCAGGGTTGAATTTAAAGGCCTCGCTCGGATCAAAGAGTCTTTGTAGGGACGAGGGGCCGACTGTAACTGATTGGCCGCACATGGTTTCAGTGAGGCCCCATGACCAGCTTCGCTGCCTGAGCACCATCGACTCCTGACATCCCGGACTGGTTCCTCACATGGCACATTGTGAAACATTTGCATGCATTCATATGTGACCACCTTTTCATGGTACGTCTATCACACATAAAGATCACCCCCCCACCCCCCTTCATGTGCATTCATTTTCTGTATCATACACTTTTGAGCAGCGCGTCCAGAAAAATGCAGAAAAACACATAAACAAGTACTGCACTCTGTTGCTGAGATTATTTTAGGCTTTTTCCATCCACTGGAAAGCGCTTTAATCCCCCACTGCCTGTTTCCTCTCTTGGTTAATCTCCCTGTTTTCTCCTCTCTGAGGTCGCCATTTAATCCGTCCCCCTCCCTCCCTGTCTACAGCCCCTGTTCTGTAATCTGGAGCTGTGCGCTTTGCTGCGTCACTGGGTCAGTGTGTCAGACGGAGTACAAACACTGCTCCCTCCTGTCATGATCTGCTCATCCTCCTCCTCCGCTCAGCTCCACCTCACATCCAAGGCCTATCTCTACACTTCCTACACTTCACTCACTACTCGCTCTCGCTTCTCTCCTTCTCCTCCTCAGCCCAAACCACTGCATGGCAGTGAAATCATAATTTCCTGGGAGCGAAAGGCCCAGGAAACTTCTCGTGGATCCAGATCATGCGTGTCCAAGAAGAAATGGATTAGTTTGGTTTTTTCCAGTCCTGTTCCACTCGGTTCTACTTGAATAACCCCCCCCAAAACATCACAATATCTTCTGAGCACTACTTGTATTGTACGTGACATGCTAATGTCACATACCGTATCTTTATGCAACAGCCAGGAACACAGGATGGGTGTTGCTTTCATTGTCAATCAAAAAAAAAAAAAAAATCCCCACCACCACAAACACGAGGAAGGAGATTATGTAGGTGTTAGTAATACATATAATTGCCTATGTTTTTTTCCCCCTCCCAACTTATAATTAATTAGCTTCTGGATGAGTAACATCAATAAGAAATATGTGACACCAAGTTTCAAGGTCTTTAATTTTAAGTTTGCCTCCAAAGTAATTATGCAGCTAGTCAGTCTAACTGTAATATGTCAAATATTTGTGCCTGTTGTTTGCAGACATAACACCGACGCCTTACATTCACACAGCGAAACACCGCAGCATCTTAATGTAGACGCGCCTGTACATCGAGTGCCTGTTAAAGTACACTCTGCTGCTGCACAGGGGAAGACTGGTTCTCCTCTAGTTCCCCTGAACACATAGTCACATGAATCAAAGTAGCGGCCTGCTACCCGGAACGTCACTTCTCGAAACGTCCATCGAACATACTGTCCTGGAAATGTTTTTTCATGGCAGTTTGCTTTTGTTCATAACATGATGACATAGTTAAAGCTGTGTTTAAATTTCTATAGTTTGCCTAGACTTGTCCTGACAACCTGTCTGTCTCTCTCTCTCACTCTCTCTCTCACTCACTCTCCCCTCTTTTGTTCCTCGTTAAGTGACGTCCACTCCCTCCAGTGCGTCAATAAAGGGAGGATGCTGTGGTGCTGACACATTCATAGTGCAGAAGAAGTCACTTCTGACTGACTGGAGAGGGGACCTATTCATAACCATAAACGACAGCATCGAGCTATGCTCAACGTATGTTTGCCTCATTGTGCAAGTTTCGTCTTTTGTCTTTTGTCAACTTTATCATCAAGGCCTGACGCAAACACAAATATGTACAACGCAACGATGCGGTGAGAGGACAAAGGGGGTTGCCGCGGCAACGGGGCCCTGTTTATATCATCCGAATCAATGTGCTTTGCCACGTGAACTTGACCCAGTTACACCCAGGGGAGTGTGGATGCACACACGGGGGACATATGTGCCACATACATATGCAATCACACATGGAGGCTGGCATGTTTCTGTCCACAGTGAGTGAACTCAGACCAGTGAACACAGAGAGAAGGGAAAAAACTGTACTTGCTATCCTACACTTTTTTCCTCAAATGTGCTTTTTATTGCCTTTGTGTCACATGCCTTGCTGTCTTTGGCCTGATGACCCACATTTGTTGTTGACTGATCCATCTACGGGGTGCTACTGGACACCGATGCACTCCTTATCTCATTTTTCTTTCATCCTTTCATCCTCCCGTTTTCTTTTATCCTCCCATATTCCCTCAGATGCTTTATTCTCTTTCATTCCCATGCAACACCAGAGGACCCCCCCTCTCCTCCAACCGCCTCATAAGATCTGATGTGGGAAGAATGAATTCGAAAAATTATCCTTTGTGGTTATCACTTTTTTTTATTCAAACATGATATATATCACTTTCACATTTGTGTGGTTTTGCACCTCTGGTCTCGCCTCATATTTTCTTGCCTGTTGCTTCTGTTTGCCCAGCACATGTAAAACACTGTGCGGCCCGACATCTCACTGCAGACTGTTGTCTGCTGAGATGAATAAAAGATCTGGTTATTTAGAATTCAGTTCCTAAATAACAGCTTAGATGACTCATCGCAGCACAGCCAATAGAAGCAGAGCCATCTAGTGTTGGGATTGTGACATAACATGTAAGGCTTATGTAATAATTGGCCTTCGCTCATTGGCATGCATATTTCCTGATTTTCTCTCATTATTGTCTGAAGGCTGGACAGTCGCATGATAAGTCACAAGTTTAGTAGTTGACGGTGTTTGAAAGTTGATAATGAATGCAATGATTGTCCTTTAGAGTCACACACACACACACACACACATACACACACACACACAGCAGAAGAGTTTCTGCTGTGTGTGTTGCCAAAGCAGTTACACAGTAACAGTGACACAGTCTCTGATCGCAGCACTTCACTGCCCCTTCATATGTGAAAGGGCCTGGTCACAGATTGACAACTCCCACAAACATTATGCAACGCTGAAGCATTATGTAATCATCATCATCATCATCATCATCAAAATAAACAGCTGGTCCAAATCACTCAAACTCTGCTGATTCATCAGATTTTACTGACTTGTGCAAAAGTGCAAAAATGTCTTGGTTTAGCAGACGCGTGTTTGTTTGCCTGATGCTGATTCTGCCACTGCCATAAACAACTGTGCAGTGTGTTTTTCAGACTGAGGAGGTGATAGAGGAGAAACAGGAGGCCTGTGCAGAATGTCTGCATTGCGTCACAGTGGGGAGCGGAGGGAAAGGGGAAAGAGAAGACACAGGGGTGGGGGTGGGGGGGTAGCAGGGGCACAGCAAGGGAAGAGAGGGGTGTGTCTTCACTGACCTAGTTAGAGCGATGGAGCCCCCCCCTCAACCTTCATCCACCCACCACCTCGCCTCACTTCTGACGTGTAAAAGGCTCTTTCAAGCAGTAGCAGACAGACAGGAATGAATGCAAGGAGGCAGAAAGGAGAGATGGTCAAGCAGAGAGACAGGCTGGGGGGTGGGGTGGGGTGGGGTGGACACCAACAGACAGGCAGATATGAGTCAAGAAAAATGGGATCGGGCGACGCGACCATATCGGCAGTGATATACAGGAGCTGGGGAGGTCTGGGAAACGTCTCGGAGAAAACAGGATAAGGCTAAAAGGATTTAAAACAAATGAATGATCAGAAACACTGGAGCCATTCATTTCCTGCTCAGTATTAGGTTTATGTCTTTGTTTTCAGGGAATAATAACGTTGAAGTTTTAAAGGAGCGTTTCATAAAAATCTGAACGTCTCTAAAATGCAACTTAGTGCTTTCCAGGGTTTTTCGTTGTGGAAATCCTAATTTCAGAGGTCATTTTAGTGCATGATGCGTGAGGATAAACAGGAACAAACATTAATATGACAAATAACGTCCAAGCCACTGCATCTCCAGACCCCCAGGCAGCTACACCTAACCTTCAGCCCTTTCTCTAATGCGACGACTGTTTCCCCCTCGGGCCTGAAATAGTCCACATTACAGTTCAAAGGCCACAGACTAATGGGGCGAGCTGACTCTCTTCTTGAAAGGCCATGCTAAAACTTTCCTGAAACCAAACTGCGCCGACTAAAAATAGCTTTAACTACATCAACGGCAAGTAAATGGCAAGTTCATAATCCAAAGCTCCGTTGTCTGTTTTTGTGTCACATATATCCTCAACTGTTCCATTTTGCCCGACAATTTTGAGTTTTTCCACATTTGGTTTTCAGCTTTCCATTTGTTTTTACATTAAAGGTCCTGGTTTCTTTCCTGCTTTCCTTCGCTGGCTGGAAGAACGCTCAGCTTTGCCTGTTGTTGCTGAACTCTATAACTACAGTATCCAGTGGCGCTGTCTCCGCAACCTTGTTGACCATTTTGATGAATTGATTTTTTTATCATATATTTTTCATCACATATTTTATCATTTTACATACTTTTTTGCTCTATTATTTATATTGCAAGTTTGCACTATTGTTTGTTTTTCTTCCATGCCTGCACGTCAGAGACACCACAGTCATTTTGTTGTTTGCTGCCCTGCATTACAATGACAATGAAGAATCCATCTAAATCTAAACGTGACTTAAAAACTCTTATATTTTAAACTAATTGTGCAGCACTTTAAGCGTTTGACACTTTTATTCCAGCTTTAATCATCATCAATGATGAATAGCAGACAAGAGGAATACGTTTTAAACCTATAATGTGACTATTCCCCCGACTTAAGTATTTCCATGCTGCTTCTCTGTAGTGCTACATCCTGGTTCTGAGGAGCTGGGATGGACAGATATCTGACAGGTAGACAGGTGTCAGAATTGCTCATAGAAAACGCAGTTCAGTCTCAGATGGTTCACCGGTCGGACCTATCAGCAGCCTTTGATTTGCTAAACCACCACATCCTGCTATCTGTCCTCTCCAGTATGGGAATGTGTGGCAAAACACTCCATTTTTCTTTAAGCCTATTTCAATGGGCATCCCCTCAGTGTGTCATCGTGTCTTTCTTGGACAATGGACCCAACGGACTGCATTTGGTCTTTGCAAACAAACAACCGGCAGTACAGGTTTGTTTGCATATAGAATGGGGAAGCAAGCAAGGCAGGATCCGATTACAAGCTTTCACACGAGTTAAAAAGACGTTCTACACTTGATCAGATCACCCAATGTGCATCTTGCATATCAGCTACATATAATCACAATGGCTCCATTGTGCTGTATCTGGCTTGTGTGTGCGCGTATGCATCAGACAAAGTGTTACTAATCTGCCTAATCCAAGTACCCCGGACCTATGTGCCTGATTGGACAGGAATATTTTGATGAGCAAATGTTGACAATGGGAATACATGTTGCCTCGGGAATATGGAGCAGGCTGACCAGGGACCTATAAAGGCAGAGCTCTGGCCCATTGAATAAATAAATGTACTTACAAAGGTTCTTTCACAAACGTCGTTAACGTTGTTAACAAGTCCGGGAGAAATGGGAAGCTATTTCCTGCTCGTCGATGGATGTATGACAATGGAAAACATTATGCGAGAGAGACATTTGCCCGGTCAGCGTTCTGACACACTGACACACACTTTCCATGCACAAGCCCGTTACTTCCATGTTGTGTTTTTTTGCTACAGTTGTGTTCAGATTCGTGCCTTTGGCTGCACATGGACAAGATTATTATGTTATGTTTCTTTTCCATTCTGTGATGTCTTGCACTTTCACATTGTTTCTTTCTTTTTTCTGTAAACACAACTGAACTGACTGAGAAGAGGAAACTGCAGCGTACGCTGAGAAACTGTTGCATGAATCAATACGTCCACTAAGAACTCACAACTTCTCTTTACAACAACTGGCACTAAATTCATACTAACCACTAATGCACATCTATAATAATTCACATCCTTTGAATGTGGAACATTGCAAGATTCGCCGACGAAATGTTATTTCATTAACTGCTACTGTGCCTTTATGAGTTTTTTTTTTTGCCTCTAGTTTCCTTTTTAACCACCGAAAAGAACAACCAGAAGTGGTAAATGATGCAACATTTGCCTAACGACTTGTGCATAAAGCCATACTTTATATATGCCAGAGCAGGTTCGGTCATGTTTAGGAACTGGAGTACAGCACACTGGGTAAGTTTAGGATTTTAATTTGTCATCTTTTACCAATATAGAGAATTGTACTTTTTACATTGCAGCTTTTTTGCAACATGCGACCGACTGGCTGCATAAAAACATAACTTTTGTAGGGGAATGTTAGGGACAAACTGAGATGCCTGCATTTTTTTATTATTATTTAAATCAATATTGATTTCAGTATTCATTTAACATATCTCCATCTCCCTGTATTCAAAACATGAATTCAAAACATAGTTTGTATTGAAAACACTATAACTATGGGAAAATATGTAGTTAACTTAAATTAGCCAAGCCTTGAGATTAAAAGAGCATCTTTCACTTTAGTATAGCAGGAATCTCTTAAGTGCTATAATTAAAGGGGCATGCCACTGACTTTACACATCAAAGCCTGCTGCAGGTATTTGACCGTGCTCCTGTATGAGTGAAAAGTTGAAAAAAACTAACATCTTATTTCCATCACGTGTTCACTTGCGACAGGACAATATGAGCATCATCAACACCAACACAAGTTGCAAAGTGGACACGCTCCAGGGTCTGGCTTACAGCCCTGTGTTTCTGCTGGGTCTCGTCGTGAACGCCGCAGCTCTGCGAGCCTTAATTGCAAAACGAGATTTGTGGACAGAAACCCACGTCTACATGTTCAACCTGGCGGTGGCCGATTTTGCCCTCATCGTCTTCCTCCCCTTTAGGATCTACGATGCCTTCTTCTGTCTGCCAAAGACGGCCTTGTGTACTTTCCTACTGTACGTGCATTTCATCAACATGTACGCCAGCATCCTGACCACGACTGCCATCAGCGTCCAGCGCTACCTGGCCATAAGGTTCCCGCTGCAGGCCAGGTCTTGGAGGAGGAAGAAGGAGGCAGCTTTTGCTGTGTGCCTTTTGTTTTGGGGAATCCTGGGGACAATATTTGCTGTATTCAGAAAACAGAACTACCCGGAAAAACTCTGGACGTGTTATGAAAGACGCAAAGATCACCCGCTTCATCTTCAAGTCATTGTGATCCTGATTGTTCTCGGCTTCCTAACGCCATTGGCCATCATTGCATTCTGCACCAGTCAGATTATCAGTGTCCTGTCAAGGGTTGACGACAAATCGGAGGAAAGAAAAAGCATAGTGAGCATAGTGACGGCGAACGTGAGCGTGTTCGTCGTGTGTTACACACCAATCCATGTTGGCTTTCTCATCAACTACTTGTACGTTCCACCTCCAGACTGGCAACTTGTAAACATACCTGAACATCAATATTTACTTGTGTCAGAATGGATCGCTGCTACAAACTGCTGTTTTGACTCCATCAGCTATTATTTCTTACTGAAAAAGTTTTATTCATGAGCCAACGTGGAGCACAAAAAATGGCAATTTCACTGATTTTTTAAAATGCACTAACGATGCACAATGCCCTGAAACGTAGAAGCCAGTGTCCAGCTCCCTCTTGTGGCAAGGACAGTAAATGCCTGAAAGGTTTGCCCCCGTCTCTCTGCTCTCACGCAGCCTGTAGTGAAACCCCCAACCTGCCAAATGGATGAACAACTATTTCTCATTTAAAAACAATAAACTGTAGGAGTGATATACACATTATGCGAGACTGCTGTGAAGCAGCAGTGCTGCCTCTGTAAATGTGTGCATACGTCTGCGCCCGCGTTTAATGATATGCATTTATTTCAATGAGCGCGCTCAGAACCACACGGAGCAACATTAGCAGTCAGTTGTATAATGTCTTTTAATAGCAGTACTCCAAAGATTGATGGTTATTATAACAGCAGTATCATAGCAACTGCAAAAAAACCCAGCAGGCACCAGTCAAATGGGATGACTCAGGTCGGGCTGAGATCAGGCCTGCGACTCTAACTCTAAGAACAGGAAGAAAACCGCTGAAGTCAGCAGTCCGCCAAAGTCACGTAAATACTGTACATACATCTTATTCACAGCATCGTCACTGAAGAAAAACAAACAAAACAAAATCTCACACTTAAAACACAGTCCTGACTCAGAAGAGCTTGATTGACCCCCCCGCACACACACACACCCCACCCCCACCCACCCCGGAAACCAAACTGGTACACTATACCATCGTCATGATTATTTACACTATTCACAAATGATACAGGACAGCGCCTCTTCACAATGCAAGAAAATGTGCTTTTCCTTATTACATCACACAGTGGGATGACAGTCAACCAAAAAATAATGGGCACATTCGTTTACTCAAGTATTTTCAAGGTCCTCCAGCATGGCAGTCGGGTGGCGATGACAGACAGAGAGTCACTAGACTACAGAAAGAGGCAAAAATGAGATATACAGTGTTCCCTCACAGCACTTCAGTCTATTAGGGGGTCTGTTTATGAACTACGCATGAATACATTACGGTATAATCATAAAGGTCAAGGTGGGGAGTCTGTATTTACTCGTACATATTCAGCAAACATTCAGCATGTGAGGACAAAGGCATAGATAACACGCGTGTACTGCAATGACCGAGGTCGCCAACACCGCAGTGCGAGAAGCACTGCTGATTGACGTGGTCTTCTTCATGGCACTTTGAACAAGTTTCTCCCAGTTTTTTATTTATTTTTAAATTTTTTTCATTCATTTTCCACGAATCAGGTAAATCACACAAAGTTTGGGTTTGACAGACTGATGAAGAGACACTGAAAAAAAGACACCAGTCATAACGAACGTCTGTGCAATTTCCATCTTGGAGCCAGTTGATGTTTGACATTTACAAAGAAATTGATTTTCATTCACTAATTTTTATAATGACGCGACCAGGTTGTGTTTTCCGGAGCTAGTTTGAGTTTGAGTGCCCAGGTTTTGACTTGAGTTGTCTGGTGCCGTTTTTTTTCGGGCTTCTCCAGTGTTTGCTGTAAAGTTGCAGGTCAACTGAACTTTTCATGGAGGAGACGCAATGACGCCACCTACCAGTAAAGTGGCATCGGGTGCGGAGTGGAGTATGAGTAGCTGAGACCAGTATCAGGCCTGATTCCGATGTGCCCAATGTTTACTCTTATTTTTTTTGTTACTGTTTCTCTTACGCCATCATTTTAAAATCAAAGTTTACTATGTACAGATAAACCATATATTGCTGCTCACTACAGGGTCAGCACAAAGCAGCGTTTGGCTGGGAGTGGAAAATCAAGTCAGCCATATAACAAACCACATTCTCATTATTTCCAATGGCTGTTGTTATTGTCGCACCTCGCCTCACCGAGACGCCTCCCGCTTCTGTCTTTCTTTATCTTGTCTCCTTTTACGACCTCCATTCCCCCGCTAACACACACTCAGACCATGTTGTGTTGATCTAAACCATTTCATGCAACCGGACACTTTGATACGCGGAATTTATAGTCCCATTTGCCTGCTGGGAACGCTTCCATTACCCCTGTTGGCTCCGCGTTGAGCCAGAGGGTTCATCTGTCACCATTGTAACTGTCACTGTATTTTATATCATGTCTGTGGGACCTTGACCCACTGTGGGCTTATGGGGAAATTTGTCCAATAAAACCAGACTGTGTTCTATATTGCAGCATCAGTGGATGTGTGGAAACACCTAAACACCTCATGGTGACAGTGAAGGATGGGCTGTGAAAATATTGCAGTGTGTTTATTTCAAATTTCATTTCAAAATTCTCTCTTTTTTTCCCCTTTTCCGTGTTTCTCCGTTTTCCTCTGACAGTCCAGCGTTGTAGTACAAAGCCTCCCGTCCTCATGGAGTCATTAGTCATTAAAGAGTACGTAGAAGTAGGACAAATAGAGCGATGGGGGGGCCGAGATGCCGTCATTACAGGGAGCATGCAGTTGGCAGAAATAGTGCTGATCTTTCAGTCCTGCACTCTGCTCTCCACAGAAGTGAGTTATGGTCCCATATCCCCACGGGACGGGTCGGAGCTTTGGCGCTCACGTCTTACCGCTCATATGCGTGGAATACTAAATACCCATCTATACAAACGCACCTATCCGTCTGCTGTGTGTGTGTACGCAGCACACGGGGGGAGAGAACGAGAAAGAAGGTGTTGCCCCGTCGTCCGTTAGATTTGTGTTTACAGACAGAACGATTACAGTTTTTGTCCGACGAGTCACTTCAGTGGTCACCGTTCAGTTTGCGTTGTCCACAATGTGCGTTTTCACTTCGAGAACCCATGCTGGCATCAAAAGAACAGGTACAGAAGTGAAGAGCAGATGGGTGGCAGTCAGTGTCAGTGTCATCCAAGAGGAAAAAAAAAAACCAGCCCCCCTCCCGTGGCACCACCTGACTGGTTCAGCAACCTCAGTTAATCTGCACAGAGAAGACAGCTGCTAAGTGCCATGTCCATCTTTGTCCACATCCTGTCTGCCCCCCACCCCCCCATCTGCCTTCTCCTCTCCCTCCTCTCCATCCTCTCTCCTCCCTCTTCCTGCTGCTGCTGCTGAGTCGGAGAAAGAGGCAACTCTGCATTGCAGACACAGCAACAACCTCGCCGCGTCTGACCAATTAGTGCGGCCCGGTGTATGAGTGGCAGGGCCGGCAGCCAGTCACGAGGAGAGACTCACCGTGGGGCGAAATGTGGGTGCTGGGTGGAGGGGACCAGAGGGGGCTGAATGACAGCAGGATAAAGATGGAGGGAGAGGGACAAACAGGACGAGAGGGCTCGATGTGAATAAAACGCAGAGTTCTGGGACATGGACAGTCGTCCCCTTCATTTCCTCAACAGTCACTGGCCAGTTTGAGTCCTGTCACTGCAGTTCTTCTTACTCATCAGGTGGCTGAGATCCACCAGCTCGCCCAGCTCCCCTCGCTCCAGGGCCCCTCTCAGCAGAGCCCTGCTCAGCCCGGGGGTGTGTTGCTGGGACACATACGCCTGGCTGCTGGGAGGAGGCATGGAGGGGGGAGGCAGAGGGACGGGCACCATGCCGTGGCTACTGAGGATGTATCCTTCCTGAGGAGGCCAGCGCAAAGGCAGCGGGTCTCCATACTCCATCGGGGCGCTGGGCGCTGAAACCACCCTGCGACGCTCCGGCGAGTCCTGCGGGGTCATGGGGTACACGTACTCTCCTGCGGACTTCCTGAGCGGGGCCTTGGGCGTCCCTTTCCCTCCTTTTTCCTGCTTGCTCAGGCAAACGTAGTGCTGACGTGGCGTGTCATTGCCTCGGCCCTCGCCGCCGTGCCTCCCACCCCCTCCTTGCTGAAAGAGTCTGGTGGTCAGGTAAACAGAGGGGGGCATGCGGCACGGTGAACCCAGACCCACAGAACCTCCCCCCAGGTACGTCTGGCTGGTGTCCCACCCTCCAGAGTTGGAGTCAGACAGTCGCAGGCCTCTGCGCTTCTGTTGGGGCGTGTGCTCTGGTGTGGGCAGGAAACCCGGGTCCAGCTCTCCGGACTTCACCCAGCCGTTGGGCATGACAAAGAGGGTTTCCCCGCCTTGAGAGCAGGAGCGCTCGCCACCGCCTTGCCGCGTCACGCTCAGCACAGAGCCTCCCATTCCGCCACTGTTACTCAGCAGGCCTCTGTCACGCCGCTGGATGGAGGACTGGGAGGTGTTGCCGTGGCGACGGTTGGCAGGTTTGTGGGCCATGATCCAACACACGGCGAGGCCAGAGAGCGCCGCCCCAATGGTGAACGCGGAGACTGCAGACGCCACAAGCAGGTTGAGGGAAACGAGGCTCTCCGGTTCGATCAGCAAACTCTGCTGCAGAATTCCTAACAACATTAAGAGACGCAATTATGAAGAGGACATTTAGTGCATTTAGTAGAAGAGTAGAACAGACATCCTGCATCAGTGTATGTCTGCAGGGTGCAATTTCAAATAACTATTATTATTACATATAGCATTATTCTGCTACTTCTACTTAGCTCTTTTTTCCCCCCACAAAAGATACATTGTGTCACGTATTATTATAAACCAACAACTGCAATAACACTAATTGAGGGTTTGAGGGTTATACGGTTATTGTCTGTGGTGAATGGGAGCGGCGCTCCACTCTGGCCTTGAGGCTCCACGGGCTCGGAGTTAAGCGAGAGGCCTGCACTTGTCATCAGAACAGTTCAGGCCACAGCAGCTGACTCCTCTCTTCACTCTTTCCATCCTGCAGCCTGGTCAGAGTCAGAGTCCCCCTTCCTTTGCAGCATAGCATTACCTCAGTGTTTCCACCCAGCTCTAATCACTGCCATCTGCCTGTCTCTGGCTCAGCTCCCCCTGAACTCCCACCTCTTAAGTCTCTCAGCCCTGCAGCCTGGCATCACATACGTCTACTGTTAGGTAGGTGACAGAAACTATAGGAGCCCAAGACTTAGTTATAAAAAACAAATCGGTGTGATGAAGACCTGGAATATGGCTATGCACTCTGTTTTTGAGGTGCTTATGGAAATGAAATGGGGTTTTATGACTCAGTTATGCAGTTGGACTGAAACAGGCAGAACAGTTCAGAAAGAATCTGCAGGGAGAGGAAATAACTCTTCTGCTTTCCACTGACTGTGGGAGTTTTCGGTGTGAGGCTCAAAGCGGCTCTCTGTGGAGCTGCTGCAGTGACATCTGAGCTCCTGAGCCGGCGCCACATCAGTGTTTACGGGGGAACTTTCTGCCGCTCGGCCATTTCTCTCTCAGAAGTTGGGCTTTGACAGCACAAAGCCTTGGGTGCAGGAGGACGCCGCATTCATCATCCTGCGGGTTTGTACTGTCGCGTAGCTGTTACACCTCCACCACACACTCCCTAATTAAACTCTCTCACCCTGGGAACGCTTCGACCTGTAGAGAGCGAGGCCGGAAGCACAAACCAGGTCCTTCTCCGACCTGACTCAGCTGTGACACACCTCACGTAAAGGATGAGCGAGTCACATCACCCACCGGATAACTAAACGTGTTTGATTCCAGAAATCTTCTCCCAGCCGGTTCATATATGAGTGATTGTTTTTAGAACAAAATGTTCAGTGTGGTTAAGTAGACTGGTGTAATGAAGGGCCGAGCCACTAGGCGGCGCCACCAGGCGGAGCGTCCATGCCATAGTGCTGCAACCTACCATCACAGTCTCCAAGGTGGGAGGTGGTGTTTCCATATTCCACATCTTGTTGAAAAGGCAGCCTACAACCACAAAGAGACACACAGAGTGCAACACATCAACCATCCAAACAATTCTCTTCATACACAAACAGAAGGAGACGCATCACTGTGGTGCGTTGACATCATCATACAACGATCAGCCACAGCATTACGACTGTTAACTGGTCTTAATGCTGTGGCTGATCACTGTGTATACTCAGGTACAACATGACTAAAAATAACTTCAGCGTGGAAATGGATTCCTTTACGAGAACATACTCTTTTTCGCATAGACACATAAACGGCGACAGTAATCGATGACATTGATGTGACATATATCGACCTGTCATCCAGTGTAATGGGATACACTATTGATCGTGGGATTGATTTTCTCTTTGCCTGATTGTCGGTCAGAGGTCAGGGTCAGGGTCAGCTGTGCAGGAAGTGACAGAACGGGGGTTGAATTTGACACGGACTCTAAACACAAACACAGATTAACTGTCTTAATACGCATTAAAATGATGAATCACTCAAACTTACTGTCTGATATGACCACTGAAAACCAATGAGACTGAAGCAGCAGCCGTGGCTTCAGTGGTTTCCTAATGCTATGTGTTTTACTGGTGCAAACACTGACTCGGCAGTTAGGCCAGGAATGCATTATGAAGCTCTGGCCATTAATAAGTAAAACTATAAATCTCTTAACTAATTTATATTGCTCAGTGGGTAATGGACACACCGTGTGAGTACTGAGCTGCTCAAAGCTGCATCTGAAACACGTACCAGAAGCAGGAGTTTAACATGAGACATATTCATTCATTCACAAAGGTCACGATGGAGTAAGATGAATTAAAGGGATTTACTCGTGTAGTACTGCATTAATATGCAGCATTCTAGAAGCGAGGCATTAAATGCTATGCAGGTAGTATTTTCCCAGTATCAGTATTAATATGATGGTCTTCAGGGTCAGAGAAGACCTGGAACCGAGTGTGGTGTTGTTGTCTTCATGGTGCAATGGGGAGTGGAGTCCGACTTCAGCTACTGGTAAACAAGTGTAAAATGGATTGTGTTTATATGGCCGCTTTCTGCCAACACCCACTGAAACTGAGAATCCCATTCATTTACAGGAGCATACATACAGCACTTATCTATCCAAACCACATCCCGCTCACACACGCCGGAGACTGCTTACTATCTCGCCCAGGGACACGTAGACGTGTGGGCTGGATGATCAAACCACCAACCTTCTTAATAGTGGACGACCTCCTGAGCCACATCTGCACGGTTACTTGTTTTTTTTTTTAACATGTGTAATTATGACCTACATCTTCTTACAGCAGCAGAGCATAATTGTGGAATAAAGAACAGTCATTTTTTAAACGCGTGACAAAACAGGGGCTTCAACCGCAACCGCACTCAACTGCCACATTTTACAGCATCAATCCCAGACTCATATTTAATATGAGAAAATAAAACACCAGCTCCACATCAGCCTGTCTGCCAGACATTTACATGTACAACATACAGTGATGCTGCTGCCAGCAATACTCTCTCCACAGGAGTTGTAGTGTCTTGGCAGACAGCAGGTCTGCAGCGCCTCACAGGTAAGTGTGTGAGTGTGTGTGTGTGAGTGTGTGTGTGTGTGTGAGTGTGTGAGTGAGTGTGCTGTTGTCACCTTGTGCCTGGTCTCAGGAAGGAGCAGGTGCTGCCTCTGGTCCAGCCACAGTAAGGATCCCTGGAGGCTAGACAGCTCCTGCACGCACGCACACACACACACACACACACACACACACACACGAAAACAAGGCATTAGGGAACGGGAAGTTACAATTACCTTTCCAACTAGGGAAACGAGGCCAACAGTTGCATATATGGAGTTGCTACTTTTTTTTCCCCACAGGTGCCCACAATCATGTTCACGACACTGTATCCTCTGCATCTGCAGCAATTAACAGAAGCCTTTGCAGTATTTATAATTAACGGCAATCTTGAACCATCGTGAATCAAGTCAAGTGATGTTTCTGAGGAAACAACGCACTGATCGCTACAGAAACAGAGCTGCAGGATCTGCTGTCACACTGCTGCAACAAGCAGTGAGTAAAGCAGAGACGAAACAGAAAGTGACCAGCGAGCGCCACCTTGGCTAATGGCCACTGCTTGATCTGGGCCAGACTTAATTAACAGCCGGGGAACACAGTGAGGCACAGTAAAAAATACTCCACAAGACAAAGAGCGTCACTCACTTCATGCAGCGGGAGTGCAGGTGGCAGCGGGACGTGGGCACTCGGACCAGGCAGGAGGGGAAGGCCAGCAGCAGAGTGTGGCTGGTCCGGTCCAGTGACAGAGACAAGAGCTGACGGGCCTGAGGAGAGTCCTCGCCACACCTGGGACACAGTGGGACATGGTGGTGTAAGGACAGGCGGAGGTTAAAGAGCCACAGCTGTCCTGAGCCAGATCCAGAACCAGATCCAGAACCAGAGCTGAGTGGTGGAATCATCTCTGCCACTTCAAAAGCTAATCAGCACATTTATCACAGATGCTGAGATGCATCTCAAAACCTGCGTGCGTGTGTGAAATAATCGTTCGATACATTGTGAAAACGTTTCGGCATAAAAGCACAATTAAAGATCCACTGACAGCAGCAAAAAAAAACAAAACAACAAAAAAACTGCAGTTCTCCAGTTACCAATCTGAGGCAGGCAACGTGAGACC
This sequence comes from Trinectes maculatus, assembly GCA_016785345.1. Classification (NCBI taxonomy): domain Eukaryota; kingdom Metazoa; phylum Chordata; class Actinopteri; order Pleuronectiformes; family Achiridae; genus Trinectes; species Trinectes maculatus. The sequence goes on from JAFBJQ010001150.1 coordinate 99,447, forward strand.
ATGTCTACCTGAAGCAATACGCTGAAATGTATAATTCATAGCTTGGAGATCAAGGACAAACATCTCTTGACTCCTACTCACTTCTCTGGGTTGAATCCCTCCACCTCCTCCAGAAACACGCTGCTGTGGGAGACAGAGTCCCCACTGGGGACCATTAGGAACTTGAGGACGGTTCCTCTGGTTGAGCCCAGGAACAGGACTGTACGGTTCTTATGGGGGCCGGCTTCAGTGTCGATCACCATGGCTGTCAGCTGGTACCTGGTGCAATAATGTACATTCTCATACCTGAAGAGTCACATTTGTATTTAAGTCTTCTATTTTCTGTTTTTCAATCATTCGCTATACCTTCCCATGGTCTTGACCACCCAGGGTCTATGTCCTAGCAATGGAACGGTCTCATCCATCAGTGGGTGGGTCTTCACAAAGTTCAGCACCTCGTCCGGCAGCGTGGTCGAGGAGCTAAATCTGGATCCCTGCACTGCACACCCCCCTGGTCTGCAGATGAAGAGGGAGAAAGACATCAAGAAAAAAAATGTGAGGGCTATAAAAAGGCAGATAGGAGAGAGAGAGAGATGGAAGTCCAGTGAGAGCGAGAAGAAAAGCCGGAGGCAGTATCAGAATATCTGCTGAATAGTCGTGAAGTTGCGCTGTGACTGACAGAGTTTACAGCAGGGCGGCGAGCAGGCTACGTGTGAGTCGGATGCAATGTTCTGCCGAACCTCCTCGCGTTGCGTTACAGTACCTGGGTTTAGGCACCGCCTCGTCTGGTACGGGCGTCCAAATCGACTCCGGCGATTTCTGCTCTTTGAAGCGTCCCTCAAAGACATGAGCGAGCTGCTGCATGTCGAACACACACACCGCAGAACCAGGGATGCTACACGAGACAGAATAAAAGTAAGACAGTGACGAAAAAATGAATGTGCGTCTGTGCTTGTTTGTGTAGATGTTCTGTGAGTCTGCACCTGTTCGGCGGCGTGGAGAAGAGGCCGAGGATGACGTCCCGTCCCTGCATGTGGATGATGTCGCTGGTGGCGTGCAGGAGGTTGAAGTAGAAGTGCGAGTCTCCCGGGATGGAGCAGTTGAGCCGCGCCTTCAGGAATGTGGTCCACTGTTTCTCAAGGACGCGCTGAGAGCCGCCCAGGTCTGCCTTACACACACGGGCCACACGGGACACCATCACCTGGAACAATAGAAGACGGGCTTATTAAAATAAAGGGAGGATACCATGGAAGAAGAATGGAATGGAAAAAAAAAAAGCGAGTACCTTCTCTAGATGATGAAACTCCATCGCCATTTCTCTAAAGAAGAAATAAATATGAGGCCCCCACTCCATGGCGCTCACAAAGTACGGCTCTGAAAAGCAGGGGACAACAACGGAGACTTGACATTGTGCTACAACAACAAACACATCAACATGGGCCGCGCCGGTCCACCAGCCTCACTCATTAAATATGAATGTCCTGTCTCATTTATCATCATGGACAAGAAGATACGCTTTATTTATCATCTCCTCATCCAGCGCTGCTCCAGCTTTGACCTGCCGTGTGTGTTAGTCCATGGAAAACTGCGTAAGAGGAAGCTGGTTCGAACCCTAAGTCTGTAGAGCCCCACTAACCTCAATACATCACTCTCTCTGACCGTGTCCCACTTATAATTCATCTATGGGCCTAATCGAGTGTGTGTGTGTGTGTGTGTGTGTGTGTTTTCTCTGAATATAACCTATTATTAGCCGGCCCACCCAAAACCATCGCATTCACCCGTGAGCCATTCAAGAAAACAGAAGCAACTTTCGGAAACCAGTGGAGGAAATGTCGATTGTTTGTAAGAGTAAGCACCTCGGAACCATTTCGAATCGTGCTTGACGGTGCGGAGGGCGGGACTGTCGCCGAGGCTGCGATAGATCACGGCGTCTATGGCCAGGAAGTCTGTCACAGTCCCGGTGAAGAGGCTTCCATCTGAGAGCAGGGGGAGATGCACAAGGCGGAGGGAGGAGACGATGGAGATGAAGCGATAGCACAAGGTCAGGAAGATTGAAAACCACACAAGGTATGCAGCGAGGGCCCTGACCATAAATCACGTGCAACGGTAAACAACATTTCACTGTCACACATTCTTTGGGGTTAGTTTGCGAACTCGACACACACTACCTGCGAATAACGCCACGTTGGCGTGTCGAGGATCATATGGGCAACGCGCCATCCCGCTGACAGGCTCTCCCACCATCTCCAGAGTGTCTCTCTGCAACAGGGAATAATATAAACACATTTTTTTGTTGTGAAATGGCATTCACACAGAGAATGGCCAGCTGACAGGTGGACGGATACTCACAGTGTAATTGGCACACAGCGGATTGAAGGCATTTGTACCACAGACAAACAGGCCGCCGTGCTGTCTGAGCAGGACCTTGATGAAATTACGGCACTCTCCCTGTGGGAGGGGAGGGGGGGGACAAAAACCACAAAACAACATTAAAGAGGAGTACAGGTACGCGGCACGGTGGAAAACAGATTTGATCCGAGGCGAAGCTCGGAATTACGAGTCAGAGCAAGAGGTGGTGCCAGTGTGAAGGATGAAAAAAGAAATCCCAGGAGGCAACAACACCTTCAACCACCCTCAACCACCCTCAACCAGTCTCCATCTGGAGGGAGAACAGGACGGGGACTTTACAGCCGCCCTCAAAGCGGAGGCTGCTGATTGAACTTCACTTTACAGCTGCTGCCAGTGGATCTGGAGACACGGAGACACCGCTGTCTCTTCAGTGCCGCACAGATTGTGTTTAACAGCACTGTCGGGCAACGTCAAGCGGAATAAATTATCCCAGATCCCTCCTTCCTCAGGAGCTAAACTCAGTGCTAAGTGTGATAAAGCTAAAGAGAGGTGACTGGCAGTGGAATAAATAGCCATTTACCGCCATCTTTATAATTTCATCTCCGTATCTGAGCTCGTCGACATTAGCTAATGAGCTAATGTTGTCCTCTTCCTCCCTCTCTCTCATAT